>JAOSBN010000004.1:7035283-7054453 GCA_027563595.1 Erythroxylum suave | reverse complement strand
TAACATTGCATGTAGTACAACGAGGGGCCTTATGTGAAAAACACACATAGTACAAGGGCCTTAAAATGTATTTGGCCTAGTAGTAAGTGTCCCTCTACTTCTTAGGCTAAAATCTGAACTCAAGCCATAAGTCCATACGTTTAAAATTTTTTAACAATTATAAAAGTATAATTGTAACACATTAACACTGATTTACATCTTAACATGTCAAATCACATTAAATTTGAATTAAAAATACTTAATCATTTGTCAAATGAAAATAATTGTAAACTTGTAATAAAGAAAAATATAATTTCTTACAAAATCCATAATAAACTTAGATCTGTGCTTTATGGCATTCAAAACTTTTGGCGTTTTGTCTTTCCCATTCCTAAGTTTGTGATTTCCAAGATTCAATCCATTTGTAGATCTTACTTATGGAGCGGTGTTGATGCTAGAAGGAAAAGTCTTGTGAGTTGGCAAACAAGTACTCTTCCGAGAGAGGAAGGTGGGCTTAGTTTTAAGGAATTGCTTGCTTCGAATAAAGGTGTAATGATTCAACATTTAGCTAGCTCTATTTAGTTTCTGATTTAATCTGGCAGAAGTTGGCTTATACAAATATTGTCAACATTACTCTATTTGGTTTGTTAATAGTAGAACTGGTGATCTATGGTATTGGAAAAGTTTGTTGAAAGTCAGAGATGAATTGTTGCAATTATATCCGTAGACTTACGCAAATTTGTTTGATAATATGAGAGAAAAAATGGTAGATTGAATGTTGGTGCTGCTTGTGATATGTTTTGAAAGAAGGGTCTAATTTCGCTAACCGCTCAGAATATATTGCACGATTTTCATATCCCAAGATGCTTTTTTCTTTTATGGCTTGCTGAAAAAGATAGGTTGTATACGTATGCTACAATGGAAAGGTTAGGCATGGCTCGTGGTTTTCCTTTGGATTGTAGCTTTTATGGGCACCATATTGAAAATGTGGATCAACTGTTCTTCAAATGTGTTTTTTCCAGTCTATTCAACAGAGAGCAATGAATTGGATTAGAGTTTCTTGTATTGATGATAACCTAATATGTTGTTTGAAATGGCTTAATACAGGAACTAATAAGAAATCCTAAATTTGTACAATGGGAGTAGGTAGTTTTTCTACTATTGTTTATTATATTTGGCGATACAAAAAACAAATTGTTTTTCACCAAAAAGAGGCTTCTATTGATAGATGTGTTAAAGTTATTATTAACCAGTTGAAGCTTACATTTAGTGATTGATTTTGAAATGTAATAGGAAAATTAGGAGTTGGTGTAAGTTTTAACATATCTCTACTAGAATGATTGCTAGTTGATTTCCCTAGGTATGCTTGGGTGTAATTGTTCTGCAACGCTTTTTGGGGCAATGGATTTTAATTCAGTTTGCTCTAAAAAATCCATAATAAACTAAGTTATGATAAAGCAAACACACACAAGAGGGGGATAAATTGTGTATAAAAATAATGCAAGGTATTATCAATTCGATAAGAGCCTACTAAACAAAATGAGTCTATAGAAAAATAAGACCTATTAACTTTTGAAAGGATCCTATTAATGTTTAAAAAGAAAGGAATATTTCAATTGTTTAAAAAAGAAAGGAACCTTTTAATCGCTTAAAAAATTGAAAGGAGGTTATTAACGTTCAAAATGAAAGGAGTCTATTAATCATTTAAAAAAACAAAAGGAACCTTTTACGATATTAAAATAGAAGGAGCCTATCATAAAACTGAAGGTGCCTCTTGCAAATTGAAAACACAAACACTATAATGTGAAAATTTAAAAGTTAGGAAGAGAGAAAGAATGATACAGTCGATTTATACTGGTTTGACTTATAATGAAGCCTACAACCAATCTCCAAGTATCCAAGTTGAGTATTTCACTATAAAAAACTTCAAGTAGTAAATTTTAACGAGCTTCTGCAAGTTCACAAGTACATATTTTTCAAATTTCTTCAACCTTTCACACTTGTAGTATTTAACAAGCCTCTACAAGCTCTCAATAAAAATGAATATAGAGTTTTGCTTAATGTAAGCTTCAAGGAATAACAGTCTCTCTCAAATAGAGTGTTTTACTTTCTAAGGCACGAGCACTACAAGAAAATATAGAGTTTAAAGACATAAAAGGTGAAGTTTTTAAACGTTTTTTTGCGTCTTAAAAATAATTTTAAACTCTTTATAAAGCGTCAAAAAAATTGTCAAAAAAACCATTTTTGATAGTTTTCTTAAACACATAGATGTGTCAAAAATATACATTTTTTATGCATCTAAGCATTGAAAATCTATTTCCCGTGTTTATAATTTTTCAAGGGCAATGTTATTTTAAACACTTTGTGTAAGTTTTTAGATATTTTTCTCTGTCGATATTTCCACTTTTAAATAGTTTTTTACATCGAAAAAGTCCACCATTTTTAGTAAAAAAAAAGCTTACAATTTGTTTTGTGCATCTTTTTTAAGATCACTCACATGCTTATTATTATAATAAATTTTACAAATTAATCTAAAATATGTATCTGCATATTATTATAATAAATTAACAATTTTGTTAATAAATATTATATTACAGATATTTATATGTATATAATATTGCAAATTAGTTGAAAGACCTACCATTATAATATAAATGTATGGAGTACACAGATTTATATGCAGTTGCTCTCCAAAATAACGAAAGTAGCTACATTGATTTTTGGCTATATATATGTCCATAGCTAAATAACGAAAGTAGTTAGAAACATAAAGGCTAGACTCTTCCTACAATCACTAGCTTGCACCGAGAGCATAACCTCATACCAGTCGACCATTACTCTGCATCATAAAAAAAAGTATCATTCATTTATTAGCACTGAAAATAGAAGCATAGCACACAGTACTATTAGATATAAAATAAATAAGTATATATGTATCTATGTTTTTCCAGATTCCCGAATTCTACGTCACAAAATTGAGTTTTATTTGATTTTCAAACTTAAAAATAAAATTTATAAACAATCTAGAGAAACCATGGTTTGAGTTCTTTGACATACCTTACTTCTGTATCAGCTACTGTTTCCACATATAATGCAATTATCCTCTTGCAAACACAAAATCTTTTGCGCAATGAATCAGAGTCAAAAAAAGCAGTCAATAAATCCAAATTTTCATAACAAATTCGAGGAAATTTCAACTAGACTATTTTCGCAACGCGAACCTCTATATGAGACCAAACTCAATCTCTCTGGATCTTGGTAGGCGAAGATGAAGAAAGCATCAATTTCAAGATCCTTCATCTATTCTCACTTTTTGCTCTCTTCTCTTTGCAGCTCCTTTTCATATTAGAATGTATTGATGGTCAAGGTCTAACAAAAATAGACCAAAATAAATACACTAAATAAGAAAAAGATATTACGTTCTCAAAACTTCTCAAATAAGAAATATATCATCATTTACTTAAGAAAAAGATCAAAGGGCATTTATTATTTTTAGGATTTCTTGTTCTTTCTCATTTTTTGCTTAACTTTTTTTTGCAATTGTTTCTTACATCATAACATATTGACGATCTAGATCTAAAAAAAGAAGAAGATGAAATCCACAAGAGATCTTACGTTCTTCATTGAATCTTCATATGAGAAAGTCGCATCAAAACAGAAAATGCAATTAGTTCATGTGCATTTTCTCAAAAAACAAATAAGAAAGTTAAAACAGAGGGAACTAATCTGAATATGCAATGAAAGACCTTTAGTTGACGCATGAAAAAAGTGTGTGAGGGGCTAAGCTTCTTTTTCTTCTTCTTTGTCTTGTTGACATAGCCAGAACTGGAAGCAGCAGAAGCGACGTCCTTGTCCTTGGCGAGCTCGGCCATTGCGTGTTTGAGTTTAAGAGAAGAGAGTAAGCAAGAACAAGTGGAGCTTAAGGCAGAGGATCTGAGCGCAAGCAAAGCAAAAGAAGGAGATGAGAGCTTAAAGGACAAGAACAGAGCAAAAGATACTTGAGAAGAAGAAGAAGAAGAGTGAAGATTCTAATAGAAGAAACAGAGACGATGTTCATTACTCTCTCTATTTAAGCCATAAAATGCGAATCATACTCTCTCTTTATCTATTTATCATGTGTTGCCTAAAATAAGTGAGCAGAGCCTTTCAAGTAGGGAGAAATTGTTTAGACTTTTGGTGTTGAGAAGAAAATAGGGAGTACTGGACTAGAGTGATTTGTTTTGAAGGGTGATCGCTTGAATTGCGTGCGGTTGGATCTATGCTAATAAGGGAAAAGTGAAGTTGCTTTGGCGTTTGGGCCATTCTGTCCCCACCTAAATGTTTCACGTGGACTTCTATCTGCTGGGTTGGGTAGTTGGAGTATTTTCTTTATTTACAATTAGTTTAGAAATTAGGTTTAAGAATATTTAAGTTATCTTCATCTTGATTTTAATTAATAAAATTTTGAATTGAACTAAATTTTTAATTTTAAATTATAGGCCAAATTTAAATTTAGATCTTAATTAATCTAAAATATTGAAACGCATGGTGTGTAAGGAAGGAAGACAAATTTTGGTATATATTTTAGACTCTTTTTTAGTAATTTCTAGACAAAATTTTCCATCTTAAATAAATGTCTAAAAACTCCGCAAATTTGTAAATTATTTAAGAAAATTATTAGATGTGTCTAGGCATAAGCGTCTAAAACCTCCTTATTTGGTGTAGCGAAGATGTTTGATATAGATATGACTTTCAAGAATATTGATGCTGTTGAAGTATATTGAAAGTCTGACTTCTTCGCATATGTAGTGGCTCTTCCTTAAGTAGACATTTTCTTAAACTAGTTGTTGTTTTATTTTATTATGAGTTTACTTGATATCATCTCTGCAGAAATCTTCCAATATTCAGACGTTAAGAGAAAAATTTTGACAAAAAATGCCATCTTCTTTCTCTCTATCATTGTCACTTGAAGAAGAATCATCACCTTTTCCCATAACAAAAAATAAAATAAAATAAAATTTTAAAATATAAACAAAAAATTATAACTATCTATTTGTAACAAATTACCTGGGATAAGTTCTTTTGTGGTCATTCAATAGTTAAAAGAAATGAGAGATTAAACTGTATTTGGTTTGAGTGAACTATAAGATGGACTTGCCATTTCCTTAGCCAAACTAAATGTATTTTGAAGGAACTATAAAAATTGGAATAGCCAAAAGATCTTTAGCCAACATATCCAAAGTAGGAAATCTTTTAGAAGTCACATTTTGGTATTCTAATAAATCAATGTCACTATTTTGATCTATAACACTCTTTTAAATAAATATCTAATTTAGATTCTGCAAGTATAGGATGGATAACCTTAACCAAACATGTAATAGAAACATTCAAGCCTCTCTAAATGTTTAAGAGGCTAAGTTCTTCAACACAAGAGCATGCAAGACAATCAAATGACATAAACATAAGGAAAGCTAGAGAAAGTGGAAATTACTTTTGGGAGAATCTAATGTGCAACGTGAAGAAAGGAAATGTAGTTCAAGAAGAAGTGTTAAGAAACCTGATCAGAGATCCTTCTCCATTCCTCCAAAGCAAGGAGATATCCAGCGTCATGAGATTATGTGAGAATCCTAAGAATAAACTATGTATAGAACCTTCTCACTTACAACTGTTGGTTGCGAAACAAGGCTTCCATCAACACTGGAGATTACAACCCTAATTGGGGAAGATTACGAACATTGGACTGCAGAGGAGGGGTGAATTCACCTCTTTTATCTAGAACTTCATTGATCTTGAAACATTCTCATCATTTGTAATGTAGTGGCTTAGATGCGTAGTCGTTTTGATAAGCTCTCTATGACTAACAAAGGTATGATGTTGAGCTATCATTTGTTGCTTTGGCAAGTGAGTGTACAAACCTCCAGAAGTTGTATTATTGTCTTCTTAAATATTTTCAATATATACTCAATTAATTTTTTCAAAGAAAAGAGTATAGGATGGAACATTGACTTCACATACTCTTTATAATCAGATTCTTAAAAACCCCATTTCTTTAACTATTATTTGAACTAGAAGAAGATTCAATAGTTTAAGAGAAGGTGTCTTAGAATTATTTTTGTAACACTCAAGCATCATTAGTAAGGCCTTCTTAACTTGAATTATGATAAAGTTCATAAGTTCATTTGTAGCGAGAGTCCAAAATGGTAACACATGATAATAATAGAGAGTTATTTGATCGATACTTGTCAAATTTCTTATGTATTTTATAAATCTTATAAGCCATAAATAAAGAAAGGTTTTCTACAACACCTGTCAAAAAAATTTTCAACAACTTACAAAGAATTTTCATTTTATGTCATTCCTCATTAGTAAGTAAAAAATAAAACTAAAGAACTCTTTATCCAATGGTGTCCAACGAATCATAATGTGCTTATAATACAAATCATAATCGATTATAATATATGCAGAATTCCACCTTATTTTGGAAATAGTCTCTCTACTAGTTAGGGGTAAAGTTGCATACTACTAGACCTTTCCAGACCCTACGCTTCAGCGAGATTTATACTACGTATTATTGTTGTTGTTGTTGTTGTGGCAGAATTCCACCTTATGCATGCTTCATTCCTTAATTTCTTTGTCACATTCAAATTAAAAAATGTTAAAAGCCATCTTGAAGAACTTCTTTTGTAATAAACTTGTTCAAATGATTAGATCCGCTTAGGATTTTAGCAACGAAATCATAATAATTTTTGGTCCTAATTATGAAATAAAATCTAGAATGTAATAAGAACATCTAACATTAAAAAAACTACCTATTGTAAAATGATGAATCACGAGTAGCAAAATGAAACTTGAGAAAGATGACCATATTGTCATTCTAAGAAGTATTGTTCAATAAGATGATAAATTTGTTAATCAACCTTCCATTGAGTCAAGCAAAGAGTTACTTCATTCATAAATAATAACCCATCAAAAAGAGGTTTTAATGCCTTGAAAGGATTTATCATTTTTTTTGCCACTGTCAATTGATTATTAATAAAATAAGCAGTCATGCACGCATATTCATCATTTGATACTTATCCTATTTCTTGATCAATATAAGACATCATATCATGTTTATTAATTACCTTACTAATTGGTTGATATATTGAATAAGAAGCAAGGCTCATCATTTAGATGTGAAAGAGAGCTTACTATCAACAATCATGGTTTTAATTGCCCAACAAAATGCAATATGATTGTATCATATTTTTTGTAATATAATAGTACAATTAAAATCTAATTTAGTTCCAATCGCATATTATCTTATATCATTCTCCATTTACATTGTACGTTTTTCTAAATGATGAAGTAAGTGAAAAGTACTACTTATCCCATGAGTAGAAATTCCTTTATGTCGTAATTGCTTTTAACTTTTGAACTTCTTCTATTTCTTTCTTAGTCATAAAGTTTCACATAATAGACCACAACTTTTTTTAAAGTTGATTAATCTTTTTTTCTTCATGAGAATCATATGTTTGACCGAAACTTGCATTATTTTTATAATTCTGTTATATTAATAATGACTAATTAGTTTTATATAATAAAAATAAACTTCCTATGTTTGTTGGAGAGATGTAATTATTTTGATAATGAATTCATAAAAGAATATAACTTTGGTCACTTAAAGAATATAACTTTGGTCACTTATCTCTTTTTGTTTTTCAAAAAATTGCAAAAACTGATAATACATTATATCCCTGTTTGGTTGACAGGAAAGTAAAGTGAATTTGGAATTGGATTCCTCGGAAAATAAATATATGGAAAGTAAAAATATTTACATGTTTGGATACTTATAAGAATTTTAATAGGAAAGTTGGGTGAATTCTTCTTATAGAGTTTGATATGCAACTGTATTTCACGGAATGTAATTTAATTTTGAATTGTGTTTCCATTTATACTCCTACAACCAAATAAAAATTGAAATCGTTAAATAATGTTAAATTGTAATACAAGTTATATTATTAAAGGTTAATTTTTTTTCATTTCTAATATTTTAATCATATAATACTGTTATATCACAAATACGATATTGAAAAATACTAAAAGACCTCAATCGAGTACAAAGATACATCTTAAAATTCAAATCAAATATCAAAACTTTTTTAATATTGAAAATAAAAATAGTGCATTATTATTGAATTTATTATCCTTATTAATTTTATAATTCTTAATATTATTAGTTATTATTATTAATTTTATTATTACTAATTTTATTATTTTTATCAATTACATTATTATTATTATTATTATTATTATTATTATTAATAGTAGTAGTAGTAGTAATAGTAGTAGTAGTAGTAGTAGTAGTAGTAGTAGTAGTAGTAATCAACTAATTATTAATTTTATTATTTTTATCAATTATAATTATTTTTATTTTTATTAATAATAATAATATTATTATTGATTTTATTATTTTTATTTTTATTATTCTACTTAATAATAATAATAATAATAATAATAATAATAATAATAATAAAAATAAAAAATATTATTATTATTATAAAAGAATTATTATTATTATTATTATTATAAAAGAGTTGTCGTAGAGATAAGAGAGAAGAAAGGGTTGAATTGACTAGTATATTTTTTAGATTAAATTCATGAAGAAAGTAATCTAAATATCAATCGGTGGTAAGGTTTAAAATCCAAGTAAAGTGTTACTACTTTTTCTATATTAGAAAAGCTTTTACTTGCCTAACTACTCAAAAAAATAAACCAAACATAATAATATAAATTTTAGGAAAAAATTAATTTTCGAAGCAAGAATCTATGCCAGCCAAACAAGGCCTATATGTCTATTTTAGCTTCATTTTTATGTGGATTTTGAATCCCTCCAACAATTTGCCTTTTGTTTCTAATAAATCATTTTATGTATTCATATTTTTCACCGTACGGTGTTTCTTTGGGTCAAATTTTGTACGAAATAATGTTCAACACTGGAAATAAAGATTGTCATTCATCCAAATTGGTTTAACATGATCAAGTGTTTTATGCCAATCGGTCATCGTAACTTGTCCTACAAATCAACTAGCTTTTGATAATTAGATAATTATCTACCGCTTCTCATAAGTAAAGATTGAGAAGACTTTTAATCATAGTTACTCTTGTATTTCGTCATCGTTGTACATGAAAATAAGAAAGAAGCCCAAACCAGTAATTTCTACTAAACAATTTTTTTATTGTTACGCTACCCAAAATAAAAAATTAATCTTCTCCCACAACTAAACATTCTAATCCATATTCTAAATATTTAAAATAGATAATATCATCACCCTATTTAGTTTTTAATTTAGAATACTAATTATTTTTAGATTAATATGAATTATAATTCACAAAAAAATATTTGTATAAAAAAAGAACATATTTAAAAATAGTTACCCAAAGAGTTTTGTGATTTCTGTTCTATTCCTTTAATAATAATGTGAATGAAAACTGTAAGTTGATATAAATTTAGGATGTTTATAAATATAGATTTGAGCTAAGTTTTTTGGGAGATTTTTTATAACTTAAATAAGTTTTTTGGGCCTATTTTTAATTCTAATGCCCTATGAGTTAATTTTTAATTCTAACGCCCTATCATTAACATTTTTAGTTTAAGTCATAAAAAAAATGAATTGAATCAATTTATCCAAGTCTAAGTTAAAAGCCACTTTTACTAAGGAAATCTTATTTGTTTTGGCACTCGCAAAGTTTTAAATGAATGACAAGTATTTTTGGAATAATTATATTCTATTTATATCAAATTTCAGAGAAACAGTTCAAACCGTCCGACCCTTATAAAGTTTACCAAGTACGTACCAAGTAAAAATCAATATAGCCTACCGAAACGCCAGGAGATTGAACGATTCTTAATTAAGAATCAAAAACTACAGATTGAGGAAATTAACCAAATTAAGCTGTGGATGAACCCGAGGGCTTCCAAGCAATACCTCAACCCATGCTTTTCAAAAGAAAAGAAACCTCAATCCATAATTCCCAATTCTTCACTTTTCTTATCCTTTACGTAACTTCGAGAAAATATATTCGGTATATCGCCTTGTGCAACAGCCCATTTTTTGGACCTTATTAAAAGCTCTCTTTACTGAAATAGGTGTCACTGCCGACCACTGCCAATGCAAGATGCACATGGCATGATCCTCAATTTAGGTGGACTCCTGGAGCCGATCCTCTGGCTACATGCTCACTTCTTTCTCTCCCTCTCGTACACACGATACTCTTTTTCCACCAACTTTACGAAGCTTCCTTTCACTATTCTTTCATGTCTTCCCAAATTGAAGTAACATATTTTACCGCAAGTTACGGAAAATGATGAGAATTGCAAGTAATCATGAGCATATGTTTGTGGACAGCTTTGCTACACATGTGCCTATGCCTTTGAAGGCCATGGATTAGGAATGGGATAGCTTGTAACCCAATCTAGTTCATTGGATCTCCACAGAAAAACCAAGATAGAAAAGACAAACTTGCATGTGTTACACATGTTATTGCTGCGATAAAACGATTGGTTCTTTGCATTGCGAGATAAAACTCATCCTGGCATGCCAAGAGCGAATTGATTTACAGGACAATCACAAAAAGTCACACACATAACCGAATTGCACATTCATTTATTCAGCTTTCACTTGCAAATTATGGGTAAAAGAAAAATATCATTGGAAAATATGATCAAACATTGAGATAGTGCAGGAAAAGAAAGAAAGGGTTTGCTTTAAGTAACCCAAGTTTTAATTTCATAACATTTAAAATGTTTTAACGACTTTATTTGTAAAATGAAAAGATATTACAAAATAACAAAAAGTTTCTATCTGTTCATTTCATTCCGTTTTGATTGCTTCAGAGGAGACTGAGTAAACAAAGCAAAAGAAAAATCGAAAAAGGAATGGGATTCTTACGCTTAGCGAAAGAGTTAGAAGCAAATGAAGATGGTGGAGGGTTGTAATAATAGAACGGGAAGTAAGGTAATATAGGGTTTGGAGGCGGCGGCGCGTTACCAAAGCTTGACGGCGGGAAATATGCACCACCATTAGCCGGCGGAGGAGGGGACGAGTAGAAGTAGGTTTGCTGTGGCGGCGGCGGTGGCGAGTAGTAATATGAGCCGCCCGAACCAGGCGTTGTCTGCGTTGGCGGGCAGTCGGATACAATGGCAGGCGGAGGAGGTGGCGGGCAGGAGGAGTCTGGAGGAGGAGGCGGGGGCGGAGAAGTTACGGGTTGACATGGGTTGTTACAGGAAGAACACATTGTGCATGAGATTTGGTCTTTGGACACTATGGTGATGGTCGAAGTTGTTAATGAAAGGTTGAAATATAATATGAATAGAAAAAAGGTAGACATTGTTCTGAGGTTTCTCATGCTGAAATCTAACGATATATGTTGAAGATTGTTGAGGAAACAAAAAGAAATAGAAGGAAGGAAGAGGGAGAAGAGTAGTAATATTGTGCCTTTGGTTATTCTGAAAGGATATACGTCCATGTGTATCGGAGACTGAACCGTCCTGAGTTTTATCTTCTACGCTAGCTGCCGACACTTTATTCAAAAGATGAAGAACTTTAAAAAAATTGATGGTGATTATGACTACTAGGATTATTAGCAACTGAGGCCGGCTGTGCTTGTCTACTGGTAGCCAACTTGGTTTCGTTTATTTCAGTTCACCACTTCTTATCATGAGAATCAAAATGGAAGTACGTCAGGAAAGTGGTTGATGAGGTGAATTTCTTGAAATAAGATTTGATTATAAGCTGGTTGCTATCGTTTCTAGCCTTTGTGTCCACTAGGAGAATCCTTTATAAAATAAGGTCATGTTCAAAGCGTAAACCTTATGCCCTCAAACTTGCAATATTATTCAATTATATATCAATAGCAAGATTGCCTGAAACACGAATTTATTAAAATAACGTTTACAAATACAGAAAGCGAAAGAACATACCACTATTAGACAGACATATTATTAATAATAGAGAATTATCTTCTCTGGTGACCACAAGCCTTATTCATTCTTCTTCGGACATCAATTGGCACTTTCAGGACCAGCTACTCTAGTGATTGACATTGTTGTTCCTTCTACGATGAATTCTTCTCTAGTCGAGAGTTGTCTACAGGGCAGTGAGGAGCAAAATAGATAAGGCACTGAAAACAATAGTATGGAGTTTACTTGATGACGATGTTGGTGAAGGGTTGTTATTGCTATACGGAAGGTACGATGTTGGATTGCTTCCATATAGAGGAGGAGCATAAAATGAGCCTTGCCCAGGAGCTTCATTCCTAGGCGGTCTAGGAGGATAAGGTGGAAAAGGAGTTATCATTGGCGCTGAAGGTGGAGAAGGCATTATCGTTGGTGGTTTGACGCAAGGGTTGCACTCGGTCACCGGTGCCGGGGGAGGTGGGCATTCCGGATAAGGTGGTGGAGGAGGAGGGGAAGGTGGAAGTGGCGGAGGAGGGCAATCCTGGGCCGGAGGAGGTGGCGGAGGCGGGCAATCCTTGGCAGGAGGAGGTGGCGGTGACGGTAAAGGGCATGGATTGTCACAGGAGTCGCACATTGTGCATAGAATTTGGTCCTTTTTCACGACTGCTGGTACTGATGAAACGGTGAATTGTAAGAAGTTGCACGCTAGGAGAGTGAAGAAAGTGATCACTACCCTTGCCATGGGGTTGGCCATGTTTATCAATTTTCAGGGTAGGAAGAAAAGTTGATGGAGAACCTAGAGATGCAGCTAGAAAATGAAGGTCAGACTAACCGAGAGAATGAGAAAATACTGCCAAATATGGAACTATATGCGTTGGTGACCGCACAATTTTTGCTAACAATTATCACGAGAACAAAATGAAATTCTTAATAACGAAGGTGGTCCTTACTCCATCTACTTCGAGTTACGTCAGTTTGGTTGGTCCGCCAAATTTTAGCTCCAGAAGTATATAAAACATCACGGTTCACTGTTCTGTTTGCCTTAGGAACTTCTCTGATGCAAATTTACTGAATTCTTGCAGTTACTGATTATAGAAATATCAAAACCCTTGTTTTCAATTTCCCTTTAAGATATAGACAAACAACAAAGAACAATAGATATTCTACACAAGAACCGTGTCCATTTTTTTGAGAAGGTCGGCTCAAGCTACCTTTACTTCAATGTTTTTACACACAAGAACCGTGTCCTTTTTCTGAGAATGACAGTTCAAGCTTCCTTTTCTTCAGTGTTTTTACATCCTGAAATTCTTCCGTGCAGTGAAGGTTTACAATGTTTTTACCCTGAAAAAGCAAATTTCTCAAATTTTCGGTCTGGCCCATCAAATATTTTCTTACAGAGTTGCATTGTTTCGGAGATACACTAAAGTTAGTTTTATCAGTAAGCAGAACAAATTTAAGATGATCAAATTGCTGGTCGGTCCATTATGCGGACCAAGTAACATCACCTTAAACTTGACAATTTGTTCATTTAACTTAAAAAAGAGACCTGCTTCATTATCTCATAACACATTTCATAGCATTCCCTAAAACCTTCTATGAGGAGATTCAGGATCGCTGCAAATGGCGTTCTCTCTCAAAAATCGGCGAGCGCCCTCAAGCGTTCCTTCTGCAGTTGCTCCACTTATTGGCTTCGTAGTATCTGCCACCTTTATATACGATAAGGCGACGCATTGTGATGCCTATAGTACTCATGATCATTTTCGTCTTCTACTTGTTCTATGTTATTTCTTCTAACCATGATTTGCTCTCCAACCCAGCGCGACTAGCTTCTTCCTGAGTTAAAGTTTGAGTTTTGATTTGTTTTTTTTTTCCACTTTTGTTGAACGTATCTCCTCCTGGTGATGGTCAGTGTGGTGGTAAAGGGTGCAAGATGTCTCTGGTAACAGAGCACCAAAACAAAACAAAAGAAATGGGCATTTTGTGTAACAATCGAATTGATTGATTTATAATGAAGAAATTGTACAAAATATACATATATGGTGCAAGAAGAAAAAGTTGTAACAACCTAATTACTGTTGATCATTAGATTTTTGTTTTTGATATCTGTTGTACACCTATTCTGTTTTATGTAAAAGCTGGAAAAAGGAAGAAGGTAATGAATCATTGGTGTTGATTTGTTTTGCAGCTGATGTTGATTTGTTTTCTACCTGCTGTCCTTGTGGGCTTACTGATGTTGTGATGTCATTTGAGTTTTGGGGCTCTGTCTACATCCCTCCCTCAAGTTGGAGCATCATCAATGAAGCCCAACTTGTGTGTTGCAATGGTGAGGTGCTGGGTTGTTAAAGATTTCGTAAAACAATCGGCCAGTTGCTGCTGTGATGGAATATGAGTTGTACGGGCCAATTTTTTGCTACAACAACAGCAAGAAGAAATATGATAGTAGTAATCTTGGCGATCGGCCAAAAAATGTCAAAATAGTTTATTCTAACTCTTTGGTTGAAGCCTTTCACCACAAGCCTTGCCTTCCTTCTGTCAATTCAGCTGTCAGGTCGCCGTTTGATATGATAAATCTATTCAGTTGTTCACGATTTCTTCCTTTTAGGTAGATCAACAAATGTCTAGGTTTCATTTTTCTCCAACGTGTCTAACTCACTTTGCATAGGCTCGATCCATAATGGATCTTTTCTGAAGGCTTCAAATGATAAAGGTTCATATTCGGAAGACACATTTGCCATAAAGGCTTTGTAAGGAGAAGAGAAAGTAAAAGAGGGAGTAGAAAATGCTGGTGTGATGACATTGTAGCGGAATCGTCGGGAAATGTGATATTTACAACATGAGAGACATAATCGTCGAGATACTTTGGTCGAGATTTGGGTCTAGTGCTTAGTCGGATTCGTGGTTCGTGGTTGATGTCTGGTGCAGTTGAAGAAGATAATGGGAAGGAGGTGGGGGAAGTAACTTCTAGGTCGGGGTAAAATGGAGGCGGTAGGGTAATTAGTGTGTCTGGGTTTGATAGGTTAATTGTGGTCAAGGGTGAGCTAAGTGTGTTTGGGTTGGTAGGATGGGGTGTTGCTATTTGATTAATTGTAGGTGTATTATTTAGGCTAAGATCAATAAAGTTTGGGCATGTTTCGAATTGAAACATGGATTGGATTGGAGGCATGACAATCGACCTTTTTGAGGATTTATAAGAGAAAATCTCTTTGAAAAAAATCTACATCTCTCGATACGAAATCCCTCGTTTCTAAATCCATTAGTTTGTACTCTTTTTGGCTCAGGACATACCTAAGAAATATGCATTTTATGGCTCTTGATTCAAGTTTATCTTTGAATGGTTTTGAGTCTGCGGAAAAATATAAACACCCAAATGTTTTTATATTGATGTAATTTGGTATTTTTTCGTAGAGTTTTTATAAAAGGGTTTTCCAATCTAAACTTTTTGTGGGCAACCTATTTACTAATAATGTAGACTGTATGGCTTCCTCCCAAAATTTCTTAGGTATGTTTGAATGAAACATGAGGGATCGGGTGATTTGAAGGAGGTGTTTGTGTTTCCTCTCGATCACACTATTTTGTTATGGGGAGTATGGGCAAGTTTTTGGGTGAAATATTCCCCTTTTTTTGAATAACTCTTGACAATTTTTGTTTACAAACTCGATTCCACTGTCGGTTATTACGATCAAAATTGGTTGGCCAAAATGAGTGTTTAGCATATGCAAAAAGTTTCTATGATTTCGTGGAGTTGAGACGTGTTATTTATCAAGTATGGCCATTTGACCCTTGAGTACTCATCAACTATGGTAACGAAATAGGTAAATCCATCAATTTTGGATTTTTGGTATGGGCCCCAACGATCAAAATGCAGGAACTCAAAAGACTTGAGGGCTAAAATGTTATGTTTGGGGAAGGTCTCTCTAGCTTGTTTTGCAAGTGGACATATTTCACATATGTGTTTAAAGGGTAATTTGATTAAAACATTGGATAAATGGTTTTTTTTTTCTTAGATGCATGTTCAAGTCTATGATGCCTTAACACAAAATTATCACTCACACAATTAACTGCAGTGTTTTGAAAGTAGAAACTTAATGAAGGACCTTTCAAGCTTTTTTTAGGAAATAAGTTTCTTAGAGTTAATTTGTAAATGCCACTTTCTGCCTCACAAATAGCCACAATGTAATCGCTCCATGGGTTTTGGAAAAAGACAAGGTTTTGAATAAAAATGAAAATTAAATTATTTTGAGTGGCTATCTTATTTACAGACATTAAATTATGATGGAATATTGGAATGTATAAAACGTGGTCAAGTAACATTCTTATTTGATCCATCCAGTAAATGATGGGGTTGAATGTCAGTCATTTTGGGTAATCGATTTAGTGTGTTTGATTTGGATTTTAGGGGTATCACAGGATCTAAAAGCTATTGCTTTGATACTATGCAAGTTGTCCCTGGCAACAGAGTACCAAAATGGAATGGAAGAAATGAGTATTTCGTGTAACAATCAATTGATTGATTCATAATGAAGAAATTGTACAAAATATATATACAGGATGCAAGAAAAAAAAGTTGTAACAACCTGATTACTGTTGATTGTTGGATGTTTGCTTTTGATATCTACTGGACACGTATTTTGTTTTTTGTAAAAGTTGGAGAAAGGAAGAAGACAATGAATCGTTGGTGTTGATTTGTTTTGCAACTGATGTTGATTTGTTTTGTACCTGCTGTCCTTGTGAGCCTAATAGTGTTGTGGTGTCATTTGAGCTTTTGGGCTATGTCTACAAAGGGGGGCTCTATTAGCTAACTGGAGAAATAAAGCTTGTTAGAGGGAAATGAGGTATAGCTAAAGTCGTTTGTATTCCTTTGTAAATGTGTTGTGTCAAGAGAGACGTTTTTTATTGGCATGAAAAATCTGGAATTCTGAATCCAGTAATATCCAAATAGAATATGACGAATCAACTTATAAAATATAGTTTGTGCAAAATTAAATTACCTGAGGAAGAACTGGTTGCAAGGTTTGAGGACCGCGAGGTACAGGTCTAAATGTTCCTTCAAGACATGGTAAATTCAAGAGGAAGAGTTAACCAAAAGGAAGGAAATTTTAAAGTAGAAAATGAAGACATCAAGTTAGGTTGGGCTTATGTTAACAACATTTAACGAAAATTCTCTTAAAGATAGCTTGTTAAAGTGTCCCTGTCTCTAGTTGTTCTTCCAAAAGATGTTGGCAGACAGGGTGCAACTCGTAAAAATTTCTTGTAGATGATCTTTTTCACGTGGCTCAACTTCGAAGTCATCAGTGACACATCATTGTATGTATATGCGAACAATCGTAGCCTTCTTATGAATATCTATTATCTATTTTGATATGGAACAAGATACAAGGTCAATTGACTTCTTGATTTCTATTGAAAGATCAATGATCAAGTAGGCAAGAAAGGAATTGAAAATGAGTGAGAAGAGGAAAGAAAATTGAACACTAGAAGAGTGCTTTTTTGTATTCACTAGCTGCTTAATCGTTTCCTTTTACGCGCTTTCCTTTCCTTTTCTCCATTTAAAATGGTGAAGAACGGGTTGATTATGAAACGTGTAAAAGTTGAAGGATATCCATCAGAAAAAGGATTAGTCTTTAACCTTTTCTCTGATCAATGTCTGTTGTCTAAGCATACAAAGAGCCGCAAGATAAGGCCATCAAGAGTGTAGGAGCTTGTTCTTCCTCTGCCAGCTTTCTCTTCCATTTCTCTTGCAAAACCAAGCCTTTTTCATAACCCCAAAATCCCATCTTCAATTGAACTCCTATTATTGTTGCTATAGTTCTAACGCGGTGTTTGGCGCGGTGTTTGGTTGTTGTCTCCGTCGGTGGAGACAGATAACAAAACAAAAAATCCTGTGCCTTGCAATGTTTGGTTGCTGTCCTTACTTATTTTTGTTTTGACTTTAGATCACAAAAACATAAATTTTTTGTTTCTTCCAAAACTGAGGAATAAGATTTCTTGTCTCTATGATAGAAACAAACACTACAACAAAATGCAAGAATAGCGGAGAAATTTTTTCGACGAAAAAAATACCGTCTCTATTCACCGACGAAATTGCCATTTTCGTCGGTAAAATAGCCGCATTGGCGACGGAACAAGGCAACCGTCAGTATAGAAATTTGGAGTCAATATTTGCGACGGAATATAGCGATGCCATGAAATAACGTTGATAAAAAATGCGCGAAACATTCGCGCAATTTATTACCTACGGGTAAACACCGACGGACAGGCTACGGTCGGCATATTTATGGACAGACACAATCTTGCAGTCAGTAAATTAGAAAATATGAAAGAAGAAAATTATATTACCAACGGAACAGATACTATCGTCAGCAAATATGAACATAACCAACAAGTTCACCGACGGAACATGTCCGTCCGTCGGTGAGTTGGTAAACATATCACCGACGGAAGTATTCGTGCCGTCGGAAAAGGCAGCTCAAGACATGCTTTACCGACGGACTTAGTCTCCCCGTCAAAATTTGGATTTTTCAAAAGCCACTTTACCGACGGAAGAGATCAATCCGTCGGTGAGTAGGTAACAATATCACCGACAGAAGTGTTCATTTCGTCGGTAAATGATCCAGTCAGCGGTTTACATTCTTCCAGAAGGCCTGTTTTACCGACGGAATTGGTGTTCCGTCGGTATTTGAATTCTCCCGCTTAAATGTGGCACCCATTTACCAATGAAACACTAAGTTCTGTCAGTAACTGTCGGCACACCGTCGAAGTTTGTTCCGCGTAACCCTACTTTACCGACGGAACTGGGTGTTCCGTCGGTAAATTCGCGTCCTTATAACCCCGCCGACCCCCTCTCCTTCACCCCTCTCACTTGTCTTCTCTCTCTACGATTTTACTCTGATTTTCTTGAAGTTTCCGACTCTTTTTCTGTAGTTTGAGGTAAACTTTATTATTATTGTGTTATTTTTATATGAAATGCATGCTAGTGAATGTGATTATTTGAAATGAGATTAGTTTGAGATTAGTAAATGTGATTGGATTGAAATTTTAGAATTTAACATTTAATTGTGAATTTGTTGTCCATTTAAATATTGTGATTAATTATGAATAATGATTATTAGTAGTAAATATTAGTATAATTTGTTATATTGTTTGTTATAATTAGTTATATTGTTTGTTATATTTTGAGTATATATTATTATTAGTATAAAAATTTTGTTTAGTTTTCATTTTATTATTATTAATTTTTGTATTTTTATCAATTATTATGTGATAACTATTATAAT
>JAOSBN010000004.1:6997163-7023944 GCA_027563595.1 Erythroxylum suave | reverse complement strand
CATCAAATTTCCTTAAATTCATAATTTTCTCACCAATTTCTTTCTCATTTAAATTCATTTTAATATTTCTATTTTTTCATAAAAAATTCGGGGTCCAACAAAAACACCAAAACAGAACATATACCTATACACATTCATAGCCATTTTCTGTACATTTACTACACCATTTTAATGTTCTTCTAATTCCAACCTCATCTCTACACAAATTATGGCATATCACTCAAAATACGCACAAAACAAGACATTTATACATCCATTTTTCTCGTCCACGTTTAACCCAGATATATATACATTTCTTCATGATCATGATCAAAATTCTCAAATTACACATCAAAGAAGGTTTATTTACATTACCCATAAGGATCAAAACCGAACTTACTTGATTTAGCTCCAATTCCTTCAAAACACACCATCCCTAGCTTTCCATATAACCTACATTCATCACCAACCAAGAGTGATAAGGTTGGGTCTTTAGTGAGAATGAAGGAGAGAGTAAGTTAAAGTAGTAAGTGAAAGATGAGAGGGTTAGGTTTAACGAGTATGGAAGTTGGGGAAGCAAAAATCGTGAAAGATGGAGAAGAAATAAAGAAGATGAAGAAGAGAAGCATTTACGAAGGAATAAGAAAATAATAAGTGAAAGACTCCAAAAGGTTGGTCTTTCACGTGGAAGAAATTGTGTGGGATGTGTGGCAAGTGGTGGTGACACTTGTCATTGCCACTTGTCAGCTCCCTATGGTCCCATTTAGACCCTTTTTAATGACTAGTTCATTTAACTCCAATTTCTAGTCCAATTGTCTCCAAATTTCAATGACATATATCATTAAATCCAAATATCATTTATAAATTAATTATCCTGTCACTTGACATTTTTTCAGTCCAAAAATACCCAAGTTTTTAGAAAATTTCCTAAATTTCACCACAATTCCAAAATCAACATTTATATACTCCAAATCCATTTTCAAGTCATATAAACCACAATTCATATGAAAAATCACATTTATAACTTAATTATACTCGGAAATGTCAATGAATGCATGTATAATCATTTTAATGTGCAAAAATTAATATTCACATATGTGTGTGTATGTCATATTATACATGAGCATGAAATACACTTTCTAGTCATTCAACAATCTCTCATGTACTGTATTCTAGGGTCCTAACCCTTAGCATGGGATAACGAGATGTTATAACTCTCCCCTCTTTAAGAAATTTTGTCCTCAAAATTCGTACTTGATTTATGAAATAGGTGGGGATATTGTCTCCTCATGTGCTCCTTCGTTTTCCAAGTTGCTTCCTTACTTGAGTGATTCTTCCAAAGGACTTTCACCAATGGAATTACTTGATTCCTCAACTATCTCATTTGATATCCCACTGTCTTAATCGGCTCCTCAACATAACTTAAATTACTAGTAACTTCATTCTCTTGAGCCAGTAATACATGCATCAGATTTGACCGATACCTCCTGAGCATACTCACATGGAATACATTATGTATCTGTGACATCTCACTCGGTGAGGCTAATTTGTACGTCCATAGTCCTATCCTTTCAAGGATCTCATAAGGACCAATATACCTAGGACTCAACTTAACCTTCTTGCCAAATCTCAACACCCCTCGTCAAGGTGAGACTCTCAGAAACAGCTTGTCAACTACATTGTATTCCATATCCCTTCGGTGCTAATTCACATATCTCTTCTGTCTATCTTGAGTTGCTTTAATTATACTTTAGATCAGTTTTGCCTTATCTACAGTATCTTGTATCAGTTCTGGACCTTCTAACATTCTCAAACCTTCCTCATCCTAACATAGAGGCGATTGACATTTCCTGCTATACAATGCCTTATACGGTGCCATTCCGATACTGCTATGATAGTGGTTATTATATGCAAACTCAATTAGACCTATATACTGATCCTAAGCTCCTTGGAACTCCAATACATATGCTCTAAGCATATCTTTAATAGTCTTGATAGTCCTCTCAATCTGTCCATTGGTATGAGGATGAAATGCAGTATTGAAGTTTAACTTCATACCCATTGCAAAATGTAGACTCTTCCAGAATCTCAAAGTAAATCTAGGATCCCTATCCGATACAATGGACACTGGAATCCCAAGTAGTCTAACTACCTCATCTACATATCTTTGAGCCAACAGATCTAGTGAGCTACTCTCTCACTGGCAAAAAATGTGTCAATTTAGTCAATCGGTCCACCATGACCCATATGGCATCATGTTTTCTTAAGGTGTTTGGCAAACCCATCACGAAATCTATAATAATTCGTTCCCACTTCCACTTCGGAATAGTTGACGAATGAAGCTTCCCAACTAAAGCTTGATGTTTAGCTTTAATCTGCTGACAAGTTAAACATTTAGCTACATAGTCAACTACTTGCTTCATCACCCCTAACCACCAGTAATGTTGCTTTAGTGTGTTATACATCTTAGTAGTACCGAGATGCATAGCGTAAGCCACTACATGTGCCTCCTCTAGGAATTCTCTCCTCAGATTATCAATATCGGGCACACAAAGCCTTTGCTTTAACCACAGTGTTTCATCCCTTAACTCAAACTCAGAATCTGGATTCATTTTTAACTTCTCTATAAACTTTAACATTTTAGGATCTTTACTCTGAACTTTCCTAATTATATTATGCAACATTGGTCATAGTCTCAGTGTAGCAATCAATGCTTCATTCTTCTCTAGATTTAACTCCACATTCAAAGCTCTCAATGGAATTAAGCTCGATAACCTTGATAACTGAATCTGAGCTACACTGCTATTTGACTTTCTAATCAATTCATCTGCCACCCTATTAGCTTTTCTAAGGTGATACTTGTGCAAGCAAAATCCTTTAACAACTCGATCCATCTCCTCTGTCTCATGTTCAACTCCTTCCGACTTAGTAGATACCTTAAGCTCTTATAATCAGTATAAATTTGAAAAGTCCCTCCATACAAATAATGTCTCCGTATCTTTAGAGCAAAAACAACTGTAGTGAGCTCTAAATCATGTACCGGATAATAAATCTCGTGAGACCTTAATTGTCTTGATGCTTAGGCTATCACCTTGCCATACTGCATCAATACACATCCCAATCCTTGATGTGAAGCATCACTGTATACATAACCACTAGTTCTCGATGGAATAGTCAACACAGGTGTCGTAGTTAACCATTGTTCAACTCATTGAAACTCATCTGACATTCATCATTCCATCTAAAAACCACATTCTTCCTTAGAAGTTTAGTCAAAGGGGCTGAGATTAATGAGACCCCTTTGACAAATGTTCGATAATATCTAGCTAATCCCAGAAAACTTTGGATCCCAGACATATTTTTCAATGCCTCCCATTTAATTACTGCCTCTATGTTCTTTGGATCCATTTGTATACCTTGCCCATTTACTATGTGACCCAGAAATACTACCTGATCCAGCCAAAACTCACAGTAGCTGAATTTGACATATAGTTGTTTCTCTCTTATAATGTGTAAGTGTTCAACATGCTCTTCTCTGGCCTTTGAATACACTAAGATGTCATTGATAAACACAATTACAAATGAATCTAGGTAGGGTTGAAACATATTATTCACCAATGCCATAAATGCAAATGGGGCATTAGTCAACCCAAATGGCATTACTAAGAACTTAAAATGCCCATACTTGCTCCTGAAAGCACTCTTTGGTACATCAGCCTTTGCTATCTTCAACTGATAGTATACAGATCTCAAGTCCAACTTAGTGAACACCTGAGCTCCCTACAACTGATCAACCAAATTACTGATTCTAGGCAACGAGTACTTATTCTTTATTGTCACCCCATTCAGTCGCCTGTAATCGATGCAAAGTCTAAACGTTCCATCTTTCTTTTTTATAAATAAAGCTGGGGCTCTCCAGGGTGAAACACTAGGACTAATGAACTAGTAACTCCTGCAACTGAGCCTTTAACTCCTTCAGGTCCACATGTGCCATCCAATATGGAGAAATGGATACAAGAGCAACACCTGGAATTGAATCAATTGTAAATTCTATTTCCCAACCTGAAGGTGAGCCAAATAACTCTGCAGGAAAAATATCTAGGAATTCACTCACAATGGGAATATCCTGTACATTCTGTTTAGTTCGAGTATTGATGAAGTGGGCCAGATAGGCCTCACATCCTCCTTTAATCAATCTCAGTGTAGTAAAGAATGAGATTAGTTTGGTTGGCATTGCCTAACTAAATACCTTTGAACACTACTCTCGGCTGATTAGGAGATTTCAATATTACCTCCTTAGTATAGCAGTTCATAATAGCCCTATGATCAGTGAGTCAATCCATGCCTACGATAATATCTATCTCTCTTAACTATAGTACAATCAAATCTGCCTCCAATTCTGCCTGATCAATTAGAATCAAGCACTTCTTGTAGACTTCTCCTATTATTGTGGTATTACCTGTTGGTGTACTCATCTCTAATCCTCATTTTAATAGTTCTCTATCATAATGTAATCTAGAGGCTATATGTGATGCGATAAAAGAATGCGTAGATCCAGGATCTAGCAATGTAAAAGCCTCAGAAGTAAAAATAAATAGCACACCTACAATGACATATGGAGAATCTTGAGTCTCCTGCCTAGTCATAGCATTTATTCGGGTTTCAGATTGTGGTTGGGTGCTTCGCACCTCAGCCCTATCAGTAGCACTTCGGAGCTTGTTCTACCTCTACCATAAACTCTCTGTCTAGACCCACTGGCTCGGCTCTATTGAACCGTAGTTTCAATCGCCACACTTCCATTCCTACCTGACTGTGCTCTAAACACAACAGAATAGTCCCTAGCTTGATGATCAAATAAGCTGCATTGAAGGCAAACTCCTGTTAACTTCCAACATTCACCACTATGCTTCTTCCTACAATGTTTACAAGTCAGTAATTATCTTGATACTGCACCTTTTCCACTATTAGACTGTATAAAGCTACCCCTCTGTTTGAACCCCAACTATCTTAATCTAATCGGTGATTTAAAAGATTGGTTCTAACGCTTGCTCAACCTTCTGCCATAACCGCCATGAGATTCACTGAGCCTCATCAGTTTAGACTCTGATTTGTACTCAGATTTACTGTCATTCAACAATTGCTCAATTTGGATCGAGACAACCCGCAGTTTCAAAAAATTACTAAGGTGAGAAATGGCTAACCTCGTCCGAATCTCCATATTCAACCCATCTTCGAATCTCCTGCACTTGTCTTCCTCAGTAGGAATTAAGATAGTGACATACCCCATTAGCTCATTAAACTTAACCTCATATTCTGCTACAGACAATCTGTCCTGCTTTAGATCTATAAATTCCTTCTTCTTCCTATCCAGGTAGATCTTAGGCATATAATTATCCTTGAAGACGCTCAAGAAGTCTTCCCAGCTTAAGTTACAAGGCCTGGTGGTACTGCCTGGAATAGTTTTCCACCATTGATAGGATAGACCTTGTAGTAGTGAAACAACATAGTTGAACCTCTCATTTGACCCACATTCAATTTTGTCGAAGACTCTCTCTGTCCTCTCTAGCCATCCCTCGGCCTTTGTAGGGTTGTACTTCCGTAGAAGTACACAACCCCCCGCTTTCACAGTTTATCGTACCTCTTTTCCCTTCTTTCGGGAATTCTAAAAGGCATTCCCTCTGGTCGAGACATAGACGACTCCCTACTGGCTTATACTAATCCTAGGTAAGCTGATTGTCCCATTTGATCACCTATAGCGGATGACCTATAATAGACAATAACTCCAATTACTATTTACAATTCTTACATATTTTATGCTTAACATTCCTATGTATCCCTATGGATGTCAACCATGCTCTGATACCACCTAAACTGTAGTGCCCCACTCCCACCCAACACGTACATGGATGCCCTTCGAACATTCGTGCACATGCCTGATGGAAATGGTGTGCTAACTATATTCCTTTCACATCTTACATGACATCATAAATTAAAGCATAATATCACAATTTTTAAAACCCAAAAAATTCGTCATTTAATTTCACAAGCAATATATACATTGTAGCTTTACATTAACATCCACATGTGTACCTTTTCAAAACTAATCAGAGTTTACATCTCTGTAGACAGAATATGCTACATACATGAGGAAATATACAAAAATCTATCTAAAACCCTAAGTCCTAGCTGGCCGACCTCTGAACCATATCTTCTACCAAAAAGTTAAACTAGGTCCAATCCATACAGTATTAGCTGCTAAGTCGACACTCCTGTACTTGAAAAGTCAAGGTTACAATTTTGATGAGTTTTGCGAACTTAGTTGAGTAACCATCCTCTATGGTTCACTCATGTCCCATATATCACATTAGTATATACAACACATAATTCACAACATTCAATTTCTCATATATCATCATAAAACACTTTATACATATATCTTCATACTTTTCATTAAATTCAATTCCACATTTCAATTGCAATCATTCAAAACATACAATTCCTGTGTATATGCAATGTTTATGGGACTTAAATTCACTAACTATGTTGTTATGACTGAGTGCCCTTATCACTATCCTATATCCATTGTGGATACTGGGCTCTATCATTCTATCTCGTATCCATTGTGAATACCAAGCTCTATCATTCTATCTCGTATCTATTATGGATATCGGGATCTATCATACAAATCGAGCCATAGGCTCCTACCACAGGTATCTGAGCTTTAAGCTCTCTATTTTTTTTTACTAGCAACTACAGTCACAACTACTTTTACGTTTCATGCATTAATGTAATAAGATGGATCATGTATATTCAATGATTATACTCATTCAGTCATATTCACATTCTTTCTTATTCACATTTGTCATTAGACTTTTAGTCTGACATTCAACATTGAAGTTGAGAACAAGTAGTCAGTCATATTTACATTCAAGTAGCACTTTCAACACAATCCCGAATATATAACTCCTCGAACAATCAATTCTTTGGAATCAACACAATCACATTCACACAATAATTCAACATAGAATGTAACCAAACAATAATTCAATGTGAGACCATCTTAGGTTATTCATTGTTTGCTCCAGATAGCTTATCACCTCGAAGTTTTGGCAACGTCGAGATGATGTCGCTCTAATTGCTCCTATATATTATTCAACACGTACATTTACACACATTACTACTCTACACATTAATTTTGGATGTAATTTATGCATATAATGTTAAATTATATGATTACTATGGTTAATTTTGTAATTGTGGTGCTAACTGAATCTATGGGAACAATCTTGGGGAATGTTATTGGACTATTGTCATTCACCTTGTGTAATTGTGAGCTCGCCTATCGTGAGACCAATTATTACAAATTGCTGTTGTGATGTTGTTATTGGGCATACATTAGATACTATGTTAATGATGCACTTACCCTATCGGTTTGTCTTTATCAATGTGGTTTCTAATGTTTTGTTTATTTCATTAAATTATATCTTTGAGTTTTTAGTATCCTATCGATATTAGCTTTAGGGCATAATTTAATGTTTTGGGTGATCTGTGTTGTAATTTGGGACCCTTAGGCAGGATTGCAATTGCATGAGAACCTAGCTATGTTGTTAGCTCAATTTTACTAGTTGTTGATACATTTGCTAAATCTCCCTGCATTGTATCAATTTCCAGCTTTGAATTCTTTGGTTCAGCTAAATGGGACCAATTATGAGGACTGGCTTCAATCTTTAAACCTGTTTTTGGCTGTTTCAAATGCTGATGTTGCTCTCCTTGAGGATGAGCCTGCACAACCCACTACTGAGTCTTCTGCTGCAGATAAAGCTAAATATGATAAGTGGGTTCGTTCTAACAAGGTTTGTATGATGACCATCAAGTACACAATGGAGAAGACTATTAAAGAAAATATTACTGAAGCTGACAATGCCATAAATTATCTCAAGGTTGTTGGTGAAAAATTCCAGAAGTTTGATAAGACTGAAAAGTCTAATCTCTTGTCTTCTCTATCTAAAACCAAGTATGATGGTGTGGGTGGTGTTTGTGAGCATGTAATGAAGCTTGTGAACTAGTATAACAAGTTGAAGTCCATGAAAGTTGTGCTGGGAGAGGATTATCTGATCTGGCAAGTGTTTGAATCTCTTCCGTCTGAGTTTGATGTTCTCAGGACTACGTACCATGCTCAGAAAGATGAATAGAGTATTGATGAATTGATTTCGATCCTTATTCAAGAGGAGCATACTATTAAGAAGGGAAAGTTCCACAGTATTCACCACACTTCTCACAAGAGTGGTGAGAAGAAGAAATTTCAAAGAAACAAACAGGGTAAGCCTCAATTTAAGAAGAAGAGGAATGATAAACCTGCATTATCTTCTGGGCTTGGTGAGAGTTCTGGCGTTAAGCCCAAGCCTATTTTTAATGGAAAATGCAACTTTTGTCATGAACATGGGCATAGACATCGTGACTGTGAAAAGTTTCAGAATTTGTTGGCAAAGAAAAAAGGTATACCTCAGATCTTTGTCTGTTTTGAATCAAATCTTGCTGATGTTTCTCCTAATTCATGGTGGTTAGACACTGGTGTTACTATTCATGTAACAAACTCATTGTAGGAGTTCAAAAGCAGGCGGAGGCTAAATAAAGGGGAGTTAATGGTGCAACTAGGAGATGGATCTAATGTTAATGTTGAGCACATAGGAGTAGTTTCCTTGAAGTTGAATAGTGAACATGATTTGCTTTTGAAAGATACTATTTATGTATGTTCTATGCGAAGGAATTTGATTTCAGTTTTTATTTTACACAGTTGTGGATACATTTTCCATATAATCAATAATGGTATTGTTTTGTACTATGGTTCTATTGTTGTCGGTTCTGCAATTATGCGTGATGGATTGCTTATGCTAATTGCTAATTCTTTTCGTTTGACCGACCACATGATGATGTTAATGCTATTGTTGGAAAGAAATGTGGGAGAATTCCTGAAAAATCTTCTATGTTGTGGCATAAACAGTTAGAACATATCTCTAAGGAGAGAATGGAGAGATTGATTAAAGAAATTATTTTACATGATCTTGATTTCTCTGATTTTGACAATTGTGCTGATTGCATAAAAGGGAAGTTTGCAGCTAAAGTAAGAAAGAAGAAAATGACTAGGAAGGAGGAACCATTACATATTATTCACACAGACATCTGTGAACCCATTACTTCTATTGCTATGGGAGTTTATTGATGATTTTTTTCGGTATGGTTGGATTAAATTATTGCGTGAAAAATCTGAAACCTTAGACGCTTTTAAATCACTGAAAAATGTTATTGAATTGAAACTTGGGAAGCAGATTAAATGTGTAAAATCTGACAGAGGTGGTGAGTATTATAGTCGGTACAATGAAAATGCTAAATTGCTAATCAGTACTAGATTAAATGATAAAAGTGCTTCAAGTATTTTATTTTTATATTAAACTCATCTGGGAAGGATCCTTATAATTATAATACAGTGGCTGTTGTAGCACTACTACCTACACAACCTTTTCTTTTAGCTTAACTACACATGCCAGTGTCCGAGTTTACAACAAACATCGGCAAGGAAAGCGAAGAACACTCCGACGAGGAACATTAGTTTGGAGCAAATATCAACAAGAAAAGTGAAGAGGACTCCGATTAGGCACATTAGCCACGACAGAACAGGCAATGCTTTGTCCCGGAGGTTCAGCTTTGGAAAATGTTTCCTGTCTGAGACGAGCAGTGCCCTGTATACAACTTCAGTGAGAGCATAGGCAGTAACAGGGTCCGATTCCTCTGCAAGATATCCATACTCTGTGAGACAGACGATGTCATAGACTCCGTTATTGGCCGACACGCCTAGAATTTCACATATCTTGAGCCTGCCCTCGATCCTCTCTTCGGTTGGCAACAAGTCACCATGTGTCAATATCAGAAGAGGGTTCTCATCTGAATCACAATCAAATTCATAGCCCTCTCATTTTACCTAGTAGATACCTAGTTCTAGCAAAAACATGAAACTTTGCAACAAATTCGTAAACATAAAAACTTTGAACCTAAATTGACATTGTACCATGCATGTTATATATCTGGTGCTGCTAAATTGCGGTGGTTGATGAATTGCTCCAACAGACAAAGAACAAAATGCAATTGGATCAGAAAATGATTGGAGGCTGGAGAAATATTGTTTTGATCAATCCAGAGTTCAACAGACCAGGGAAAAAAAAAATTCATAATAAACTAGTTAAGGGACTCTTGACTATTAATCGAAGACCAGATGGAGGGTATCCTTTAAGCAAAAGTGGGACCATGTATTAACTCATGTTGTTCTCAAATGCTCATGAAAGCCTAACGTTTGACACGATGCTTTCTAAGTTGTTTCACCATTATAACGTTCGCAAACAGTCTACTTAGCATTTTAGATAAATCACCACTGACTAGAGATAAATATGAGACGCTTACTGCATTGCCTCAACGTAGGAAAGTTGTACAATTGTGTTACAGCTTCTATCGGCTTGAAATCACCAGCTTTTAAAGCTTTATACACCTCTGCTAAGTTGACCACAACCATAACACTGTTTACTCTCCTCTGCACAAATTTGGAACTGACATTTTCAGGGTCGTACTTTATCACATCACAATCACCGGACCTCCAGCAAAGCTGGTTATGGTGCACCCCCTCCCTCATCCAATTAGACAATTCCTCAAGGCCCTCTCCCAGATTTTCATAACGAAAGCCTCTAGAGTCGTACACGCAAAAGCCGTTCTTCATCGACCTCAACACGTTATGCTCTTCCATAAACATCGTCGTGTATTTGGAAGCATGTCCTTTAAAAAAAAAGAAAGTTAAAATCAAACATATTGCTCTCAAGGTAAATATGTTCCTTTCTCCATGATCGACTTACCAAATGATGTTTGAGCAAAAGGTAAAACTCCACTCCGACCAAGAACACTGTACATAAGGTTGACAAGCGAAGACTTGCCAGAACCAATGAAACCCACCAACAGAATTGTGATTACTTGTGGGATGTCCATTTCTTCTTTCCCAAATCCTCCCGTTGGAACCCATAAATCACCCGAACGATACCTTTGTAGCTTATACCGTAACTCGTTGAGCCCACCATTTGCAATCAAAGCCAATCTTTCAAACTCTCTCAGAACTATGAGTCTAGGCGACAAACTGGCAATGTTGGGGAAGTCAAACTTATTTCTTAGAAGTTCATCAAACTCGGTGTCTGTTCTCCACCAGGAACATGCCAGCCCTGTCGATTGATCAATGGAAGATGGATGGTTTTTCATGTCCTTGTCGCGAACTCTTAAATGTTTTTGAAAATGGGAACTAATCAAAGTTTATTCTATGGCCTGCTAGAAAAGTTGTAACGGCAAAGGATACATAAGGGAAACTGGAGACCGAACAGAATCCCAGTTGTAGTCAGCAAAGTACACTTCTGATCACCGGTTGTACACGTCGTGCCGATCAGTGTTCAAAGTTTCTTCCAAGCTCCTTGCACTGGTAGTGGTTATTTCCACCAGTATTTCAAATATAAATTAGCACGCCTTACAACGATCTTGATAATTGAAACGATGACACACAGACGTTGGTGTCATTTTCGTCAAAACGAGCAAATAAATGGCAGAAATAGCTAGCATGACCGTACAACTACGTCGATTTGCGAGCGGTGTACCGGAGACCCTATAAAGGAACGTTCCTTCCATTGTCAAATCAGTAGTACTACGGTCTTATCCGAAAGAAGACAGAGAAATGAAATTCCAAGAAACTGTCTACGGGCTGGAATCATCGTCTCAGACATTTAAGTCCTAACGACTCGAAAATCTGGCGAAATTCGAAATCATGCCCATCTATAGCAAATATTTCTTTTTTTAAGAATTAAAGCCAAGACGAAACTCCCAATTGCGCCAAGGAGGTGACATTGACGAGGGTTTAACGAGGAAAACTGTAGCTACGTCTAATCCAAGGGGGTCGACCGTAACGCAAAAGTTTTACGTGAAAACACTTGACCGACTTCTGAAATCACCTCGCAAACCATCGTTTTTCCTCTTCGAAACTTTAGAGAAACGTAAACTATTCACTATTTGAAATAAAAAGACCTTTGAGAAGACACTGTTTATGTATCCTCTTACTGTTACAATCCCAAACTGTAAAGCAAGTCAAAGTATGAGAGAAATCTGAATGCGTGACCCTTCTCCCATCTAATAGACATGGACAAGAGCAGAGGGCAGCAGCCAGAGGGAGCGAAAAAAGAGTTCACATTTTCGGTGGTTTTGACCCATTGGTGGCGATCTTTCTTCATGTGGTACTTCCAAATCACATGCAATGTTAAGGGGGAAAGTGCCTAGAAAGTCAGCTTCGACAGTAGGTATCCGGGCTCTCAGTTTCGTTCCACCCTTTAACTTGATTCGGCTGTTCAAACCATAGATGTCAAGAGTAAGTAAATAAATTCTTTACAGTCTGCTTTATGAAGAAAAAAGTGCGGCCAACAAATCAACCCCACATATATCACTCGCGGTGGACTAGAGGCAAACCATATCAGTGCCACTAATTAGTTTGGTTGTTTCTAATCACTATTTAGCCTTGTCGTCAATTAGAGAAACTTTTAGAAAGGGACATAGAAAAGACCCACTCCAGCCAAAATTGTAATTGCAACAAACCCATGAAGGCCAATTGAGCCAGAAATAAAAAAATCCCTAAGAACCTACAACAATGATGCCAGCTGCCCATAAGACACAGTATCTGACACTAATCATTCTGGAAGAATAAAGATGAATACCTTAACTGAAATTAAATCCACCAGAAGGAACTCCATTTACGCCAAAATGAAATCCAGATTGGGCAGTATCACCAGGAGGTAATGGCTCATTTTCATCATCCTCAACCCAATAAGTCTCCAGAATCTTGACTGCTTTCTCATAGATGTCACTGTTGTCATGACTCTGAAGGTTTTCAATCTTTTCCAAACCCTCAGCTTCATCAATCATTTGGGCATACAGATTTACATCTCCTGTGTTGCCTAGATTCTTCTCTGCTTCCCCAACCTTCAGAATATTCTCAAGTCCTTCCAGGCAAACTGTGACAATTCGAGGGTCAGGACAAATCAGGAGATCACACAATGGTTTGATACAGCCCTGACTCACCAGAAACCTATAAAACACGATGAAACTATATCTTTTAAACAAATGCATAGATCAATAGTACACACACCATGATCATAATATCAAGATTCTATGGTATATTTGTGGAAGGGGTAATATACTTGATCTGTTCATGGGTGCCTCCAGATGTTGCATTTGAAATTGCCCAAGCAGCCTCTTTCTTGATTTCAAATTCAGCATTTTGAAGCAATTGGACGAGGGGGCCAATAATAGCAGCATCCATTACAGCCTGTGTAATATTGGAAAACACAGTTCAAATATTGACAATGCAATTACATTAGTTAGGATACCATATATACACTAGAACTATTTAGGAACACAATGAAAGAAGACAGAGCTCTACTACTGATCTCTCTGAAATAACAGACTAACCTGTATCTGAGATACATTCCCAGCAGTAATATTTGAGATTGTCCAGCATGTTTCTTTCTTGATGCTCTTCTTGTAATTACTTGTTAGCAGGTTCAGGAGACGGGGAAGAACTTGATAGTTTATCATATGCTGAGGGCAGGAATCAAAAGACTCAATACGGTTGGTTTGCTAGAATCCGATTACAACGTTAAAGTACAAGTTATTGTCCAAAAAACACACTGTTTATAGTTTCATTTTCTAGCTATTTTCAAGAACAGTATCAGTTCCTATATAATCAGAATAATAGTTCTACAGCTAAATCTGTGTCATCCCCTCTTCCTGAGCCATTTTGTTACTCTTCCCTTAAAACACACAGCATCAGAAGAACATCGGAAAAAAAAAATTCAAATATTAAACAACAGAAAAGACTTAGACAAATACCTGTGTCTGCATATCATCTCCAGTAACAATATTTCCAACGGTACGTAAAGCAGGAATAAGCACTGTTGGAGATGGATGGCTAGGAAGAGAAATGTGCAATGGGCAAATCAGCATTCGTAACTAAAACAAGTGGTGCTTTTCTATCCTCTGAAAGATAAGAATAACTCACAGCAAGAGTTCAACAAGTCTAGGGCAGACACCAGCCTCAATAACAGCTTCAATTTTGTCATTAGTTCCATCAGAGAGATATGACAGTGCCCAGCATGCATCTGTGAGGACTTCTTCATCACTTGAGTGTAAAAGATGCTCAAGTGTAGGGAGAGCAGGCCTTGTCTGCCGTTCAATCAGCATATATATTAGTAATAAATAAAAACAGAGAGAGAAAGAACTTAACTGCATCCAAATTTTATATCCAGCGGCAAACCTGCTCAAACAAAGGTTGTGGTTTGCCCCTGCAGAAATTGGATAATGTCCAAGTTGCATTTCTCAACATGGATAGCTTTGCATGCTCGTTAAATTGTGAAAGCAATGGCATCAAGGCACCATGGCCAAGTACAAAATCACGACATTTAGGTGAGTCGCCAGCAATATTTCCCAATGCCCAAACAGCCTAAAATTTAAGAGAGATACATCAGCACTGCAACAAGATGAATTTTATTAAGTATTTAACTAGTTTGAATGTTATCAGTTCTACAGGCACGTCCCAGATGTAACAGGCCTCAGAACACAATAGTGCCAAGGCACTCAAGACAAGCACTTGCTATACATGGAAGAAAATATAAACATGAAAATGGGCAAGCAAATACAAAAAGTAAATTAAGTAAAAATGAAATATAGAGAAAAGGAACCGTATACCTGTTCCCTGACATCATCAGTGGGTGAACCTAGAAGTCTAACAAATACTGGGACAGCCCCATGGTCAATGACAACTTTTGTATTCTCCGATGTCCCAGAAGCAATATTTGTTAGAGCCCAAGCAGCTTCAAACTAAGAACATCAACCAACAAATGATATAAGTGAAAATGGACTTCAGTGGTTAAAATTGATTGCACATACAACCAAACACAATAGCATAGATAACTAATTGAAACCTGAAGTTGCGGAAAGTCATCCCTTCCAAGAAACTCAACAAAGCGAGGAACAACACCAGATTGTACAACTTCATTAATTGGAGGGCAGCGCTCTAGGTAAACAAGCAAATGACAATTCATAAGTTGTTAGACACATAAGCTACATCAGTATGATATATAGAAACAAAATATTGCACCAACCTATTGAAAGTAATTTTCGGAAATGAGTGGTTGACTCAAGTTGCAAATTTCTGTCCTCTGACCAAACCCCAGCAACCATCGCTGGAAGACTTTCTAACTGCAGTCAAATTAAGAAGAGCATCACATTAATTCAAATCAACCAAGTGCAACAAACAAAATATTCTAAACGGCTAAACCACAGCATCAATGGATCATATCGCGTTTTCCCCTTCTAGTCTAAATAGTATACGTGCGTTGTTCCAAATTTCTGTAGAGTAAACATTTCTTTATTCTATAAGTTCAAATATTTAAAATGATAAAACGAAAATCCAATAATCCGTTAATGCAATGTTAAGGACACATTAACTACTGCATCCAAACACAATTCTAGTACATCAAGAATATGTCCTCCTCGCTCATGATCTAATAAGGAACCAAACAAAATTAAGATATAACACTCACCCAAACAAGCTAAAAACAGTGAAGCATAAAGTACAACTCTAAAACTTGGCCAAATAGAACCTGTAATATAAAAAATAAAACCGGCAACAAACCTTCTTATCTGGAGCGGAGTTAGTGAGAGAGGAGGCGAGCTGTTGCTGCTGAGCTTGAAGTCCTTCGCGGCGCTTCTTCAGCAAGCTCTCTTCTCTCTTGTTCTTCCGGATCTCCACCATATTATCCTCTCTTCGTCGCCGCCCTTCATCGGCGTCCACTGCTACTTTGTACCGGTTCCTCCGGACCTCCGTCCTGGCGCTGGGTCTCAACGACATCTTTGACTCAGCGGAATCGAATCGAATGGAATCGAACAAGTAGAAATTCAATACAAAAACCCCAGAAAAGTCGAAGAACGGAGATTGAAAGAGGGAGAGAGTTAAGAGAGGGAGAGTGTCAGGCAGTAGCGAAGCAGAGCAAAAGGGTTGGATTTGGGATTTTCAATTGTATGATAGGTGGTGTAGCGTTATAATTGTAGAGGGTTTGAAGCTTCATCTATCGGGTGCTTCGGGAATGTGGGCCTCGATTTGGGTGTTATTAACGGGAAGTGCCACTGTCATTTTTGAATTTGAAGTTTGCAAACCTCTCTAACGTACAGCCGCCGCCGTGAATGTATAAATTTAATGTGTAGAATTATTCATTTATATAAAAATACTAATCCTCTTGTTTTTTTACCAATATACTTATTTATTTTAAGCAAAAACAACTAAACAAGTGCGTAAAGGCGTTAGGCATGCATATTTCAATGACAATGTTTCTTCACAAATTATTTCGTTATCTATTTTCCATTTAATATTATGATAAATGCATTTTAAAATAATTAATCAAATACGTATAAATGTACCATCTAAGATCTGGCTTTTTATTGTAATCAAGTCATCACAGGTGAGATACGATCCATGTTTATTATGCCTTTTCATTTCTTTTAAAATGAAAATTAATGTTTAATTATTAATATTAATATAATTATTTTTATTACTAATAATAATTGAATATTAATAAATTCATTTTATAAATTAATTAAAAATATTATCATTTTAATTTATTTATTAAAAATATTATTAAAAATATTTATTAAAATAAATAAGTAAAATCTGTGCATAAACTAATAATTATTAATTAATATATTAAAAATTTTATCTTTAATTTGAATATACTTAAAACAAGACTTTAAGTAAATTTATTAAAATGAGTAACTAAAAATTATGTATAAACTAATGATTATCAATTAATACATTAAAGTTTTTGTCTTTAAATTTTAAGTTTATTTAAAAAAAATGCTTTTGCATTCAACTTAAAGTTTGTTAAAGTTTTGCATATACCCGTCGAAAAGCATAAAGATGTTACCCGACGTTAACAACCATTTAATAGAAATCGCATTAACAAGAAAGGTTGGGAAAGTTCTAATAATGTAAAGTGTTACTCTTAATTAATACAGGTTTCTTTTTAAATGACTCGTATAAAAAACAATAAATAAATATAACTATATATATATATAACTTAATAAAAAGAGACGACCAAAAAAGAACTAAATAACAAAATAAAAAATATCTCAATCATTAAACGAGTAATCTCCACAAACATATACACGTTAGACACATGTACAAGGGCCGGTTAAGTAGTGGGCACACAAGACGTGCCTCTCGCTTCTTAAATGCAGGCGAAGACTGCAGTGACTTGGGATTAATGAGATAACAATTGTGACCACGAAGGAAATATCGTATGCCTTGCTTAGTTGCTTTCGGGAATCCTGGTTCGGACTATCATCGCGTCTTCTGTAACAAAAACTTTAATAGGTAACAGAAAGGAATGTTATAAGCTGGGCTTTTTTCGGCTCGTGTTCAAACGTCATACTCTCCAATATCTGTTCGTGCCCAGGTTTCTATATGTAGTTTATGGACTCGAATTTCACAATGCTGTCACAAGCTCTCTTACGTCCTTTTTCATTTGCCTCTGCAAACAGAAAGGTTCATGCTAAAATCACATATTCAGATCAGCTCCATCATCCGTGGCCGCTTTAAGGAGCCCTCCGAAATATTTCGAACCATTGAGAAGAGTTGCTTCTCATTATTTTGTCGTAATATTTTAGGCCGTTTTGTGAATGGATTATATTAACTAGCTCACAACCTCACATGTTATTTACATTGTAATCAATATTTACCGTAAACATTTTGAGATTTTTCTATCCTTTTGTTTCTATAAGCACTGTTTCTTTTGTTTATATTCAGGAACATGAATTTAAGAGACATCATTTGTCAGCCTGCTTGTTGGGATTCGTTTCCAGATTCCTTTTAAACCTCGTCATTTTCCCGTTTTCCTTACTTTCAGATGTAATCGATAGAGTTAGATATTTTAAGTAACATTAAAAATCAAAGTCTTCAGTATTTATTTTTATTTAAATTATATTTGAATCATACCAACAATACCTAGCATATTGGGGTTTAAAACTAATACGTATACGGTATATCTTTCATAAAATAGAAAGCTACACTTGTTACTTATATTTATGTGAATATTATAATTCCATAAAGCCAATTTTAAACTTTTAAAATTTTAGGACATTATAATAAATTTTAGTTTATGTTCTATATTATTATTTAGATTAAAAGGCATTATGAAATTCACAAGTATGAGCATTGAAGTATGAAAGAACTATTGATTTTTAGAGAGCGGTTGGTTCGCACGGAAGAATGGTAATAACAATGAGAATGAATATAGTAAGAAATAAAAATATATATTATCATTATAAATATGATGGTTGGTTAAGAGGAATGAATGATTACCATTACTATTGACAATATTTGGTTTGTAAAAAATATTGAGAAATAAAAATTTATTATATTTCAATTAATCAATTTATTATATTTTAATTAATTATATTGTAATTAATCAATTACATTATATTGATTAATTAAAATATTGTAATTAATTTTAATTAATTATATTGTAACTAATTAATTAATTATATTTTAATTAATTATATTGTAATTAATCAATTACATTATATTGATTAATTAAAATATTGTAATTGATTTTAATTAATTATATTTTTACTAATTAATTAATTAGTTAATTATATTTTTACTAATTAATTAATTATATTTTAAGTAATTAGTTAATTATATTTCAATTAATTATATTTTAATTAATTAATTATAATTAATGGTTTAGGGTTATATTGCAATTTATTATATTTTAATTAATCAATTAATTACAATATTTTAATTAATGAATTAATTGTATTTTAATTATTATATTGTAATTAATTAATTAATTAAAATATTTAATTAATGAATAATTATATTTTAATCAGCTATATTTTTAATTAATTAATTAATTATAATTAAATTAATAAATAATAAGAATACCCATTCCTTTAGAACAATGATACCCATTCCTATAGATTAGGAGAGGAATGGGGTATTACCTACAAGTGGGTAATCAAAAGAATGACTCTATAATCATAATCCCTTACGAAACTCAATCTTTCATTCGATACTCATTCTCCTTTTTTCATACCCACTAAACAAGCACACTCTTAGTTTTTTATTAATTAAGTATATCTTAATAATTATTTATTGAGACCGTATAAAACTAATATTAACATAAATTAGCTTATGCAAATATCCACCTTACTAAGGGTTTGTTTGATTCTTGACGACTTTAAAATTTTCATCATTTACACCACATGTAAAAAACAAAATGAATGTTAAGAAAGATGATAAATATTTAAAATAATTTAAATATATCTAAGGTGTTTGTTTTTATTAAATAACACTTTTAAAATAATCATGATAATTCTATACTAATTTATTTACTTGTCTTTTCATACCATCAAATAATTTATATTTTTTAAAAGACTATTTAAATATTTGGAAGAAATTTAAGATGACATATGGAGATAAGATTTAAAATTAATGACATATTTTTATATAATAGGTGATTGAATTAAAATTTAATTACTGTTACATCATTCAATATTATCATTATCTTAGTAACAATAACAACAATTCTCAGTAATAATCCTGCTGACTACGCAAGGTCTAAGAAGATTTAATAGTATGCAACCTTATCCTTAACTAGTAGAAAGTGTTTTTAAATGATCGACATGAAGATGAAAGAATATCATTATCTTAGTACTTCATCAAAAATGTTGTATTTAAGTATCTTTAATATTTTATATTAAAAATAAATCAATTAATTACGTCTCATATTGTTATCTCTTTTAAATTTATTTTTAAAATTTTATTATATATTACTGTGTTCTTCAATATTATATAAATTTATTTTTAATAATAACTTCATTTATAATAAGAAAAAGTTGATACAATAGATCCAAAGGTCTTTTTCCTTTCAAAATTATTTTGAAGAAAAGGATAAATAAAAGAAAAGGATAAATGTTTTCTCTTTTAATCATTAGTTCTTTTAAAAGGTTTTCCTAATTCAATTGACATGTCATACTTGACATTTAAATTTGTATTGTCTAGAAAACTTTCTTAAATGTCTTCATTGATGCATAAATTTGAATAATTTGATATTTGGCTCTATATACTACTAAAAAGTTTGATCTCAACCATCAAGAATGATTGTATAATTGACCTAAATTTATATCCATTTCTCTTAATAACCCATGTAAAACTCATTAAGTGGTAACATTTGACCATACTAAAAAGTTTTCATGATAAACATGCATTTCATTAGGCTTGCAAAAGCGTACTTTCTCTTAAGGCTATGATTTCCTAATCGTTAAAAATAAAGGGATGTTAAACTCTAATGTCATATGTTTTGGAACCATCTTAAATCTGAACTCATATTTTTCAATATTAAAGTCTTCCATGAGTCTAGGGATAGGCTTGAGGAGTAAACGATCACCCATTGCTAGTATCAACCTTAGTCCTAACTACATACTTGTGTCTTACTAATCCTATATATGTGCTAAATCTGACATGAGACCCTTCCTTTCTCGACATAATTTTATAAACCAAAAAATCACTATAAAAAGCATTCATTGTACTTAAAAATAAAGTCGAACAAGTTGTCAAAGCCCTTAAAATTAATCTTCGATTCAGTAAACTTTTGTAGTAATTATGAAACTAAGTCAAATATAAAGAGAACTAGAAATTAATTTCTTAATTTCAATTGATAAATAGAATGGGATTACGATTAATAAACTAAATAACTAAAATTAGAAAGAAATTAAAATAAATCAATTGAGTATAAAAATAAGAAATTCAATTTTACTTTAGTCCAATTCAAGGAAATGATTTTGTTATTCCCTAATGGCACCCATGTGGGGAGTGAACTGGGTGAAATTAAGATTTTGACTAAAGTTTATTATCTTAAAAAAAGTGTCTCCAAATTATCATAGATGCACGTGCGAAACAAAAGTAAATTAATTAAATCATAAAATAAAGACTAAAGGAAGAGAAACACAAACCGATTTATAGTGGTTCTAGAAACAATCGTAGCCTACATCCACTTCTAAGACTCATCTTAGATTTCCACTATACTTCTTTTTTTAAGGCCAAGAATACCCTTTATATAATCTTTTATTTTTGGCAAAGAGGAACCTCCTTTTCACTCTTCCTTTAAAGTAAAGAGGAGACCCAAATCACTTTTGATTGCCCTAATACAATGATCTCAGACCCAATAAATAACTTACAACTTAAAAATTGCTCAATTATTGACGAAAGGGTCTAACACTCAAAATTAGACAATGAATGCTCAAATGATTGAAGGAAATGCTCAGAAATATGTGTACAGAAAACTCAAAATGCTTATTGATGCTAAAATCAATGAGAAAACATATACTTACAGTGTTTTGGGACCCAAAATAGCTGTTGGAGCCAAGAACTAGCTATTACAACAATTATATTTGATATACTAGTCGATCAGTGTAGCATACTGGTTGACCAATATAAATTAAAGGCTTCAGATTCACTAGCCATTTGAACATTAGTTGACCAGTAAACACATTGATCGACCATCATGGCACATAGGTCAATCAATAGATCAACAAATGTTGCTACAAAATCACGATATATAAATTTTAACAACTTTAATATTGATTTATTTCTTGTCTTGATCATAATCTTGAAGATTGAAAATATTGTCTTTTTCTTATATTCCTTCTAATCAAGAGCAGTAAAAACTCATGAGCAGTATTTATATTCTATTCATCAAAAATTCGATTTGAAACTCCCTTGGTAACAATCTCTCCATTTTTTACGATGACAACACATTTGTGATATTAAAAAGTATTACGAGAATTTAGTTAGACAAATTACAACCTATATCAAGATAATAATTAACTTTGCCTCAATTCGTACATTGAAAAAAACATAAAACCATACCATAATCACAATTCAATATTGATAGAAATATTTAATGGAAGTATATGTTGTCAAAGAGATATAAAACATTATATATTCCTCCTTAATTATATCATTTCTATAGTATCACACAAAAATTTTCTTCCCATTTTTGAAGAAATCAAAAAGAGTCAACTAGTTGGAGGTGGGAAATAAGACTCAATCAATTTGTATAGGTCATTAAGGTGATGCATCATGATGTCATGAGAAGAATCAAGCTCTCCTCACAATATAGTAAGTTGATGCTCAATGGTCGTGAGACGAGCATTTGATGGGGAACGATATTGTGGACAAGAGGAAGTGACCTCATCATCTACAGATAGCTCAACAGTGTGGCTTAAAAGGGGCTCATTAGGACCATTATATGGTAGAGCCTTATAAATTGAAGATGAACTATAAGGATAAAGAGGTTGTCTCTGATGTGGTCTAATCATTTGTCAATTAACTAATTGATTTCCCATGGGGTAAATAGTAGTGGTGTCAAAAAAGAAATCAAAGTTATTCTTATTGCCAATGGGAGGAATTTGGAAGTGCTAAAAAAAAGGCTAAGGATGAGGGTGTATGAAATAGTTTATTTCTTCTTTTTGGTTTATAGAAATTAATCTTATTGAGCAAAAGAACACTACCAAGATGAATAGGTTTTCCTAACACAAGGTCAGAAAGGAACCAAAGATTATTGTGGCTGAGAAAGGTTATATTTGATAAATAGATGGTGGAAATGAGGAATAGTAGTGAGGCCATGTACATCACTGGGTTTTCTATAGTGCTCTCATTAAGGTCTAAATCAAGGATAATTTTGACTCTGTTAGGCATATGGTAAGATTATATAGTGTATTTGGTATGATAATTATAGTACAAAGGTCATCCATGTATAATGATAACTTGGATCTCGTTTATAAGATTAAAAGCTAGATGAAGATTAATACCATACACTTTGGAGAAAATATAAGTGTCATCATGAATTATCTTATAACGAAGATCAGAAAATAAACAAACAAACACTGGTAGGACCAATCCTACAAGTCTTGGTTAGGGGGGATACCCACCCCTGATTGATAAAATATCAAGTAAGATTATAATTCTTAAATTTGTTGAGACTAGTAGGCGAAACAACACAATTTTCTTATAGTTCCTCGGAAGCATAACCTTGAAATTGAGAAAAAGTAGTATCAAATTATTCATCCTCTTTTCACTACAAGCATATTAGTAATTAGCGATGGAAAATTACTAACGGAAATGGAACCATTGGACATTATCGACGAAAAACCATGATCCGTTAGTACAATTGTCGGTAAAAATTTCATTTTGCAACAAAAAAATACCGTTGGTAAATATGGAGGGAAATCATCTTAATAAAGTTTTCGATGAAATACAACGACAATAAAAATGTCCGTCAGCAAAGAAAGTGGGAATGCTTGGTGGAGCAAAAAAACTTTTGAGTTTACCAACTACTATTTCGTTAGTAAATTTAAGACTTAAATGTCATTATTTACTTTTGCTTCAGCATTTTAAAAACCAAACGACGTCGTTTTCATTTAACTTAAATTGCCCGCAACGTCTTCCCCCCCATTTTGCCTCCTCTATCGCAGACCCATGCTTCTGTCTTCTATCATCATTGTTCGACCGTGTCTCTCGTCGCCCCACCACGCCTCCTCGTCATCATGCCACCATCCTTAGTGTGCCACCACACCTCATTTCTGTCACTACCGAAGGCCACCACGTGTCGCCAACACACCTCGTCGCCGCGCGTCCTCTTCATCGTCATCGCTTCTGCTTCAGATATTGTATAATCGTCTCTTGTGCACAACTCCTAGTTGCCGTCGTGGTTCTGTAAATGTAGAGATTCATTACAACGTCGTTTGGTTATGTAAATGTGGACTTGGTTATGTAAATGTGTTGACAATGAATTTTGTCTCTTTGGTTTGTTTGAAGTTATCTTTGAATGATTGAATGTATGTATGGAGCATGAGTATGAAGCTACGATCACTTAGAAGTAATGGATAGTGGTTGTGATATGAGCATATGCATCTTGAACTTTTTTCAGTAGATAGGTTAGTTTACAGTAGCCATATAAAGCAAATGATGTTAATGTGATATGAGAAAATTATGTGGTGACTGTGGAGAGGTGTGATATGAGGAAATGTTATTGATGCTAATATGATATAAGAAAATGCTAATGTGATATAAGTATAATTTATACTTAACTAATGAACTTTTTAAAATTTTAATTAAGTGTCTAAATTTTAAATAATCTAATAATTTAGTTTAAAAGGTTGTTGCTTGTTAATATTTTGTTAATGCTATTGATGAAATATATAAAAATTGATATTTAGAAGACTTACGAGACATTTTTTACATCATTTTTTAAACAGTTGCTCATAAAATTTTGAAGTGCTTAAACATTCCATTTTTGGGCAAAGCATGATCATGAACCAAAAGTTTGGAAAGTGAGTAAAAAATTCAACTATTTGATAGACTAAGGAAAATGGAAGGTCTATGATAATTAATGGTGCTTGTAAAAGCTTTATGTTTAAATTCTTACATAGGTGGTAGATTTGGACATATAATTGCCTTCATTATATATTATAATTGCTAATAACAGTCATCTTGTTAGAAGTTAAATGTGAGTTATTGTATTAGAACTAACAAAAAACTATATTTAAATCTAGCTCGACCATATATATGCATACTTAGTGATGGAAGAGGGGTTAATTAGTTAATCTGAAATTAGAATTTTTTTTACAAATTATGTCGAACTCAAGATATAAGAGGTTTAATTCAACCTAATTCATTATCATTCCTAAACTCTAGCCAGTGAATATCATTATTTTCATATGGTATGACCTTTTCCATAGTGTTTAGAATGGAGGGACAATTGACTTTTTTTATTCAAGGCTTATACCTAAATGCCCGTTCACATTTGAAACATTTATTCTAAAAATATAAAGACTTAAAATTGCTAATATATCAAACCATTTATATTTCATAAATTTAATTATGTCGTAATGGTATCATTTTATAGTAATTATTTTTTACATTCATATTAGTTAGCTTATTTGACTACCTTTCTAGAAAAGATTCTTTGAACACTCTTTTTTTCTTTTCAATAAAAAATTAAAGTAATTATGCTCACTTTTGTTTTATAGTATTCTAGTCATATTGCTTATGAAACTCATAACCTTATAATGAAAACTATTATAGTTTTACTTTTTTTGTTGTGTCAAATATTATCTATAAAATTAGAAAATTATTTATAAAAAAGAGCTTGACGGATTTGAACTTCGAAATTCTCAAATTAATGTTCACGATGTCTTTGTTTTATCTTGCATACTTTTGAAGATGAAGCATATTTTTATGTCTGTTGTAGTCCTTTTAAAATAGTGTTGCATCCCCACCAATTAACTAATACGAAATATTCTTTTTTGCAGGCCCTACTTTGTGTGGAAGAGAGTCGCTCATCCTTCTTCTTTGTAGTCATTAGTTGTCCATCCATCAAGGTAAATCATCCAACTAATGTCTACCATATGTATTGCTTAATAATACACTAATTAGATGTGTTTGAGTTTTATGTGAATGCAAAGGAAGTATTGATTTTGTGTTGATGTTTATAATATTCTTATAATCATTGATTAGTTTTTATGTTCTTCTTTAATAGCCTAAGTATTTATGCGTAGGTTATGTTTGAATCATTGATGAGTAGATGTATGATTACATAAGTGTTTACTGTATGTGGAATGAGTTTGAGATCATATGGATGATTTGAGGCATGATAAACCTCCAGGATTATATATAGGCTATAAACTTATGATGTAGCTCCCATTAGGCTTATCGGTGAAAAATTTCACAAGCCTAGGAGTCACAGTGAGAACTTGGCTTCTTGATTCATAGGTGTAAACAAAACCACATACCATAGTATTGAAATCAATTGTAAGTGATTAATTCAATTGGTTAATACTTCAACTTCAATGTGATTAATTCAAACTTATTATTAACACAAGAAATTCATAGGTTTAATAGATATGATAGTTCTTTGCATAATAAACCCCTAAGATGGTATATAGGCTAGAAACTCATGATTTAGCTCCAATGAGCCTTATTGGTGAAAAATTCCATGAGTCTAGGAGTCACCACCATAACTTAGTTTCTTGATTCACAGGTGTAAACAATGTCACGTACTATAGTATTGAAATCAATTGTAGGTGATTAATTCAATTGATTTATACTTCAACTTAATGTGATTAATTCAAACTTAGAACTAACATAATAAGTTCATAAGTTTAATACATATGACAATTCTCTGCAAAATAAACCCCTAGGATGGTATATAGGTTGGAAACCTATGATGCAGATCCTACACTGTGCCACAGTATTGAAATCAATTATAGGTGATTAATTCAATTAATTGATACTTCAACTAGGGATGTCAACGGGTTAGGCTGGGCCTAGGCCGGCGATGGCCTGGCCCAGCCTGTCGAAAAAAGCGTCTGGCCATTTCGGCCCACGGCTCGGACAGGCCGCAGAAGGCTAGCCGGTGGCCCAGCCCATGCGAACGGTAGGTGGCTCGCCGATGGGCAGCCTGCGAAGAGGCCCATGGCCTGATCCACCTAGCCCGTTGAGTCGTTTTTGACTCGGACTTTTAATAAATTTTTAAATTTTTTTAAAATAAATTTAAAAAATTGTTGTTGCATTTTTTAAAATTAATAAATTATAAACTTTTTTATTTTATTTTTCATATT
>JAOSBN010000004.1:6963392-6994860 GCA_027563595.1 Erythroxylum suave | reverse complement strand
AACCGTCATTTAGTTGAGTTCTGTAACTAACTCCAACTAAGTAACCGTCTGATGTGCTACTGTATCATCTTGCGTCTATATATTTGTGTCTACATTGACTTGCGTGTATGTCTTTGCATCTATGTCTTTGTGTCTATTTCTTTGTGTCTGTGTCTGTGTGTCTATGTCTTTGCATCTATGTTTTTGCGTATATCTCTTTGCATCTATGTCTTTGCGTCTATGTTGTCTTGTGTCTGTGTTGACTTCGTCTATGTCGACTTCGTCTGCACACTTAACACACTTGTCATCGTAAAGTCCTTTTGACTTAACAACATGTTCCTCCTTTCTTCCCTCTCAAAAACAAACTTCTTTCAATATTACAAAGATAATCTTTTAAACAAACAAAATCTCTATACAATAACGTTGAGAATAAGACTCCTAATTGAATTGAACTTCGTATAGTAAATCTGGCTCTAAACATGATCCTACCTTACCTTCTTTAGCAATCTATCATCTTTGAATTTATCTTTCCAAAATTCATGGCTTTGATAAATATTGTTACAATGAGATGTTTGAAGACAAATTCGGCCCAATCTCTACTTGTGACCTCCTAAAATAAAAAAAATATTGAATTTACCAATTAAGCACCAAAAATTAACTCAAAATTAAAGAGATTATTCTAATTAATATAAATGAATTATGTCTTTCAAAATTTCCCACATTGAACTTATGCTTATCCTTAAGCATCCATCAATTTAATACATAAATCATCCTTTTAAAAGCCTCTTGTCCTCTTTCATATCTTTTGATATGCTTATATACCATCATAGCCAATCTAAAAGTAGTTATCTTAACCATCATAGCCAATCTAAAAGTAGTTATCGTAAAGAGCTTGAGAGGGTGTATTGTAACATTTTCTTGCTTTTAATTATTTAGGGAGGAAGGCTACAACTTGTATATTTATTAAGATTAAATCCTTCTTTATTTGGCGCATGGTACGTCAAGTTTATGTTAATTTAGGTGCTTGGTCGGTTATGTAATTTAACATTGTTTAATCATTTAACAAGAATTTGTATCTTGGTTCTTTGATTACTCACTTGGCTATTAATCTTAACTTGCTTGATATTGTTAACACTGCCATATATATAGCCTATGAGATGGAAACTTTGGATAGTGCTTACTTGAGTAAGATAAGGTTGATTGATAAATAAAAAACACAATTTTGTTATGTGTTATGAGACCCTTTCCTAAGAAATTCTCCATCACATTAATAAAAGTATTTAGATGTTTAATAACCTCTGTATCTTTTAACACCACCAATTTGACATGAGTAACATTTTTTACTGGAGAGGTTAGAACATAAAATTTCTAAATGGAGAAGAATTTAGATTCTTTGCTCCAGTTCATGGGGTGACAACTCTATGTTCACCTACACCATAGTGCATTTCATTTCAATTGCTCAGAACTTATAAGAGTTTCTAATATTTGACTAATTTTTATGTTGATTAGTTTGTGAAATGCTAGCATCTTATTAATACATTAGGGTCAATATATGATTTAGGTATAAGGAATAGTAAGTGTATATAACTTGTTTTGAATGGATTTTATTTTTTATGGTAAAATATGTTATTTGTGCTTGAACTCATGATATTAGGATTCATATATTGATTATTCTTCGAGGCAGCATCAATTTTTTATTATTGTTTATAAATAGTCCCTAAGTTAGGATACAATCATTGTTTGAATTTTAATGCATAAGAGAGACGAACATTAATATTACTTTTTATTAAATTACTTAAAGTATCTCATTGGTTTTATTAATTGAAAATTACAAGACTTGATGCATTTTGATAGTCTTGTGAGCTTTTGAGCCTAAGAGCATCCTATTACATTTGTGCTCATACATTTTCCTTTGAAATGGAAAACTATATGATCTGACCTCTACAATTTTGTACTACTTCTCGTCCTTTCTTTCACTCTTTATTGGTCCAGAGAATTGTGTAGTAAAGATGAAAATAAGAGTCAAGTTGTTTGTATCACAGAACGTAGAAATTTATCTCCCAAAATATTTATTTGCCATATTTGTCATGATTGCATATTCTTAAATGTCTCGAGTATGGAGGTGCTATTAATACTTTAAATAATTATTTTAAAGTAGATTGATATTTTTATAATAAATAATTTTGTTTATTTCGAATTTCATTTATTAGAAAAAAATTATAACGTATCCAAGTCTAACATTGCTATACTTTTTCCTAATTTTAGGGAATAAATACCGAAAAGCCTCATGCTAGTAAAGGAAATCACAAAATAACTAATGTCGTGTTCTAACGAAATTAAGTTGCAAATAAATTGGAATTGTCAATAACTTTTAAATGATTAGTATTTAAAACATGATGAATTTACGCTTTTGAATAATATATCTTAAAATGCCAAAAAAAAGCTTAATATATATCTAATAATTAAATACATACATTGCATTGTTTGTTGTCATATAGAAGCTTAGTACTTAATTTGGAGGAAAATATAACATATTTCAAAATTATTTGGTGCAATTAAATTACAAACAAAACTATATAAATTAAATGTATGTGTTAAATATATTTGATTCAATAAAAGTATACATTTGATGTTACAAAGCATATTAAACTGTTGAAAGTATATTTTGAATTTCCACATTTATTCTATAATATAAGTTAAACTTTAACGTTTTAAACAGTTTAATTTGAAACATAAATATTTTAAAATATGCAAAATAGACCCTAAATGAATGAAAATTTGACGAAACTGATTTGTTGTTAGTTAAATACTATATCAATGTTGGCGTAGTAGTGTTTATTATTTTTTGATTTTATAGATAATAAGCTCCACTAACTCGTGGGACTCACAAAAATCTATACTCACTACCCAATGATGGATCTCAAGTCATTGACACCTCCTTCACTGTTGAAGCCAATGTCTCTTCAAGAATGGGATCGAGGAAAGAGTAGAATAATATAAGCTTTCACTTGATCCTTGACTACTATGATATATTATCAACTCAAGAATTGATGAGATATTAAAATAGAGCTTCAGAAAACTTTCTTCCAAGTAAAGCATTAAGATCTCTACTCTTAAATTATTGTTTGATGTTGCTGCTTCTCAGCCAGGTCTTTATGACGAGGAGATCAAAGATATGCTGCTTGCAATTTTTTTTTGTAGATTCCACACACAAATGTTGTGAAGAAAGCAACTAGATGAAGCAACCAAGTTCCTAAACTTGTTACATTTCTTGTCTTCAAAATTAAGAAATGCAAAGAATTGTTCATTAATTTACAAGAGCTTTTTAGGAGAAGATTGATAAAGAATCAAGAATGGTGATCTCTGAGAGCCTAGAAAGTGGGGTACAATTATTGCATCCTAAAGGCATCTGTAGGTCTAAATCCTGCTCATACAGAGAATGAATCATATCTTATAGCTTGTTCTCTACAGATTCCTTACATTTAAGTGATTTAGTTCACTGGGATCCAAGCAGTAGTAGATAATCTAGGTTAGCAATTTCTCTGATCTAGCAACTAGAAGTAGAGAGCATTGTACAATTTTGATGCAAGCTCTTGCATCTAGAACTGACCTACCAATTGAGCTTCTAAAGATAACTACAAAATAAAAAACATAAAAAAGGATCGAAGCAACATGTAAGAGACTAACAGATTTCACAGAGACCTATAACATGCGATTCGAGTTCAAAGAGCAAAGCTATGAGCATTTCAAAACTCAAAGAAGATATACTCGATTTAAACAAAGATGAAGCTGTTGGAATCTACTTTTGGGCCATTCTGAGGAATATAGTGGCAAAAACCAATATGTTAGAATCTTTAATAGGAGTGCTCAAAAATCTAAAGCTTGAAAATGTCAAAGGAAATGGAGCTATATTTAGACGAAATAAAACTCTCCGTGTATGAGAGTGTTTTTATTCATGTGTTAACTACAAAGAATGAATTTGCCAATATATCTTCAATGAATGATTGGAGTCATAAATATACATTATTTACAAAAAAATAAGTAAAATAATAGAATGCCTTTTAGAGTTTGTTATTGCGTAACAAACAATTTACTAACTTTGCACTAACTGAAATAACAAAATATGATAGTTGTGTACATGATCTCTGTATGCTTGGAGTGATATTCATCATCCCCTTGTAAATTGGAGGACGGTACATGCCCAACTTGGGAACTAGGTGAGACTATTGTTTAGCAGTAAGGATCTTGGAGAGTATATCAGCCAACTGATGTTAGGTAGGTAGGTATGTTAATTGAAGAAGGCCCTCTAAAACTTTCTCCATTGTAAAGTGGCAATCAATATCTATGTGCTTGGTGCATTCATGAAAAATTGGATTACGAGCAATATGCAGAGCTGATTGGTAGTCGCATGAAGAATGACAGGGTTTAGGTTTATGACACTTAATTCCTCTAAGAGTCTGGCCAACCATATAACTTCAGAAGCTGCCTTTGTCATAGCTCAATATTCTGCCTCAGAGGAGGAAATGGAGACAATAGATTGCTTTTTAGACTTCCAAGAAATTAGACTATTACCAAGTTGAACTAAGTAATCGATAATTGATCATCTAGATGTGGGACAAGCAGCCCAGTCATAATTAGAAAATGCTTGCAAGTGTAGGGTGTATATGGCCTTCATCAAAATGCCTCAACCAATGGTAACTTTAAGATACCAAAGAAGGTGTTGCAAAGCAGTCATATGCTAAGTAGTAGGCTTGGACATGAATTAACTGAGGGTTTGAATAGTGAAGGAAATATTAGGACGAGTGTTAGTGAGGAAGTTTGGTTGGCCAATGAGAGTTTGATAACTAGTAGGATCTGATAAAGAGTCCCTAGAGTCAAGAGAAAATTTGAAATGTAGGGGCAAAGGAATGACCACAAATTTGTCATGTAGCATATGAGAGGCTTCCACAAGTTCAGGTGTGAATTTCTTTTGAGTCAAAACAATACGTCAGGTAAATAGGCAACCTCAATACCTCGAATATAATGCAAAGTACCTAAATCTTTTATTGTAAAATCAAAATCAAAGTGAATTTTGATATTAGCGATGAGAGCTTCATCTAAACCAATTACCAATATTTCATCTATGTATATAATAGCGATAATGATTAAAGTACTGGACCTCTTAAGAAACAAAGAATGATCATATAAGGATTGCTAGAAACCTTTAGAGAGAAGAGAAGACTTTAATTTTCTAAACCATTGACTAGAGGCTAGTTTAAGGCTATAAAGAGACTTCTTTAATCGACAAACCTTCCGGTTAGGATTAGGAATACCCTGCGGTACCTCCATTTAGAGTTCTTCAATTAAATCTCCATGTAAGAAAGCATTATTAATATTAAGGTGATATAAAGGCCAATGCTTAGAAGCAACAAATGCATCGAATGGAAGCCTTTAAACTATGGGAGAGAAAGTCTTGGTGTAATCGACACCATACTATTGATGATTACCTTGAATAACCAACCTAGCCTTAAATCTGTCAAGTGAGCCATCAAATTTTAACTTAACTTTGTACACCCATTTTGAACGTAAAGCTTTCTTTCCTAGAGGCAAGTCTGAAAGCTCCCAAGTACCATTAGTTTGTAAGGCTACAATTTCATTGTTCATGGCATTAATTCATTCAAGATCTATGGTAGCTTGATGGTAAAAGGTTGGCTAAAAAAAGGAAGTGATGTTTGCAAGATGAGCTTAAGAAATAACATATAAGGAATTAAGAGAAACAAAATTACACCTATGGTTTATAGAAGAGGAAAAAGAACAAACGTAATCTTGTAAATGAGAAAGTGGTTTATGGACTCTAGTAGTTCTTTTAAGAATAGGAGGAGAAGAAGTGTCGGTAGAAGGTTGAGAAGTAGGAGAAGAAAAAGCGTCAGTAGATGGTTAAGAAGAAAGTAAAGTAGAGTGACCGGAATCTGAAATAGAAGAAGGTGGAGGAGGAAAAACAGAGTCAATTGAGGTTTCAGGTGGAGAAAGAGGTGCGTGAGTTGGGAGAAAAATGTGAGGTATAGTAGAAGGGACATCCGAAGGAGGGATGGGCAAAATAAAAGGGAACTGTTGTGCTGGAAAATTATGAAAAGGAAATGGGATTTATGAAAAACGACATCCTTACTGTAGAATATTCTATTGGTTATCAAATCAAGCAGTTTGTAAGCCTTTTTGATAAAAGGATATCTAAGAAAAATACATGGTGTAGCTCGAGGATGAAACTTATGTCAACCTCTTTTCAAAGTAGAAGCAAAGTAAAGACAGCCAAATGCTTTAAGATGAATATATGTAGGCTGTTGATTGTAAAGAAATTCACAAGGGGAAGAACCAATAGTGGAAATCGATTGATCAAATAAGTAGCTATAAGAAGACAATCACCCCAGAATTGAATAGGTAATTTAGATTGAAGATATAAGGCTCTGGCAGTTTTAAGAAGGTGTTTATGCCTTCTTTCCACAATGCCATTCTATTGTGGAGTATCAACACAACTAGTTTGATGAATAATCCCTTTTTCAAGATAGAAAGAAGTACCAGAAGAATCACAAAATTCAATGCCATTATCGGTCCTGATGAGTTTAATTTTAGGATCATGGTTTCAACAAAATTTATAAAAGATCGAAGAATAGGAAAAGCATTATTTTTGTGGGCAAGAAGATGAGTCCAAGCAATCCGGATGTAGTCATCAACAATCGCAAGAAAATCTTGTACCCATTATAAGTGTTGTGTCCATAGGGTCCCCATATATCAATGTGTATTAATTCAAAAGGTTTAAATGTGTCAGTAGAACTAAAAGGAAAAGAAGAACAATGTTGTCTAGATTGAGGACAAACTTGACATATGATAGAAGAAGACTATGAACAATCAATAGAATTAATTTGCTTCATTCCGTAAAAATGTAGATGTTCCAATCGACAATGCCAAAGTTGCAATAGAAACATTACGCACTGCAATAGACTTTTTAGAAGGGACAGAAGCAATACAATTAGAATTAATACTAGAATGAGAATACAACTTCTTGGGCGTGACAGAAACAAACTAATTGGAAACAAGAGAACCAGAAGAAAGTGCATTATAGAGCACAGCTTTATCCTCTGCAGTAATGTCTACAAGATAGAGCCCTTTGGATTCTTTACTAAGCACCAGATGCTACCTTATTGAAGGCTCCTGGAGAAAGCAATGAGTAGGAGAAAACCTGATGTTGGAATTAAGTTGTTTGGTCAAATGAGTAATAGACAAAAGATTAAAATGGAACTAAGGAACATGTAAAACATCATGTAGTATGATGTGATCAACAAGTTTAATCTTCCCAATATGCTGAACTTAGGCTCTTGCTCCATTAGGAATGGTAATATAATAAGGAAAAGTAACAGGCTAATAAGAAATAAAATAATGCAAATAAGGTGTAATGTGATTAGAAGCACTACTGTCAAGGATCCATTTATAAGGCCAAATGTAAAGAAATAGAATCCATTACCAACCATGAAAGCATATTTATCTCTAGCTGCAGTAGAAGAAGAACTGGGATTAGTAAGGTCAATTTGTAACTTAGTCAGGAGACCAATAAGTTGATTGTATTGTTCTATAATAAGTACTAGAGAAAGTACAGCCTTAGCAAAATCTACAAACCCAGCAGGATGAGAAGAAAAACCAACATCAATAGAAGGCAAACCAAGATTACCAAAAACAACATTGTCAGATTGAACATGACCAACAAATCTCTGTCTTTTACCACCTCCTTTAGTGTTAAAAGATGGTCTACCTACTATGCTTCTTGTAACATCGATCTTTAATATGACCAGGAGTCTTACAATAATTGCAAAAGAACCTCAAATTTTATTCCCTCCATCTTGACCATAGAAATTAGGTGGAAAGTTATTTTGTGATAGATGAACTTTGTTATTACTAAATAATAAACAATGTTATTAGATGATCTTAGCCAAAGTCGTTGAATCAAAGGAAATATTACTATTTTTTTCCATTTCACATTGTTTTTCCTCCTACAGTATCAATTGATAAGCCTAATTGAGATTAGACATAAGTTGCATCATTAAGATATTACCTCTAGTTGTCTTGTAGTCATGATTGAGATTCATGAGGAAATGTATAATTTGATGTATGAAGTAATTGATCAAAACTATTTCCAGCACCACAATTACAAATGGGCATATCCATTATTGAATAATACTCATCCCAAACAGTTTTGAATTAAGTATGTAGTAACAAAGTCATGTTATTGGGAAATTGAAGATAAATTTTGCTTTATCTGATAAAGGTGTGGAGCATTGGATTGGGCATACCTATCGTGTGATTCTAACCAGATTTCTGCTGAGGTCTTACAATAAACAACACTTCGTTGAATATGTTGATCAACTGAATGAAATAACCAAGATATCACCAACTTATCACAATGGTCTTGTGGTGGACAACTTCCTGTGACAAAGCCAAGTTTGATTCCTGCAATTAACGAAAATTCTATAGCACGTGGCAACTGTCTATAGTTGTCTTCTTTAAGTTTTTCACTTGTCAATGAAAAATTAGGAAAATCTGAGTGATGAAGATGCAATTCACTTATAGAATCAATTGTAGGAAAATCTATCGCCATTGTTGGAAAAAATTTTGAAGAAACAAATTTTTGAGGAGGTAAGCAATCAAATGAAAATTACTCAGAAATGGATCAGAACTAAGTTTGATACCATGAAAACTTCAAAGAAAATGGAGCTATATTCAGATGAAATAAAACTCCCTGTGTATGAGAGTGTCTTTATTCATGTGTTGACTACTGATAAACATATCCTGATCTCCATACAATATCACTTGCACAGATATGATTTGTATTTATCTAGTATCTCATTTGATTTATCTTGTGTATCCCATTTGATATTCAAGATCTTATTTGTTCTTATCACATACAAAAATTTATATAAATACATGTAAAGCTATTCAGAAAAATACAAGCAATATAATACAATTTCATATCAATTGCCTTCTTCTTCTTCTTCTTCTATTCATTCATGGTATCAGAGCCTGTACATTTCCTTTAGCTACATATATCCATTCAGTCTACATTCAACCACACTTGACCAACACACAAACAAAAGGCATTTTTTTTTATAAACACTACCTTCACTTAGTCCTTTTTTCAAACACTTACCCTACATACAAAAAGCAACAGAATCCAACACACAAAACATTCTATCAAACCCCAAACTTGCACACAAAAATAGCAAAAACAAGCACACAACATTTTCCCAAACATCCACCCTACATATAGAACCAGTACCTCACAAACAAAACTAATTAATGGCCGACCTTACTTCTCTCACATTACCATTCAATCAAATTACAAACTTCCTAACCACAAAATTAAATTCTTCAAATTACCTCATCTAGTGCAACCAAATCCATACAATTCTTTTCACCTCTGATCTCATTGGCTATGTTGATGGATTTGTTCCATAACCTCTGGTCACTCTAGATGCTGAATCTTCAAAATACCTCAAGCAGCAAAAACTTGACCACCTCGTCCACTATTTTCTCACTGCATCTCTGTCTAACTCCATCGCCCGCCTTGCCATTGGATGCACTACAACCTGTGACGTCTGGCTCAATCTAAAGCAACAGGTCATGCATCAATCCAGCTCCCAATGGCCTCTGCTCTGACACAAACTACATACCCTACAGAAAGGACAAATGATAATCACTGAATATCTTACAACTATCTCAACTACGGCAGATAAGCTAGCAACTATAGGTGATAAAATCTCATATTATGATCTTATCCTTTTTACTTTGAATGGTTTACCTGTAGTTTTTGAATCTTTCATCATGGCGCTGGAGCATCGTGAATCCAACATCTCCTTTGATGAACTTCAAGCAAAACTTCTCATCCACGAGCAGTGACTCCTCTCGTTCCACTCCTCCCTACCGTCGGACACTGCTCTCATCCCTTCACTGACTAGACAATCTTCTTCTCCTTTTACCTTCAGAGATGGGGGCTCCAAACAAAGAAGAGGTGGACGCAGCTTCAGCAACACTTACACCGTCAACAATAACCCTCCTAGATTTAAACCTGGGCCAAATGACGCCCCAGCTTTTTAGCATCACTATAATAGGCCAACCACTTTTAATCCATATTTCTCCAAGCCCAAACCCAAATCACAACCAAGCCTCTTCTTATAACAAATCCAATCCCATTTTAGGCCCAATATACCTTCTCCTCAATGCCAAATTTGTTGGAAATGGGGTCATGTTACTACACATTGTCGTTTTCGGTACTCTGAATCTCAAAATTGCCCACTTCCAACCTCCACAGAATTTAATAATTTATCTACTACTTTCACTGCCCTAAATATCACCAAATCGTCTAATCCTTCAACTGTCACTTCCAATACTCTTGCAGAATGGCTACCTGACACTGGCGCTACATCTCACATGACTCCTGACCCTCAATTTGTCGAATCCTCAGCACTGTACAACAGTCCAAATTCATTAATTGTCAATAATGGACAAACTCTTCCTATTTTTTCTACTGGTAACCTCACATTCTCTACTCCCATTAGATCCCTTCACCTCAATGATATTTTAGTTGTTCCTAATCTTATTGCCAATCTACTCTCTATAGCTAAATGTGTTAAGGACAATTCCTGTCTCATTGAATTTAATCCGTTAGGTTATATTGTGAAGTATCTTCACACCAGGATACCATTTCTTGCAGGTACCATCCACAACAATCTTTACCCTTTGAAGACTCCAACCTATTTCACAAATCTGATTGCTCTCCACATCACCTCTGCTCTTCTTCAATTATGGCATCAGTATCTCAGTCATCCTTGTCCCACTTCACTCTCTAGGTTATCTCATTTTTTAAATATCAAGTCTCATGTAATAACACATTGTACTTCTTGTCTCAAGGAAAAAGTACTCGTCTTTCATTTCCCTTATCTTCTCGTGTTTCAAATAAACCACTGTAACTTATCCATTGCGATATTTGGGGGCCATCTCCATCCGTTTCCTTCTTTGGCTTTCGTTATTTCATTATTTTTGTTGACAATTTCAGCCAATATACATTGATTTATCCTTTAACCCAAAAATCTCAAGCCCTTTCCCACTTTCAAACATTCAAAGCTCAATGTGAAAATCTTTTTTCAACCTCTATAAAAAAATTTCAGTGCGATGGAGCTCTTAAACTTGTCAAAGGTTTGTTTACTAATTTTCTTACAACCCATGGCATTACTTATCGTATTTCTTGTCCTCAGAACCCACAACAAAATGGGATCGTCGAACATAAAATTCGTCACCTTACTGAAACTGGTCTTACACTTCTTATTCATGCCTCACTTTCAACAACCTTTTGGTATGAAGCATTCTCTACAGCTGCATACCTTATAAATCTCTTACCAACTCCTGTTCTCCACAACAAAGCCCAACCTCTCACCTCTGGGTCTTTGGGTGTACCTGCTTCCCCTTTATTGGGCCTACACGTTCAGACAAACTTGAGCCAAAATCTACCAAATGTGTCATTCTTGGGTATTCTCCTAATTACAAAGGTTATCGTTGTCTTGACCCTATTACCTCTAAAATATATATTTCTCGTCATGTTCATTTTGTTGAAACTAACTTTCACTATACTTGTTCCTCTCCCTTTCCTGTCTCAAATCCTTCATCCTCCATCATCTCCCTACTGCTACCTATACCTCCAATTACAATCTCATCTCCCTCACCGCCTCCTTCCTCTCCACCCACACAATTACATCTTCCCATGATCACCTGTATTCCTCGCACCTTCTCTGATTATGTCACTTACTCTACCCACACACAGACTCATAATGATCCTGATCCCACTTCTTTCACTTAAGCAAACAAGTTCTGCATTGGTGCCAGGCCATGTTTGACGAGTTCACATATCTTCATCGCAATAACACATGGACTATTATCCCTACACCACTGAATGCCAATCTTGTTGGTTGTAAATGGGTTTTTCGCACAAAACGAAATTTTGATGGCACTTTTGATTGCTATAAAGCTTGTCTTGTTGCCAAAGGCCATCATCAAACTCCTGATATAGATTAAGAAGATACTTTTAGCCCAGTTGTCAAACCCATTACCATCCGTCTCATCCAAAAATTGGCCGATTCGTCAACTCGATGTCAACGATGCCTTTCTTAATGGCACCCTTCAAAAACCAGCCTTTATGACTCAACCTCCTGGCTTCATAGATCCACATCATCCTTCTTATATCTGTCGTTTTCATAAAGCTCTCTATGGTCTCAAACAGGCCCCTCGTGCTTGGTTCCATCCCCTCAATCAGAAACTTCATGAACTTCACTTTGTCTTCACAAAATCCGACACGTCACTTTTTGTTCACAATACCCCCCTACTACTACCTTTCTTTTAGTATATGTCGATGATGTCTTGATTACTGGTTCTTTACCTTCATTCATCACCATAATTATTCAAGATCTTAACATTTCCTTTTCCATCAAAGACTTAGGACCGATCCATTATTTCTTTGGTATTGAAGTTACACCCACAGTAAATGGTCTTTTACTCACCCAAACCAAATACACCAAAGAACTTCTACATCGCACTTGTCTAGATCAATCTAAACCTGTACCCATACCAATCACACCCACTCTTCCTCTTTCAAAAAATCATGGCATTCCTCTTTCCGATCCTACTGAATATCGAAGTACTATTGGTGTTCTACAATATCTTTACCTTACTCGCCCTAACATTCAATTTGTTGTCAACAAGTTTCTCAATTTTTATAGTGTCTTACCATCATTCATTGGACCGTGGTGAAACAAATTCTCCGCTACCTCCGATCTACTCCTTCTTTAAGTATACATTTCACCTGAAATTTTCTCTTACCTTACTGGCCTACAGTGATGCTGATTGGGTTGGCTATCTTAACAATCGTCGTTCCACCTCTGACTATTGTATTTTTCTTGACTCCAACCTCATCTCTTGAGGTGCTAAGAAACAACCTACTATTGCCAAATCAAGCGCTGAAGTTGAATATAGAAGTATTGCTCTTGCCGCTGCTGAAATATATTGGCTTAAATCCATTTTAAATGCAATTGGCTTCTTTGATGTTATCCTTACACTCTGGTGTGATAATTTTGGTGCCACCTTCCTTGTCGCTGATCCAATTGCTCATGCTCGTACTAAACATATAGTGATTGACATCTATTTTGTTCGTGCTCTGGTAGCTAACAAAGCTCTTTATATTCGACATATCTCTTCATTTGATCAAGTTGAAGAAGTCATGACTAAAGCATTAGCTTCCTCTGCTTTTCATTGCCTTCATATCAAGCTCAACGTTTCAACCCACAATGAGCTTGAGGGGGGCTGATAAACATATCCAGATCTTCATACAATCTCACCTACACATATATGATTTGTATCTATCTAGTATCTCATTTGATTTATCTTGTGTATCCCAGTTGATCTATAAGATCTTATTTGTTCTTATCACATACGAAAATGCATATAAATACATGTAAGGCTATTCAAAAAAATACAAGCAATACAATACAATTTCATATCAATTGCCTTCTTCTTCTTCTATTCTTTCAACTACAAAGAATGAATCTGCCAATATATCTTCAATGAATGTTTGGAGCCATACATATACATTATTTACAAAAAAGCAAGTAAAATAATAGAATGCCTTCTAGAGATTGTCATTGCATAACAAACAATTTACTGACTTTGCACTAATTGAAATAACAAATTATGAAAGCTGTGCAGTTGATCTCTACATGCTTGGAGTGATATTTATCAAAGCTTCGAGTCATGGAATGCATTGATTTTGAGGCAAATCACAATTCACCGATATTTATGAATCGATTTCATGAATCATTTCACTCCTAGAGGGCCTGTTTCGATGAACTTGACATTTACACGGAAAGGGCAGATTCGTGCATGAGTGTGCTGGAAGATTGCTTAAGACAGGAAATCCTAGATATTGTGGCAGTTGAGAATGAGGAGAGTTTTCAAGCAAATGAAAATGGAGGATTAAAGGGTCTGCAGCACAAAATTTGCAATGGTGGAGAAGGAACTTAACATGTCAGCTTTCTAGTAAACTGAGGTTGAGGAACTTAGTTATCCGGCTACATCCACTGTTGGAAGTGGGGGTATAGTATAAATCATCGATCAACAACTCCTATTCTTAAGGAGATGCCGGTTTCGACGAGAAGAAGGCGTCGACGACTTGTCATCCGTCCGCACATGAAAAGATTAGATTTTTAAGATAGTGGGTCATTATTTGAAATTTTAAAAAAAATAAATTCGATATAAATGTTAGATTCAAAACATAATTTTCGTCAAATCTATATACACTCGTTCACTAGTTACAATTGTCATTCAGCAAGGAGAAAATGGTCAATGCCGAGTTGGGAACATTTTATATACGCCACGTGTGTTTGGCAAACTGAAGGATCAGTTTACTTGCATTATGAAAGAGCAACAGCCAAATCCCACCGGCGATAGCGAAATTACGTCAACTGCCATCTCCGTCGCCAGAGATGAACTTCGAGAGCCGCTTCTCAGCAATTATCCACCTCTCACCGGATACGGAGGAGAGATTGCACCTTCAAACCCATCCAACGAACCCGTCACGCTGCCACATAGTCAACGTCTACTCTCTCTCGATGTTTTCCGTGGTCTCACTGTCGCGGTTGGCCACCTGACTTGTCGCTTCCATATTTGGAAATTCAATTCAAGTATCTGCCTTCAGTTTTTTTGGAAATTTGTGATCTTAACTGCTTTATTGAACTTAGCAGTATCATTGAAAACTTGTCTTATACAGGAACCTTGGTGAAAGCTGGGTTTGTTTGGCTATTTTTGCTGAGAATTGTTCTATTAATTATCTCTTCTGCTTGTCTATTTTCAGCTCATGATTTTAGTAGATGATGCTGGAGGTGCCTTTCCATCTATTAATCACTCCCCTTGGTTTGGGGTGACATTAGCAGACTTTGTGATGCCGGCTTTTCTATTTGGTGTTGGTGTCTCCATCAGTTTAGTTTTTAAGGTAAAGTTATTGTTCCTTGAAAAAAAATTCCGTATGCAGCATAATGTCAGGAATGTTGTGAATATGATAATATGGATGCAGCATATTTCTGTATTTTGTGTGCGGGATTTTATAACTTGTTTTGGTAAATCAGTCAATTCTCATAATTTTGAGTCTACACTCAGAAAGTACCTAGCAAGCCGACCGCAACCAAGAAAGTCATATTGAGGACACTTAAATTATTTCTTCTTGGGTTATTGTTGCAAGGTATGTCATGAGAACTCCGGTGACTGCATAAACTTTTTTGATATGGTCTTGGGGACGAATTATTCATTTTGCAAAAGAAGTTTTAATGCCGCTTCCTAGTCTTGATAATAGGAACTAAGAGTATTTACCTGCCAAAGTCTTTATTCATTTCCATTTTGGAATTCATTTAGGTGGGTATTTCCATGGGCGTGACAATTTGACTTATGGAGTTGATGTAAGCAAGATGCGTCTGCTAGGTGTGCTACAGGTAATATTGTCAACATTATTAGTTGTTGAACATTTATGTAATTCATTCTTCTAACAGCAACCTTTATCCTGAAATTTTGTTTGCTGATAGAATTTTGTAAATTCTTTGTTCCTTTATTCATGTGATACTGGTCCTGATACGATGCTTAATCCCATACATAGTTATAATCACTTTGCTTCATTCCTTACCAACATTAGCTATGCAACTGCAACTAGCATATTCTTAAAAGTTTTTACTGGAGATTCAAAATCATGAAATTAATCTGGAAAGACCTAGTTGGTATTAGGACTAGAGATTGTTTGACTTTTAAGTAGAAGTGATATGCAACAAAAAGGGTCCTTATAGTGTAGTGGGTAAGCCGCTAAAACAAGCATGAGCAGAAAATATACTATTATTGTGAAAGTAATTTCAACTGGCATGGATATGCAAATTTTGTTCAGCTTGGCCAAATTCTCAACCTCATAAAATTGAGCTACTTAATCCTGATGAATTTCTTTAATGGGTGGCATTTTCATAAAGGCAGTACTGTTCATGACTTTCTTTTGATCATACCTGCTTTTTAATCACAGAGAATATCTATTGGATATCTGGTTGCTTCATTGTCAGAGGTCTGGCTTGTGGACAATGTCATTGTTGACTCATATATGTCATTTGTGAAGAAATACAACATTCAGTGGTTAGTTTTATTACCCAGAATTTACATATCTCTGGGTACCATTTCACTTGCTAACAAGCAACTATGGCCTAGAGGAAGAGAGCTAAGCTTGATCAGGATTTAACTGGCATCAGTAATGCTGGATAAATTTGTGCTTTCCTGTTCTTGCACTCACCTTTTAAACTTGCTTTATTTGGCAGGATATTGGCTTGCTTGCTGTGCACGCTTTACATGTGCTTGCTGTATGGCCTTTATGTTCCAAACTGGCAATTTGAAGCTTCAAGCACCGATGTATTTGGCTACAGATCTGGTCCTCAAATTGTGAGTATGTAACTTTCTCTCAGGTTTCTGCTGAGAGGATCCTCCAAATTGTCCATCAGAACAATTTTGGAAACAGTACTAAAGATGCTGACCATGATTGTATCCTGTAAGAAACCATGGTGTAACTTTGAGGCTATTACTGTAGAATAATGTTTAGGGACCACTAAGTGACATAATGATCTGAATTAGATATCTGGTGCATGAATCTAGAGAGTCATGTTAGGCTGATAGCTCTTTCCTTTAACACTGCCCCCAGTGCTTTCTCTAACATAAGTTTCGCACAAAGGTTTTACTTTATTATATGTTTGTGTTTTCTTAGTCTATGTGACTAAATTAAATGATGGTGCCTTTTGGTCAGGTGGCTTGTGGAGTAAGGGGTAGTCTTGAGCCTCCTTGTAATGCAGTTGGTTTGATCGATCGACTTTTTCTTGGTGAACATCATCTGTATCAACATCCTGTTTACAAAAGAACCAAGGTGGTAAATTAGGTTTTTCTATAACAACTAGTTAGTTCCCTATACCTGGATCAGTTACCTAATGTGTAAAGCCTCTCACCCTTCTTTTCACAGCAATGTAGTGTGAATTCTCCTGATTATGGGCCGCTGCCAGCAGATGCTCCTCGATGGTGCCTTGCTCCATTTGACCCTGAGGGCATCTTAAGGTTAGATAATCATCTTGTTTTGGCATAATCATTTTGTTTTGGCTAGCCCCTTTTCCTCTCACATTTTTGTGTTTTGTATGTGTTCCATAGCAAGAGTACCAAATAGTTAATTGTTTTCCTAATCAAAGAGGAACCTGAAACAGAAATGCTTGGACAATAAGCAAATGGGTATTCAATATCGACAGCAGTTCCCACAGATTTTGTTAGCAAATCAAGAGAAGGGGGGTTGAAAGGAAAATGGAAAGGAGCTATTTTAAAAACTAGACTTGAGTTCATTAAGCAAAATTTTCAGGTATTTAACGATAATAAGAAATGTGAGATTAATTGTTGATTCCTTGAAGAGTAACAATGCAGAACCAGAAGTTGAATATTAGTAGCCGTATATATCTTCTGAACACTCAATGGTTAAAGAAGTGTTAGGCTTTCATGTGTCTGCTGGAAGATATTGGATGAATTTTTTTGGGCCATTGCAATATTATTTGGTGGGTGGACATCTGAGTTTGCATTGCTGTAGACACTTTACAAGAGTCTGCACTCTAATATTGTTTGCAGCTTTACATTTTTGCGTTGAAATGCTAATTTCACTAAATAAACCTTTCAGTTCCTTGATGGCTGCTGTTACATGCTTTTTAGGGTTGCATTTTGGGCATATACTAATCCATTATAAGGTATACTATTTTTTTTAAAAAAAATTGTGTGAGTTTATAAGATATAGACTTCCCGTGTTTCATTGATTAGGTGAGCTGTTCATGGATCTATTCTGATGAATCTATTCCTCATTCCTGCAGGACCACATGCAGAGGTTGCTTTTATGGTCTCTGTCTTCTTTTCCACTTCTGATAATCGGATATATGATGGAATTGCTTGGTAAATTTTCTATCATCTAGTTCACATCTAATCTTATTGACAAGATTTTGTCTCTTTCTTTAGTGACATGGTGAATTATTGCAGGCATTCCATTATGTAAACCACTTTACACATTGAGCTATATGTGCATCACGGCAGGAGCATCGGGCATGCTTCTAACCATTATCTTTTATGTGGTGAGTTTACCACTCCACTTTTTAAGTCCATGTAAACTTCTGGTTGAACTTGGTATGCAAGTAGTTTGAAGAGCTCTTCTTTGATTAGTGAGCCATGAATATAATTATAATAGGAAGGAAATGAAGGATAACTTGTTAATAAATTAGGCTACGTAACTAGAGATGGGAACTACAACACCAACAATATGAACTTGAAATGTAGAATAGGTATGTGTCATTTGGTTGTTAAAACTATTTCTCAATTTTATTTTTATTTTTAAGAGGATGAAATTGTAAAATTGGATCGCCATGAAATGTATCTCTGCTCTTATCCATAATTTGATGCAGGTTGATGTGAAGAATTTCAGAAGGCTCACAGTGTTATTCCAGTGGATGGGGATGAATGCGCTCATTATTTTTGCTCTGGCTGCATCTGAACTTTGCCCCATAGTTTTGCAAGGTTTCTATTGGCGTTCTCCAAAAAACAACTTGGTGTGTCTTTCTTCTTTTGCTACTAGTTAGGAGTGGCATTGTTAATATAATTTATTTTCAACGAAGAAAGTTATTCCAAGAGTAGAACTTCCACAGCTTACAATAGAGACTAGTATGAAACAGTTGGATCAGTTATTGACCAACAACTAAAATGTTCACGCGAAAGTTATCCCTTCCGAGCTATATTTGTTTACTTTTTAAGGCTGAAATTGGACCATTGTCATATTTTTGGTGGAGGAGAAGACCCAAAAATCACTTGATCACCTATTACTTGTGTGAAGTGGTTCGTTGAATTTCTTTCTAATTCTGATCCATAGAAGGAAGTTTCAAGCTCACATTCTGAGACGTTTGGAGTTAACGCAAAGTGAAAAACTGATTTGAGGACAATCTTATTTGCAGGTTGATGGCACAAAATCACTCCTCCAGGCGATGCTTCATTCCGAGAGGTGGGGCACCCTAGCTTTTGTAATTTTGGAGATCTTATTTTGGGGCCTTGTCGCAGGTTTCTTGCACATGAAAAGCATTTATGTGAAATTATAAAATTTTGTACAGCTTCTGCACTGACTGGGAATGGATGGTAACCTTTACCCTTAGATTGTGTATGCAATGCCCAACTTTGACATTACTGCATAACACTGCTGCCTTTGTTTAGTTTCCTTGGTATTGGGTAGACTAACTTGCAAAAAGGGAATTAACTAGGAATGATTACTTGCTGCAAGTGATTATTATGACCCAGTTTTTATATATAAAAATATTTTTTATTATTTATAATACTGTTTTAAATTTCTTATTTGCCATAAATTGGTATCAAATTTCTTTGTATTTTACCACCGAATTTAACTATTGACTTGTATAGAAAAATTTGAGTTATAACGGGTATGATAATCAGTACTAGTTGATACATCAAAATATAAAAAAGTATCGACTTAATTTATAGTAAAAAGTTACGAGCTTTTTCTCTTGAAAAATGACCCCCTTATTCGTTGAATTAAAATCAACAGACAACATTTTAGGCTTGGCCGTCATATATAGACGAAGAGATCGAATTACAGGTTCAATACAATTCTATCAAGATCATCGTCCGCGCTCCTCATGGTGCCATACTCTGTATCTAAAGGTGTTTTCCATCGATAAAGTGTGTAGACTGTTTCAAAATTACGCCATTTTAGCTGAGGTTCAAAGGCGCAAAAAGAGGGGAAGATGACTCGCGGAAAAGCTGTAGTTATTGGATTTTATTAAACAGAGGGAAGAAGAGAAGATACAGTAATCAGCCGTAAAGTTGGAGACAGTTCACATGCATAGCTGGAAATCCAGATTCTTGAGTTCTTATTGCAATGCCTTCTGTCACGAACTCCTCTCAAAGTGAAGAGTGGAAAAAGGACAAGGGGACAGATTTTGCAGTCCCCACCACAATTACTTTAACTCGATTGAAAAAGTTGTGAATATGTGGTCCCTTCACATCTTCTTTACCAATTTCTGTACTTTATTACAGGTTTCTTCACAACTCGATAAATCAACGATACCCTTTTTCCACGCAATTTATTTAAGATCCAATGCTGTGCAAGTTTGATGAGCCTGATTTTTGTTACATCTTCTGCCAAACATTCACCGAAGTTGGCACCCATCATTGTTATCCAAAGATCCCGAAAACAAAAACGACAGGAAGAAATATTAGACTGCTTGGTTGATGCTCGTAGAGGATAAAACAGAAGCCAAAATATAAATACAGGTATAAGTAACACGACATTGACTTCAACTTTCATCAGCTATGCAGAAGAGGTTTACGGGGAATCTGAAGTAACGTCCAAAAGTCGTTCTCGTCTTTTCCAAATTAAGCTGTTGGTATAATACAAATAAACAAACAGAATGATATGATATAAAATAAATGGCTATGCAAGACCATCAAAGGTATATTTGGTTTCTTCCACCCAAAGACACATTTTGCTTGTTCGTTGGTAAAAGAGTTTTAGGAACAGCTTCCTTTCGGCTTGGTTTTAAACAACTTTGCCTGGAAACTCCTCTGCCATCATCTTCAGATAGATTCAACTTCTACGTCCCTTAAATTCTTTTCTCTGCTAAATAATATATATATACATATGTATGTATATGTACATAAGTAATCATTTGTAGTGAGTTGCAGTGCTTCTTGCATGTAACATTAATTGTCAGTAATCCTGAACACAATTGCGTAGAAACAAAGAATATAGAAATGGCAACTGAGAAAGCAAATGCCGAGGTATCAGATAACATTCAGAATGACAATGTGATGGAGAACTCCACACAGACCTCGTCCAACGAAAGGAGTTCAGGTAGGACCAACTTTGGAAAAGCGCTTGCTCACAGAGCAATATATGGTTCAAGCAGCCGACGTGGCGGTAGCAAGAAGGTGAAAACAAGCGATGTGACAACATTTCCTAGTAGGCTAAGCAGAGTTTCGTTGGCTGATGCTGATCAATCCGATAAGTAGGTAACACAGCTTTGTACAATTGTTGCAAGAATTTGTTACTGTAAACCACCGTGTTCATTTGTCTCCCTCTTAACTAACCCAAATTGTGCACCATTCCGTTCCGTGGGCTTAATGCATGAAATATTTACCTATTTCCTTTTATAAGATTGATTAGCCAGGGTCAACTAGTTGACGTGTCCAGATATTTAGATTGCATTTGAACATGATCAAACCGATCACGGCCCCATCAACTTGATCACCAAGTGCTGAGACAGGCTATAATCGCTGTGTTAAGTCGGCTTCTCATTGCAGTAGTCCAACAACAATGGAATAACAAATCATAACGCTGATGTAAGGACGGAACCAGTACCAACTTGCGAAAATTTTTCCAACATTTATCTGAAGTTGATATCATCCCTGTAGGAAGACGAGAAAGTAGTGAAAGAATAATTAAAAAGAAATTATTGATGAATCTCATAACTAATCAATACAATTAGACTAACCCTATGTTTGCAATATGCTAAATTCAAGAATTGGATGCACAGATACCTAGAAACTGATGAGCAATTGAGTCCGTTGTTGTTTTCTGTGAAGCAGATCGATAGAGATGCAAAGGATTAACTACTGTTATTCCAAATCCTGAAAAGCCTCATAGAGTTCTCAATGGGGCGGCTATATTTAAGGTTGGCTAGCAGTAGGGCCTCATGTGTACTTCAAATATAAGTCAAGTCTATCCATTATAGCAAGCCCATGAGCACAGATCTAATGATATGTATGAGATCTTGACATCTAATTAATTAGGGTTTGTACAAAATTATATTTATTGTTTATTATGCTAGGCCACAAAATTAATGATAAAATTATATCATTCTCCCGCGTGGACAGCATAACCAACATCAATGAACAACAGAAACAAATCCCCAGATTAATATAACAATATGTAGTCATAATAGGATGCCAAAATAGAGCTAATAATCTCTAAATCATAAGTTCAAAATGAGGTTACAAGTACCTCAACAGTATAGAAATCAGATCCAATAGGAGTACTAATAACATATATGCAAGATACCTATAAGTCGATGACCGAAATAGAATGTGTCATAAGGAAATGCACACAAAATGGTGATCCGTATATGCAAATCCAAACAAAATGGCTCAAGCATCCACCCAAGATGCCAACTGAGATTTAACGAAATATTTCATAACAACAAAACGAGACTGGGTATAATATATCTTCAACAAAATGTCATATATATACAAATATTTAAACTTATCTGTGCAGTATATCCAGAAAGTATGTGGCAATAACAATAATAGCAACAATTATAAACAAAAGTCTTCAGACAGAATAACAAAATAAAAGATAGACTCTCACTAATACAGGGCATCAAAAAATTTAAATAGGCCCATACGGGTTATACGATTTACAAAAATTTTAACAGTCAAGTCTTTGGTTAGAAGGTCTACCACCATAAGATCGATGGGTATATGCTCTATACAGGTTTGATATTCCTTAACCTTCTCTCTAACAAACATATACTTTGTATCAAAATGCTTCGAACGCTTGGAGTTCTTGCATATTTGAGAGAAGCCCACCACAACAGAGGTATCATAGTATATGGTTAAAGGTTTGGAAATACTCTCCACAAAATGAAGCTCAGAAATGAAATTCCTCAACCATATTACCTGTCAACTAGCTTCGTAATAAGTCACATACTCTGCCTCCATAGTTGAAGTTGTTATAAGTGTTTGTTTAACACTTTTCCAAGATACAACTCCAGCATCAAGCATAAAGATATATCCTGATTTGGATTTGTGATCATCAGGGTAACCACCATAATCAGAATCAGAATAACCTATCCCCTTAAGGTGATCAGACATCTTTTAAGTGAGCATATAATCTTTAGTACCTTGTAGATACCTCAGAACTCATTTCACAGCTTGCTAATGACCCACACTAGGGTTACTCAAGTATCTCCCAAGTACACCAACAACATAAACAATATCAGGACGTGTACAAAATTGAGCATACATAAGATTTTTAACGGCAGAAGCATATGGGACTTTTTCCATCTCTAACTTATCTTTATCATTTTGAGGACACTAGTTATTCAAGAGTTTGTCACCATTTTGGATAGGTGCATTGCAAGGATTACAAGTCTTCATGTTGAATCTATTCAAGATCTTTTCAATATAACTTTTCTGAGACAAACCAAGAATACCACGAGATCTATCACGATGAATTTCAATGCCTAGAACAAAAGAAGCATCGCCAAGATCTTTCATATCAAAATGAGCTATCAACATTTGTTTAGTCTTAGAAAGAAAATCCATGTCATTACTGACTAAAAGAAATCATCAACATATAAGACAAGAATAATGAATTTTCTCCCACTATTTTTCAAGTAAATGCATTGATCAACAACATTTTCCTTGAAGCCAAGGGAGCAAACTATTTGGCCAAACTTCAAGTACCGTTGTTTGGAGGCTTGTTTCATCCCATAAAAGGATTTTCTCAATTTGCTACCGTGTGTTCCTTACCTTTCTCAACAAAACCAGCAGGCTAATTCATGAATACATCTTCATATAAATCCCCATTTAAGAAAACAGTTTTCACATCCATTTGATGGAGCTCCAAATCAAAATGAGGAACCAAAGCCATCACAATATGTAATGAATCTTTAGTAGAGACCGGGCAAAATGTCTCATTATAGTCTATACCTTATACCCCTTTGCAACAAGTTTGGCTTTGTACCTTTCTAAATTTAATAGTCTCTAAATTTAGAAGACTCGGTGAATTTAGGAATCCTTTCAGATTTCCTAGGTAGAACTACAATCACATCTAGGACTTGAGTATCAATGCCAACATGTTGAGAATTTCATCAATAACATCATTATAAATCAGAGGAGATTAAATTGCCTCAGGATGAAATACAACAGGTGTAGGAACAACTACACGATCCTCTCTAAAATCATCAACACAAGACTCACGTCTTTCATTATATTTGATGTCCCCTTCAAAATAGACAGCCCGATTTGATTCAATGACTTTAATAGTGTGATTAGGACAATCGAATCTTGAACCTTTTGAGCTAGCACAATAACCAATAAAGTAACCTGAAATAGTTATAGGAGCAAGCTTCCTCAGTTGAGGATTATAAGTCCTTACCTCGACTTTACAGCCCCAAACACGAAAATGCTTCAAACTAGGCTTCTTTCCTGATATAAGCTTAAAAGGATTCTTTGGCATAGATTTACTAGGCACATGATTGAGAACATAAACAACAATCCTCAAAGCTTCTCCCCACAAAAACTCTGGTAAGGTGGAGTGACTAAGCATGCACATAACCATGTCTATAAGAGTACGATTTCGTCTCTCTGCAATCCCATTTTGTTGAGGAGTGCCAGATATGATATATTAAGCTTCAATTCCACAATCCTGCAAGTATTTACCAAAAGGGCTAGGGTTTCTTCCAGTTTCATCATACCGACCATAATACTCACCACCTCTATCAGATCCTACATATTTGATCTGCTTCCTAAGTTGCAATTCAATAACTTTTTTCAGTGAAATAGTTTCCTTAATCAATCTCTCCATTCTCTCTTTAGAGATATGTCCTAACCTTTATGCCACAACATAGAAGATTTTTCAGTAACTCTACCACGTTTCTTTCCAACAACAACATTAACATCATCATATGGTCGGTCAAAATGAGAAGAATTAACAATTAGCATAAACAATCCATCACGTATAATTGCAGAACCAACAACAATAAAATCATAGTACAAAATAGAAACATTATTGATTATATGGAAAATGTATCCACGATTATGTAAAATAGAAACTGAAATCAAATTCCTTCGCATAGAAGACACATAAATAGTATCTTTCAAAAGCAAATCATGTCCACTACTCAACTTCAAGGAAACTAGTCTTGTGTGCTCAACATTAACATTAAATCCATCTCCTAGTTGCACCATCAACTCCCCTTTATTTAGTCTCCACCTGCTTTTGAACTCTTGCAATGAGTTCGTTACATGAATAGCGGCACCAGTGTCTCACCACCATGAATTAGGAGGAACATCAACAAGATTTGATTTAAAACAGAGAAAGAGTTTAGGTATAACTTTCTTCTTTGCCAACCAATTCTTAAACTTCACACAGTCATGCTGCCTATGCCCATGTTCATGAAAAAAGTTGTAGTACCATTAAAAATAGGCTTAGGCTTAGCACCAGAACTCTCACCAAGCCTAAAAGTTAATGCAAATTTATCATTCCCCTTCTTCTTAAATTGACGCTTACCCTATTTCTTTCTATAAAATTTCTTCTTTTCACCACTTTTGTGAGAAGTGTTATGAATTCTGTGGGACTTTCCCTTCTTCATAGTATGCTCCTCTTGAATAAGAATGGAAATCAATTCATCAATGCTCCATTCATCTTTCTGAGCATGGTAAGTAGTCCTAAGAACATCAAACTCAGACAGAAGAGATTCAAACACTTGTCAAATTAGATAATCCTCTCCTAGCACAACTTTCATGGACTTCAACTTGTATATTAGTTCACAAGCTTCATTACATGCTCACGAAGACTGCCCACACCATCATACTTGGTTTTAGATAGAAAAGACAAGTAATTAGACTTTTCAATCTTATCAAACTTTTAGAATTTTTCACCAACAACCTTGAGATAATTTTTGGCATTATCAGTTTCAGTGATTCTCTCTTTAATAGTCTTCTCTATTGTATTTGATGGTCATCAAACAAACCTTGTTAGAACGAACCCACTTATCATATTTAGCTTTATCTACAGCAGAAGTTTCAGCAGTGAGTTGTGCAGACTCATCCTCAAGGAGAGCAACATCAACATTAGAAACAGTCAAAAACAGATTCAAAGATTTAAGTCAGTCCTCATAATTCGTCCCCTTTAGCTTAACTAAAGAATTCAAAGTTGGAAATTAATACAATGCAAGGAGATTTACCAAATGTATCTACATATAGTAAAATTAGGAAAACAACACAGCTGGGTTATCATTCAATTGCAATCCTACCCAGGGGTCTCGGATTACAACACAGATCACTCAAAACATTAAATTATGTCCTAAAGCTAATATCAATAGGATACGGAAAACTTAAAGACAATGAATTAAGTAAAGCATTAGAAGCTAAATTGATAATGACAAACTGATAGGATAAATGCATCATTAACATAGTATCTAATATATGCCCGATAACAACATCACAATAGCAATTTGTAATAATTGGTCTCACGATAGGTGAGCACACAATTACATAAAATGAATGACAACAGTCCAAGAGCACATCCCAAGATTGCCCCATAGGATTCAGTTAGCACCACAATTACCAAATTAACCATACTAATCATATAATCTAACATTATATGCAATGCATAAACTACATCCAAAATTAATTTTATTGCACAACTATATTACCACTGAGAGTACACAAGACCCCACAAGCCCAAAATATAGTAGAAACAAGTGCAAAAATTTTCAAGATAAAATTTGGAGAGTACATCATATATTTGTTAATTTTAAAATTCGGTAAAAATAAAAATAAATATTTCTATTATTAAAAAAATCTAGAAAAATACAATAAATTAGAACTAGGCAAATGGAACAAACAGGCAAAATTTGGGACAAAACGGCCAAGGGAGAACACCACACGCGCCACCACCACGTGAGAGGACATGCTAGTCAAGTTGGGTTGCATCTTCTTCACTCGAAACCTTGGAATTTGGGACGTTCGACCTGGTTCACGACTCGATTCAGAAAAATGGCCATAACTTGCTCAATTTTGATTAGTTTTCAACGAAATTGGTGTCATTAGATTCAAAATTTAACGATCTATCAAACCCCTCAATCAATTTCACAAAAAATACTGAAATTTTTGAAAAATTAAAAAAGGAACATTTTGTGTTTTCAAGTTCTGAGTTTTAAAACAAATAAACAAAAAATTCAACAAACTTACAAACACGTTTTGACACCAAACCAAAACAAACCAACAATGACAAAACAGATTTCATAGAAAACAAATTAACAAAACGGGAAAAAAAAACCCAACAAATAGAACTCAAATTCTGTGAAATTCAACATCTAATCTCGAAAATTACCCAAAACAAATTAGCAGTTATAATTGGGGTTAACCTGCTCTGACATCAATTGAAACAATAATTAAAACGAATTTATTGATTAATGTCATGATTAATCAATACAATTAGAATAACCCTATGATTGCAACAAGCTAGATTCACAGATACTTGGAAACTAAGGAGCAATTGAGTTCATTGTTGTTTTCTGTGAAGCGGAGCGACAGAGATGCAGAGGATTAACTACTGCTATTCCAAACCTTGAAAAACATCATTTAATTCTCAATGGGACGACTATATTTAAGGTTGGCTAACAGTAGGACCTCCTGTGCACTTCAAACATAGACCAAGCATATCCATTATAATAAGCCCATGAACACATTTACAATGAAACATATGAGATCTTGGCATCTAATTAATTGGGGTTTGTATAAAATTGTGTTTATTGTTTATTATGCTAGGCCACAAAATTAATGATAAAATTCTATCAACTGGAACATAAATATTTGGTCCATACTAGATTTAATGCAGAACTTGGAACACATTGAAGCTGGAAAATTCAAGATTTACTGATATGACCTTCTGTAGCTATAATTGCTTGTTTTTAGGCAAAGCGTGTTAAGAATGGTTTGCAGAATATATATTCCACTTCACTTCCTGTTTAAATATACAAGTAATGAAGACATAATTGTACTTGTGTATCTCCCTCTATGTAATCATGTAAATAACGATGAAATGAAATACTAAATCATAACATGCATTTTCTAGAGATATAAAGTGCAGTGAAAATGGACTCTTATCACAAAAGCCAACATCTTTGCCATTAAATGAACTAAATTACGAGTAAGTATAAGTGACTTCACTCTCCAACTCATTCAAACCATTGGCTCAGCCATTTCTTCATTATCATCTCCTTTGGTGGAAAATGTTTTCAATTCAAAGCAGTAGATAATCCTATACATGATCCAATCTCCATCGAAAGGGAAACAGAATGTCAAATAGCAACCAAGAGAACTTAGCCTATGTATTTAATATTTATAATTAACCGAGCTAATCACCCAATAGTTTAAAAGGGTATCTTAATCTATTTATTTGTCATCTATTTCGCAATTAGCATATTATATTTGTTGTTAGTTGATTCTATCTACGGTTAGCTGGTAGTAAATTATATCAGCTAATTTGACAGTAAATAACATTATCTATATATTTAAAGATATTTGGTAAAATTAGTTGTTTAATATTAGTTGTATATGTGTAAAATAAGGCATGACTTAAAAAAAGATTTATAATCATATAAATATTATATCTTAGTATTTCTTAAAATATTTTCATAAGAATTTATATTTTAGATATTTAATTTCATAAAACTTAAGTTTATAACTCTAATAAAAAGCATAGAAAATAATAATAATAATAATAATAATAATAATAATAATAATAATAAATATTATTATTACTACTACTACTTTCTTTCTTTATATTAATTGCAGTGTATTATTAAAATTTAGGGTACTAGTTTTTAGTGAAGAGAAAGCAATAATAAAATGACAATTTCAGTAATTTATAATAACTTTTAATAACAATCATTTTTTTGTCCCTTAGTTTTTCATAACAACGGATTGAATTTTATCCACCAACTCAGTTAATTGATTATTAAAATTTAACATAATCAAACAGACAAATGTCCCTCCATCCGTAAGATTTGTCTGTGTTATATAACGTCTGTCTTACGTGTTATTAGACATTCAACTTAGACTTTATTATGACAATGAATCAAGATGAGTCCACACTTTAATAACATAAATAATCTTGCACATATTTATATTTATTCACACATCGTCTTAGTTTACTCCTAAATAGAAAAACTATTACTGGTTAAGTAGCATTCCACATTTCAATCTAGGATGTAAGAACGATATGATTATTCTAATTTAAGTTTGGTCTTGTCGGCGACAAGGGTTAGTGTCCAAATTATCCTCCCATGCAATGGAAAGATGGTATATAGCGCGCACCGGCTCCAATTTATCACTTCACCACAAAAGCCTTTTCTTTTAAGTGTTGTATATGTCAAATTGTCTATAAACCTATAATTCATTTTATTTTAATACGTGTCTTTATTTATACTTTTTTATACTCATTACTATCAATTATTATAAAGAATGTGTACTTAATTAGTAAGTATAATATATTGTATAACTAAAATTTAACTTTCTAATAATTTGTAACAATTATTCATAATTTTATATTGGATACGAAAATAGATTAAATTTATTTAAATAATTACACTTTTTAGAGAAAGTTGAAACATTAAAAAATATTAAATTTTAAATAATTTTTTATTTTGTTATTCAGACAATTTATTTTGATAATAATTTTTAGTTTATTATATGCTTCTAATAGAGTATATAAGTGGTACTCCTTTGTGATTGAAAGATTATGGGTTCAAGTCACGAACACAGTCTTTTTGTAAAATACGAAAGGAAGGTAGCGTATAATTGATGACCCTCTCCGGACCCTCGCAAAGTGGGGAGGCTTGTGTAATGGAACAGTCCCTTTGTATACTTATAATCAAGTATTAAACACATTAACTATTCACACATTAATATTTATATTTATATCTAATTTTACTAAATGAAACTGATAATTCCAAGTTAAAAATTATTAGTTTTTTCATTTACGGTTAACAATATGCATATTTAATAAGTTATAACTATCTTGATTCAAAACTTTTATTAACTTCTCTGGATAGATTGTTCAAATCCTCAAAATTAGTCTCTCATTCACTAAACTATTATAGTAGAAATAAAACTAGGTTGAATTTCAAGAGAACTAAATAATAGTTTCTCAATTTTAATTGACCAAATAGAATGAGAATTTATGATTACTTAACTAATAAACTAAAATTAAAAAGAAATCATATTAAATCAACTAAGTACAAAAATGACAAAATTCAATTTTACCAAACTCTAATTTAAGGGAAACGTGTCATCTAATTGTAACTTTAATCATTGATCTAAAAGAATTAATTTTCACAAATTAAGCATTTAATTTAAAACCTATTATGATAGTCATAATAAGTCTCAATTTTTCAAAATTAATTGATTCATGCCTAGCATTCAAATTAAAACTGACCATTAATTGATTGAGGTATAATGACATTCCATATTAATTAAATGATAGTAATAATCTTAATTAAAAAAGGCTAAACCATAAATTAAAAAATAGAGATAGCTACAACTATTAAATTTATTTTTCTCTTTTTCTATAAGCTAGATGGACAAATATATAAACAACCTACTTGCTACTTTTATCAATCATTCATAAAAATTATAGATCTCTAGGTCGATAGCTCTCATAGTTCCATGGTTCGAAGGTCTGGATCCAGATCATAAATAGCAATGAAATAATTAATACTAAATTAATTTATTAAATCAATCAATGTTAATTATTCGTAAAATAGAAGAACAAGAAATAAGAGATACTTGAATTAAAAAAATTCCAGGTTTAAAAAACCCTCCCAATGTTACAAATGGAGTTTTAATTTCCCTTGAATTAGAAAATTTAGATTAGTCATCTATCGCTATCTCTTCCTCAGGAAAGATAGAAGAAAGAAGACAAAAGAAAAGTAATAATACGTAGCATGTTCTTCTCTCTCCCTAAAACTATAGTCTATAAACATTCCAGAGATAATGATTAAAAAAATCGTTATCCCTATATAGTATGGTTAAAAATGAAGTCTCTGAATTAGACTAAACTTCTTACAATTACTCTAACTTTAGGTATGATATTGTTTTATCAGTTTCAACAATCTATCTTCTTTTACTCATCTCTCTAAAATTTGTGGCTTTGAAAAATAATGCTCCAATAAATATTTCAAACCAAATTTGCTCCAATCTCTACTTGCCACCTCCTAATCCTAAAACAAAATAAATATTAATTTTACCAATTAAGAACCAAAATCAACCCATATAAAAGAGACAAGTCCAATTAATATAGTCTAATTATATCTTATCAAATTGCCTTATATCAATTTCATGCTTGCCCTCAAGCATATGTCAATTCAATATATTAATCATCTTCTTAGCAACCTTTCATTGTATTTCATGTTATCCAAAAATATTCCAAAAGTTAATATGTAACATCCCACCCTCGACAGGAAGGATAACATAGGAAATATGGATATTGAGTGAGAGCTTAGTAATGCAATTGCACGTTCATGCATTTTGTGACAAAATTGTA
>JAOSBN010000004.1:6943145-6960271 GCA_027563595.1 Erythroxylum suave | reverse complement strand
CGAGAAATTAAAGTTATAGCAAAGGAGTCGGTAATATCACTATCTTGTTTATGTTTATTATTATCCTTATACCATATCATGTATAGATTGGCAAGATGATTTGGATATATTGCTTCTGCTGCAAATAAGATTTCTAAAAAGTTTTGAAATCTACCAGTTCTCCAAATATGGTAAGCTTTCTTTTCCCGATCCAGCATAGTCTTGGTGGATTTTGCTTCTACTCACTTTGAAACATAATAATCTACTAAAAATATGTAATAACATCAAATGTCTTAATTATAAGAATATGGGCATTTATTTCAATGAGATAACATACGTGTCTTTTAAAATCTATCACAACTTTTACAAAATAAGTAAGCAACTCTATTCAAAGTTTTTCAATATAAACCACCATCTAAAACTTTTCTAGTAGTATGTTTAGGACCAAAGTGTCATCTATATGCATAATTGTGACGAAAAGTTAAGGTGTAATGATATTCACTCACTGGTACACAATGTCTGATAACCTTATTAGAGTAAAACTTCCACAAATATGGTTCATCATAAACAATATATTTTGTCTCACTCCTTATCTTTTTAGAATTACTAGTGTAGTTAGGAAAAGTTTCAATAACAAAATATTTAACAATATTACATACTAAGGAATTGTACCTTTCATTTAAAATAATTGTTCATAAAGAAAAATTTTAATTATAGGTAAACATCCTTATCTCTTACCAAGCTACTCAAATGGTCTGCCACTAAAATTCCTACTCCTAATCACCAAATCAAATTCTTGAAGTAGCAAAATCTATTGTATCAACCTTAGTTTGGACTCCTTTGCCAAAGGTATTTCAGTATTATGTGATCAGATTATAAAATAAATTTAGAGCCAAACTAATAAGTTCTATATTTATCTAAAGCAAAAACAATTGCTAAAAGCTTTTTCCCAGTTGTAAAGTAATTGCTTTATGCAGCATCCAATGTCTTTGAGGCATAATAGATGACATGACTTTGCTTCTCAATCCTTTAGCATAAAATAGCTCCTATTGTAAAATTGCTAGCATTACGCATAATCTTGATTGATATATTCAAATTTAGTGAATGAATACTTGGCACCCTTGTCAATAATTCCATAAAATTGTCAAATTTTTCTTAGCATTCTTTCTTATATTAAAATGGATCACAGTAACTTTAACATTGGTATAGCAATCTTTGAAAAGTATTTAATAAACTTACAATAAAATCTTCCATATTCAAGAAAATATCAAACTTCTATAATATTTTTTGGGTAAGGTAAGTTCACAATCAAATCAACTTTTTCTTTATGAACTTTTATGCCCTTATATAAAATCACATATCCCAAAATAATGCCTTGATGAACAATAATTGACATTTTTCATAGTTCGACACCAAATTTGTATTAATGCATCTTTTGAAAACATTAGATAAATAATTTTAGCGATCATAAAATGAATATGCTTAAACTCTAAAATCATTCATAAATATTTTAGTACAATTCTCAATATACTAAAAAAATACTTATTATGCATCTCCCAAAGCATCACAAAGACTGCACCTAAAGGCGTATATTCCAAAAATGACATGTAGAGGTAGTTATTTCTTGATCTTCGTAAGCAATTTCTATCCAATAGTACCCTAAAAAACCATCTAAAAGGTTAAAAAATGATTTACTAGCAAGTTTTTTTAATTTTTATTTACAAAAGATAATAGGAAGTGATCCTTTTTAGTAGCCAAGCTAAGCTTATAAAAATATACACATATTTGCCACCCATTTTGTACCCTTAGTGAAGCTGACTCATTATTTTGGTTTCTTATCACTATTTCCCTAACTTTCTTTTCCACAGCATTAACTAGGCTCACCCACTCATTATCTAATATCAAATAGATTATACATATATCTAAAAGTTTTAAAGTCTCTTTCATTACTGCTTTTTTCATTGTTGGTTTAAGTCTCCTTTTTGGTTCTCGTATGGGCATAACATCTATTTTTGAAAGAATCTTATGTATGCAAATTGTTGAACTTATGCCTTTTATACAAGCTAAAGCCTAACTAATTGCGATTTTCTACTCCTTCAGAATTTCTTCTTGCTCTTTATTCAACCTTTTTTAGATGATAATAGATGGTGACTCTCCTACACCCAAATAGAAATATTTAGGTGAATAGGTAGGCCTTTTAATTTTAACTTTGTTACCATCACTGGTAGTGATTCTACCACTTTACAAGTTTCATCAACTAATCCATTCACTTCTAATTTAGCATTACACTCTGACTTATTAATGACACTTTCTCCTTAAAAAATACCATGCACAGTTGAACCAACATTATCTACATAATAAACTGACTGAAAATTGTTAGGATATTTCTTTATTTTAAAAATATTAAAATTGCTATCGCTCTATCAAAACTTAATAGAAAAAGCACCCTCATCTACATCAATTTTTGTTTTACACTAATAAAATTGAAGTTAAATGTTCTACACTATCTTCATCAATTTTGAAGATGTAAACACCTACTAGAAATACCAAACTATTAATCTTAACGAAAACATCCTCTACAACTCTAATAAGATGCAAATAAGAACTGTCAGCAAGCTGAATAATCAAATTAGTTTCTTGAAATGAATTCAAATTTAAAGCTTTATAAATAAAGTATTACTTGACATTAATAGATGCACCTAAGTCTAGTATAACATGCTCAATTTCCTTATCATCAATTATAGAAGGAACTATAAATATACATAGATTTTTGTATTTTTAGGTAATTTCCTATTTATGACAACTTATACATTCTTACCTAAAATTATTCTCCCTTTATTCTTCAATTTACTTTTATTTATGCATAGTTCTTTTAAGAACTTTTCATATTTTGGAATTTGCTTAATGACTTCTAGTAGGGGTATATTAATTTTCACTTTTAATTTAAAAACTCATGTTTCTTCTCTCCTTTTTCATGTCTATTTACCTCCATTGGTAAAGAAGAGCCGTATTGAATTCCTTCTCACTGCTTAACGTTATTGCACTAATATTCTCCTTAAGATTCACCACTGTTTGAAAAAAAAAATTTCTGATGCTTATGCTTCTAATTTATGAATAAATGTGGCTAATTATGTGATTTGATTTCTTAAATTCTGAAGGCTTGCCCTTTAAGTATCAGTAGCAAGATCCTTAACAATTTCATCCAAAGACATATATGGATTTGATGGTTAAGATTGAGTAAGTGATGGTGCTTAGAGCTGTCTATTGAAATTTTGAGGTTGCTATCTTTATTGCCCCATTGATTTCAATAGCTAAAATATGAGTCATCCTTTTATCTTGGATTATAATGATTTGAATAAGGCTCATATTTTCATTGAGGTTAACTAAGAAATCCCCCCTAATTGTATTACCTTCTAGAACAGAGTCTTGTTTAAATGTGGGTACATATCTATAGGATGCATAGAGAGTGAGCATATTTAAGACAATCGTGTCAATTGCAATTAATCAATAACTAGTTGACAAACTAGAGCAACTAAATTTGAAAATTTATCCTCAAAATTAGCAATATTTGTTTACCAAAACTCATCTATTAACTACATCTACTAGGCTTAGCAGTTTTTCCTGGGCTTGACTTGAGTTGATCAGCCCTTGGATCAAGATTCAAGGTTTTCTTTCAAAAACTTGAGCCTTGATTTAGGCTCAAGATCAAACTCAAACTTGAGCTTCTCAAGCATGACCCATCTTGAAGTCCAAAATGTATAAGCAAAACGACGTCATTTTGAATAAAACAAGGACATCTTTTATTTTAATTTAAAAATTAAAAAATTTTCAAGTTTGAGTTAGGCCAAGTTAGCTATCAAGGCCCGATTGTGCTGAGGCTCGCATATCTTAGGCTTGAATGGAGGTTGAGCCATTGCCATCCTTAGCATCTACCATAGTCCTATCTATTGGTAGTAACCCTTTATAAAAGTTGCTCAGGAATCTGGTGGTATAGGTGGCTAGCATATATTTCCTTAATCCTATACAATCTTCGTACAATATATCTCTAGTAAATTTTTTAATCCCCTATCTCTTATTCTAAATTATGATATTAGCAACTCATAATATAAGAAAAGAATTCTCCAAGAACGACCTTTTTATTTCATTCCATATGGTCACTAATCTAGAGGAAGATAATAAAGTTAATCGTTTACCTTATCTTTTAATGAGAATGAGTATAAGATTAGTTTTCTCTTTTGTAGTTCGTTATAGTTTTATTCTAGAGCAAACAATATGGAATTATTTCAAGTGATTGCATGGATCTTCACTTGTAAGGCCAGGAAAGATAGGGAGAAAGTGTATCAAATCATATTTCAATTTGAAGTCTACCTCAACATCCTGAAATCTTATGCATAAAGGCTACCAATTTAAATTTAATGCAACTAACTCCTTCAATGTTTTAATATTAAGATTTTTGATCTCCCTTTCAACTTTCTGGAAAATAAAGTCCACTAATTGTGAAATTTATCTTTATTTCACCTTTGGAGACAATTGACTTTTTTCCTTGCTTAGTCCCTTTCTTAAATGATACACTATCTTCTTAATCTCTGGATTATTATAACTCACCTATTTAAGAATGACAATTCATAGAAGACAAGAGATTAGTAATAAACAGCAAAATAAAGCAAAGAAACTAATAGATTAGTAATAAAAAGCAAAATAAAGAAAAGAAACAAAGAAACTAAAATAGATCCTTGAAAATGGTTCCATAATTTTAGACGCACTTTTAAAACCTTTAAAATTAATTTATAATTTACTAAACTATTGTGGTATTCATGAAATCAGGTCAAATCCCACAAAAACTAAATATTAGTCTTTTAGGGGATGTTTGGTTAATGGGTTTGGGAAGAAAAAAAAAGGGTCAGGAATGAATAATAACTGCTTGGAAATATATTATCATTACTTGTCACTCGCTGACATTTCTTTTTTTAATTATTTCTATATATAATAATTATCTATATATGATATATATCGGTTTCACGCCCATGATTTCTTTTCTTTTTTCCTAATTATTTTGATATATAATAATTGACAAAATATAATAATTTATTGTAAACTAATGAAAATAATTCAAAATTTTGAATTATTTTTTTACAACAGTTTTTTTTTCACATTCCATTTCATTTTAAATTTAATCAGACATTTTAATTTTACATTTAATTAGATTACAAAACATGATTAAATTGTATTTTGAAGACATTATGTAGCTAATGACATATTGATGCAAGCAAATGCTAGATCATTTTTTCTTCAAGAGTTATTGGAAAGGAAATACCGTAATATATATGATTTTAAACATTCTGTCATCACAAATAGATGCATAAATTAAATATAATTAATTAAAATATATTAAAGTTTGAAAAATATATAAATGGATGCATAAATATAACAAATTTTTATTTCTCAATATTTTTAACAAACCAACTACTATCAGTGGTAATGATAATTATTCCTTCGTCTTAACCAACTATCATAACTATAATGATTATAGTCATTATCATTCCTCACTGTATTCATTACAAATTCTATTACTATTGCCCCATGTGAACCAAGCACCCCTTCAATTTCAATTGACCAAACATAATAGGGGTTTATGATTAATTAACTAATAAACTAAAATTGACACGAATTCAAAATAAACCAATATAGTATAAAATAAGAAATTTAATTTTACCTAAATCTAATTTAAGTGAAGGATCTCATCCAATTATAACTTTTATCATTCATCAAAAAAGAATATAATTTCATAACTCAAGCATTTAGTCATAAACATATTAGGATAGCCATAATAAGTCTCAATTTTTCTAAATTAATTAAATCCAACCTAGCATTCAAAGTAAAACTTACCATTAATTGATTGGGTATGCTAGCATTCTATATCAATTAAATGATAGCAACAAGTTTAATATAAAAAAAAAGACTAAACCCAAAATTAAATAATTAACATAACTACAAGTATTCAATTTAATTTTCTTGTTTTTCATAAGTTAGATATGTAAATACAAAAATAACCTTCTTATTATTTAAATACTCATGAAATAGAAGAATAAGAAGCAAGAAACACTTTAACTTTAATTCCTCTTAAATAAGAAAATTTGGATTTAAATCACAAATCTCCTAATGTTACAAATGGTGTTTTAATTCTCTTGAATCAGAAAATTCATATTTAGCCACTCGTAAGTATCTTTTCCTTGCTAGAGATAGAAGAAAGAAGATAAAAGAAAAATAATAAACATTATGTAGTTAATAATAAATTAAACTATCAGTAGTCATCCTATAATAAAAATGATATAAAGAAAATAATAATATTAATATCAATAATAACAACAACATCAACAACAACAATAAAATTAATGACGATGATTATGATGACAATGATGACGATGACGATGACGATGATGATAAAAAGTTAGTGTATATAAGTTGTCATACTTACTTTAGTTGTAGAGATGTAAAGGGTATTTAATGATCTAAGGAAAGAAATTTAATAATCACTAAAAAATTACATGTATACTGATTGATTGTAATATATAATTTAAGAAGCATGTGAAAAGTTTTAAAGTTTTGTATTGTAAACTTAAACTATTACTTAAAACGTGCAACAAACTTCTCAGGATAAAGATTAATTATCATAACTTTTCAAATACGTGAATCTAGTATTTGAAGTCAATTATACTTCTTATAAATGGACGTTAATTTTTTTTTACTTTGTGTTAAGTTTTAATTATCGTAATAAAAGTCTAATATTTTGCAAACTTAAAACAAATTTATTTGTCCATAATATATATATAAATATCAAGAATAATTACATAATATTATCATAAATACATTTTTAACAAATATGATAAATTTTGTATGAATATATATTTAAAATATGTTTATACTGTACTTTATTGTTTTAACAAAATTTAGCTAATAATAAATAATTATTATTGTTTAAAAAGTGTATAATGACTAAAAGCTTATAGGGAGAAAAGCTCCAACTTCTCTATAACCTTTAGCCTCACACAATCCCTGTTGTAACTGTAACTTGCATATGGGCTTGCTTGAGCTTGTCTTCTTTCAGTTCTTACTTATGGCTATACTAAACCTAGCTTCCTCATATTGTTCTTTTTCCTCTATCTCTTCTTGTTCCTCTTAAGTTTTCTTTGTGTCTTTCCTTTTATTTTTCATTATCTTCTATTTATAACCCTTTTCATTTTTTCTGCGCTAGTTATCCTAATCTAATATTTTTTATTCCTTGGTGTGCCCTTTCCCTAATTTTTATCTTTGTCTCCTCCTGGTTACTTTTCCTCCTTCCTCTACCCCCTTCAACTAATTTTATCTTTTTCTTGACTTTTCTAGAATAATGTTTTAAATTGCTCTAAGTTACCTTTCTATTTATATCTTTTTTAGCGTAATGTCGAGCCTTATACCTTCACTCTTTAAAGCTATTCCACCTTCATCACAAGCTACCGCCTTTATTATTTCTCTTATAAATATTCCTCCTCCGATGACTTTTATTCCTAGACAAGCTATCATCTTCCCAACTTCAAGGTAGTAAACAGTTTTAGCATTAGATTTTAGGAGATGATACTCCGTCCTTATTATTATCCTCTTAAGCTCACTAATAGGAGCCCTATTGTAGTCACTCTAGTTGAGTTTAAAAAAAGGACCTTCCAAGTGGGATTCAACCCTTCTTAAATTTTTAAACAAGAATCCAACTTTTTTAGTTTAGGACTTATAGGCTTAACACCATTAGAAGTAGTTTGGCTTAAGAGAAGCCTTAGTTAATGATAACAACCACTTTCTCTTCGGGCTTAATTCAATAGCCCTTAACACTTCAACAACAAATTATTATACCTCTAAAAGTAGAAACCTAGAATTTAAATTTAATATCTCAAGTAAAATTAAGTTCTTATTTATATTAATATCCACAATATTTCTTTTGAATATTGGACTAGCAAGGGAGCAAGTCACCTAACAAACTCCAAAAGAATTTCTATTTATCTTTATGAGACAAGAGGGGAGAGATTGTCTATCATGGCTAGTGTCACAAAGATTTTCCTTCAAGCACGAACTTGTTCCACAAGATGTGCCAACCCCTTTGCACGACAATCTCACTTAGCTTTGTCAAAGCGAGATTCAGCCTTGCTCCGTGATAGTCAACCAACCTAGTTGTTCTCAAACACCTCACAACCCTCACAGTGTTTCACTTGCATACCCTTGTAAGAAAAATATGAAAGAATCAAATAATCATGGCAACAAAAGAACACTAGAAAGAGATATAGCTTAAAGCTAACCTTGATTACTTCTCTCGAACTATATATATGAATACTCTCTCAATGTCTAAATGTCTCCCACACTCACTTCCACTTCTTCTGAGAAGAGCAAGACTCAAATGAACTATTTATAGGCACCTCTAGATGAGTAAGTTGGAATCCTAATAGAACTCTACTAGCTAAGATCACCATCTTATCTTATCTTATCCTTATCAGATTACATCAAACTAACCAATTGATGACATCTCTATCCAATTAGGACTCTAGTTAATCGAATTAAGCTATATCATAATAACAAGATAAAAGATTACACTATCTAGGAATGATTATCCATATCCACAAAGATCTCCTATATCTTTAGATGGTCCTTCCACTTGATCTTTATCTCTTAGAGCTGATATTTATCCACAATGATCTTATTTGCTACATCATCTAAGATCTCCTAATCTCTATCCGTTGATCATGAGTCATCTAAGACAATAGTTCATTAGTTCATCCAATGTTTACCCATGCAAACTCCATTAGTCATGGTTCGTCTACTTGAGCATGCACTAAGTCTTTAGTTCATCAAGAACTTAGCCTTAGCCAAGTCAGATCGTACAAGGTCCAAAACTTTCTCAAAACTTGCACCATGCTTGATCTACTTACTAAGTAACCTTGTAACTCTCACATATTCCTGTCATCTGTGTGATCCAGCTAACCTTCCACTCAATGTCCATCTCAAGCCTTCTTTTAGTCTCACATTCGAATCTTGCATCTCATCAAAGATTTCCCCCAATGCGTACCAATGCATGCTAGTGCTTAATATTACCCCTTTTCCTCCTTTCCTTCTCGCAAGTGTTTGCCTTGTTCCGTTGTTCCACGTGTCAAACACTAGTCAAGGCTCACCAATGCTCGCACAATTCTGCTATCTCAGACTTAGGGTTCTAACAAACCTCCCCCACCAAAAGAAATCAAATCCTTCGAAATAATCTGTGGACACTCCTTTATGTGTGATTTCTTTGAAGACTCCTTAGCCATTGAAACATCTCCAACATACCATGTTCCCTCTCCATCAGACGTTTCCTTGCTATTGTTTGAAAGCTCCTTCATAAGGCCCATTGCGCCCACCACAGGATAGCTATTAAGGTAGACTTCTTCCGTCAAGTCCTCCTCTCCCTCTTTTTGATCCTTTGTTAACATGGAATTTACTTGCTCCTCACTTGCCTTCCGTCTTGGGCATTCTAAAAAAAAATGTGGCCCTTCACAAATTAAACAAGCAATATCTCGTTTTGATTGTTTCTTAACTTGAGAAGATTCACCTAACTTCTCCTTTCCTTTCTTCGAGCCATTCAACATCTCACCATTCTTCTTGCCCTCGTAGCTAGTTTGAATTGGTGGTGGCATTTGGATATCCACCAAGGCATTCGCAGTAGCTATTGCTATTGCACCCCACTCCCATCCAACACATGTCTGTACATCCGAAGGACATTCGAGCATATGCCAGGTGAAAATGACTCACTTACTGGAGCAATCACCTCACTTATCATGACATCATATTTAAAATACGATATCTAAAACTCAATCTCTCATTTCATTTCATAAAACATAATTTACATTGTGGCATTCATGCATCATCCATTTATGTACAATATCAAAAACGTATCAGAGTCTACAGTTTTGTTTACAAAATATGTAATTTAAAATAGGAAATTTTACAAAAACTTTATTTAAATCCTTCAGTCTCAGTTAACTAACCTTTGAGCCATTTCTCGAGTCCAAAAGCAATATTAGGTTTTTTCTAAGTGATCTTAGAAGCTACATCTCCTCTCTCATAACTGAAAGTCAAAGTTGCAATTTTGGTGAGTTTTACAAACTCAGTGAGTTAACCATCTTGGATAGCTCACTCAAATCACATAACACATATGGTTTACAGACAATTTACTTTATCACATAAGGCACATCACTTCACAATTCCACATATAGCATCAAATATCATTTTGTTCACTTAATTCATATTTTTCATCTAGAATAGTTCAAATATTTTATTTCAATTACTTAAAACATATATATCAAATATATATGCAATGCACATGTGACTTATTTAATTATTATATTGTTATGACCGAGTTCCCTTTTAATTGTCCTGTATCCGTTGTGGATATCGGGCTCATTAATAACTGTCTCGTATCTGTTGGGGTTACTGGGCTTATTATACATAGTGAGCCAAAGGCTCTTACCACATTCTGAGCTTTAAGCTCCTTTTTTACTGGCGACTCTGGTCACCACTGCCTTTATCTGATCATGTATTTGTGTAATGGAATGCATCAAACCTCATATGTTCAATCAGTCACTTATATTCACTTTACACATTCAATTTCACAATTTCATCGAGCCTAAGTTTGGCATTCAACAATTAAATTGAGTACACTTATTTCTATCAAATTCACATACAATGAACACTTCTAATGAAATTTCATATAACAAACACTTGGGGCCATCAATGGCCGGAATTTAACACATTCACATCAATAATAATTCAACATTTGAAATTTAAGCAAAGATAGAATATTTTAGTGAGAAGATCTAGGTTAGTCACAGTATGCTCCAGATAGCTATTGCCTCATTGTCTCGGCAATGTGTGGACGCTATCGCTTTATTGGCGCTTCTATATCATGCAATACACATTTACACACATTACAACTTTGCACAATCTCATAAGTAATTATTCATACACATATGTATATGTGTTATGTACAATGCATGCTCAATAATAATCCTGGGTATATTTCCTTAATTCACATCTCATAATCATTTAACACTATAATTGTATATGTCTAACTTACTCTCAGGCTTATTCCTCAAGTATATTTGATTATTCTAAATTTCCTTAATCAATCATTCACTAAGGTCATTTTAGCATTATAAGTTCACATAATATGTAAATTTTCTTCATCCTTGCTTAACACACATCATTCATCTCCTTAAATCACTTTAGCCTTTATAAGATCACTTTCATTTCTATACTCTCTCTAATTTTTCATATTTTTATCTCATTGGTATCAACCTTTCGTGCTTAATTTATAACCTATATTCTCTTCCTAAACATATCACACATTTAATCACTTGTTCAAGCATCATACTAGGTTCATTTCGAGCTTCATTTAAGCCTAAATGCATCCTAGGAAAACACCTTACCATTTTTTGTCTCAAACATTACATAAAAGAAGAACAATTCACATAATAACCATTCCCACAATCGTGGAACAATTCCCACGATCGTGGGTTATAAAAATAGAGACTATCCAGCATTTAAGCACATCCTACGATCATGGATGTATTCCTACGTTCAAAAATTTCCAGCTATCTTCCTTCATATTTTTCCAGATTTTTATCTTCCACATCTTACATTCAAACCATCTCATGCCTAATTTATCCTTTCTTCAATATTTTCTCTTTATTCTCATCTCCATTCAAACTCAAAACATCTACAAATCCAATCATAAAATATTGTTCATCCTGTAAACAAAAGCAGGACATCAAAGTATCCATGCATTCATCAAATTTCTACACACATTGAACTCCATTATCACCTTCAATTTATCTCTAAACTATCATCCTACTTCTTCTCACTCTATGACATTATACTATCCTTTTCTTTAGATCTAAACTCATTCTAGTTCATCACCATAATGACTTACAAAATTCACGTGATTATAAATTAAAAACAGAACATGAGTATATCATCTCTTTATAAAATTTTCCGCATTCTTTAACAGCATTTCTATGCTCATTCAAACTCAAAAACATCTCAACATCAACTTATAAATTATATCTATACATCCATATGCTCATTTCTTATCTCACGTTGCAACATGTACTCATCACCATTATCATCATTTAACCTCTAACTATTATCATAAAAGTTGTTATTTAGCAAACAATGAAGAATAATGCTTTATACTTACTTGTTTAACTTCAAGATCTTCAAATCACAACTTAACCCTAGACTCCAAGCATCCGATGATCATCATCATTCTTGGACAGATTAGGTGGGTTCTTTAAGTGGCAAGAAGAAGAAGAAAAAGATCTTAAAGTGGTAGTGTAAGATTTGTCAAAAATCTTAACGTGAAGGCAGTTGGGTTGAATTTCGTGAGATGGAGATATGAAAATGAAAAGATCATGTAGTAAAAGAAGAAAATGAAGAGAGTATTTAGCAATGGTCTTTCAATAAGCGAGTTTCATGTAGGTTTAAATAGTAAGATTAAAAAGTTTGGTAAGTGTCATGACACTTACCTCTTAATTAATAATGCTAACCATAATAATATCTACTAATATTGTACCCCATATCAATTAATCTCTAGTCCATTTGTCTCAAATTTTTAATCCAATTGTCTCCCAATTTTCAGTGATACTTGTCATTAAATCCTAACATTATCTATCAATTATTTCTATTGCCATTTGACACTTATTTTTACTATCATTCATCAATTGTCTTGCCACTTGGAATTTTTTCTACTATAAAACATCCAAATTCTCAGAAAATTTCTTAGATTTTCACCAAAAATTTTAAATCAATAATTATGTTCACCAATCAATTTTCAAGTCATACAATCCATAATTCACATTATAATCATATTAAAACAATCATTTATACCCAAAAAATGTCATATGATTGAATGAATAACCATTGTAATGTGTACAAAATTTAACATTCACATATGTATGTATGCTATATTATGCGTGAGCATGTAATGCATTTCCTAATCTCTCTTTGCTATTTTCTCATTCACAGAAATCTAGGGTTCTAACCCTTATTACAAGAAAATGAGATGTTACAATTACACTTGGGAAGTCCTTCACATTTTGCCTCCAAAGCTCCATTTATGCCCAACCTTACAAGTTGCTTATGAAGCTGAACAACTTGTCCTCCTCTGACATGTTCCCCACAACCAACATCAAAGATGTGAATTTCCTCACATACTGCTACACTGAGTCGTCTTGCTTCAATTGCTTCAAAGCTTCTCTCGTGAGTCATGAAGTGTTGTTGGAGAGGAACTGATCCGTTAGCTCCTTCATCTTCTCCCATGTGTCGATTGGATTTCTTCCTACACTGATGTTATTGGAGGTTCTCATTCTCCACCACAACTTTGCATTATCCACTAAATATGTCATCATGATTGATACCTTCTTCGAGTCAGCCACCTTTGTCATTACAAAGTACTACTCCAAATCCCATAAGAAATTTTTGAGCTTTTTGGCACTTCCCTTGTCGACAAAAACTTGTGGTTCTCATACCTTCACAAAAGTGCTTTCTGCTCGTCCAACATCCTGTGTTGCAACAACATGCCTTAGGATCGCCACTTTGAACCTAGACTCCTCTTATGCTTTCATCAACTCCACTATTTGATGTTGCAATTATTGAATTTGCACCTTTAACATCTCCAATCAAGTGTTGTAAAGAAGTGACCTCCTCCTCCCCTTGAGAAATTGGCCCAATGAGTGCTTCCACTTGGTTGACACATTCTGTCAAATTGTTGCCTCCCGCCATCTCAAAATTTAGCTTTGATACTAATTGTTACAAAGGTTTTCCTTCAAGCACAAACTTGTTCCATAAGATGCGTCAACCCCTTTACATGGCAATCTCACTTAGCATTGTCAAAGTAAGATTTAGCCTTGTCCCGTGATTATCGACCAACCTACTTATTCTTAAATGCCTCACGACCATCGCAATGTTTCACTTACACACCCTTGCAACAAAACTACAAAAGAAGTAAATCATCATGGCAACAAATGAATGCGAGAAAAAGATACAACTTAAAAGTCAAGCTTCATTGCTTCCCTCAAAGTATACAAAGAAATACTCTATCAATCTCTAAGTGCCTCCCACGCTCACTTCCCACTTCTTCTGAGAAGAGCAAGACTTAAATGAGCTGTTTATAGGCACCTCTAAATGATTAAGTTAGTATCCTAATAGAATTCTACTAGCTAAGATCACAATCTTAGCGTATCTTATCCTTATCGAATTACATCAAACTAATCATTTGATAACAACTCCATCCGATTATGACTCTATCTAATAGGATTAAGCTACATCATAATAATAAGATAAAAGATTACACTATCTAGGAATTATTATCGATATCCATAAAGGTCTCCTCTATCTTTAGATAATCCTTCCATATGATCTTTATCTCTTAGAGCCGATGCTAATCTACTGTGATTTTATCTGCCACATCATCAAAATCTCCTGATCTTTATCTGTTAATGATGAGTCATCCAAGCAAATAGCACACTAGCCCATCCAATGCTTACTTATGCCAACTCCAATAGTCACAGTCCATCCACTTAAGCACAATCCAAGTCCTTAGTCCATCAAGAACTTAGTCTTAGCTAAGTCAACTCGTACAAGGTCTGAAACTCTCCCAAAACTTGCAATATGCTTGATCTACTTGATAAGTAACTTAGAACTCACGCATATTTCCGTCATACGTGTGATCTAGCTAACCTTCCACTCAATAGCTATCTTAAGCCTTCTTTTGGTCTCATATCTAAATCTTGCATCTCGTCAAAGATTTCTCCCAATGTGCCCTAATGCATGCTAACGCTTGACATTGCCCCTCTTCCTCCTTGTCTCCTCGCAAGTGTTTGCTTTGTTCTGTTGTTCTGCATGTCTAACAATGGTCAAAGCTTGCCAATGCCCTCACAATTTCGCTATCTCAAACTTAGGGGTCTAACAGCTAGTCACTACTAAAAGAAAACGGAGGGACCAAGACTAGTACAATCTAGTTAAATAGAAAGTAGAAAATTTGTTCTATCTCAGGCAAGATTTTTTTCGAAAAGAGAGGAGACTTCCCTAATAGCTAATACTAGATATGCAATTAAAGGAACTATTGTTATTGATTCCTTCGAGAAGTATGACCAATTTTTAAACAAGGTCAAACAATAAAAAATGGTTAAGAGAAAATATTTTGTGGACCGTTTAGAAAACTATTTGTTATGATTAATTTGTTCTTTATGTTTATATTTGTAGTGCAATATTATTATTTTAGCAATGAATTTTCTTTTTGTGGCCAAAAATATTTTGAAGAATTTGCTACCTTTTCATTTCCATAGCATAATATATTTACAGGGTGTTTGGAAACCAGTGAACTGAATTCAATTCAATTTATGCGTTTGGAATGCTAAAAAAGAGATGACTTGAATTCAACCATGTAATTGAATATGACTCTTCAATTTACACACCAAATCGGATCATTTGAGATGTGAATTGAATTCAACCATGTAATTGAATATCATTTTCTTTATGAATTCAATTCACATCTCAAATGATCCGATTTGGTGTGTAAATTGAAGAGTCAATTCTTTTCAAAATGTTAAAATTGTTTTTCCAAATATATACATCATATATATACAAATTACTACAAAACACACACACATTGATTACATACTATTTTTAGTTAAGGATAAAAAAGTCATATGAAGTAGTTGAAATCATTTTTATTGTGTTATAAACAATTAATTAAATTTAATTTTAATATTCATAGATTTATTCCAAACAATATGAATAAAATTTAATTCAATCCCACAAGTATAATTGAATCTAATTCGCCAATGAATCCGATTCAAAGATTTCCAATCCGATGATATCTTTTTGATATTTTCTATCATTAAAAGTATACTAACAGAATCCTTTTTCCCAGCGTGCGAATGCGAATTAATGGTATCTGATGACTCTTCTCATCATGTTACTCTATGACACAGCGATCCAATCCAAATGCCATAATTCTAGGTTTTTTTACTTCGAACCCTATCTAAAGAGCTGTCGGACGAACCACGAAGAAGAAGATGCCGCAGAGACACTCAAGGAACAACAATGATGTGGCCTTTTTCACTTCTGACAAGAAGACGAAGCTGGGATATGGAACCCAAAGGGAGAGGCTTGGTAAGGACTTCATAAAACCCTTCGACGTTTACTGGCTCTGTTTGAAGCCTTTTATTGATCCCATATCTTGCTGGAGAGGTCATGTCTTTTGTAAAGAGCGTATCCTCGAATGCCTCTAAGACCAGAAGAAGCCCCCGAATACAATCAAATAAAAAGACATGACCTTTTGCTTTTTCTCTCGTCTTTTTATCTGACTATATTCGGGGGCTTTTATTCATTTGGAGGGGATGGGATCGGGGCATTGCTTTGCTTTTACGTTGAAGCTAGATGGGCGTTTTTCTGGGATTGTAATCTATAGTCAAGAATGTTAAAACTGCCTGTTTTCATCATCATCTGGAACACTTTTTTCCTCGAATGAGGAGATGAAAAAGTGAGAATTTGTTCTTTCTAACAATCATTCGTAATGGTTGCAGTCCACACTGTTTTTTTTTATAATAATTATCGATTGTGGATCAAATTGGTGATAAAATAAAACATTATCGGTATAACCTGACATGGTAATCACTCGCTTTGTCCGCATTCTTTAGTTTAATGGTTTCAGCATCATCTTGCTTTTGAAAGTTTTTTACACGAACGTCGATGTATGATTTGTTTTCTCCTATGTAATATAATTGAATAATGCTTACATGTTGACACGCACGAACTAGGAAAAATGCATGGCTAAATAACCAAACTACTAACACCACCGACTTTAAGACCAACACCTCTCAATCCAAATCCTTTAATGGAGGCAGATCAAGGACCCAACCACTAGGAGTCAAGGTATCAACAAAACAGTAGCCATGTCAAAGCATTTCTGGTAGTTGTCAACTGTAACCTGATGTCAGTTAGGTCCTTTACTTGTGGGAGTCTACTACTTACATGGAGGCAAAGGACAATGGCTCAGTTCGCTAATTTCTGGTTTCGTAATTCTGGTTCTTTTG
>JAOSBN010000004.1:6916880-6929776 GCA_027563595.1 Erythroxylum suave | reverse complement strand
CTTATCTCTTGAATAGATGTTGGCTGATCGAGGGCCAATGATTTCTTGAACTCCTCATCCCTCGTGTTGCTCATAAGAGCGGCCAACATGGACGAGCAGGTGAGGTCGGGGACTTCGACAGCTTCATTGTTAAATCGAGCGACGAACTCCCGCAAGCTTTCGTTCCTTCCTTGGGTCAGCTGCATCACTTCTAGGGCGGTCTTCTGCGGACGTTTGCTCGTGGCAAACTGGTTGAGGAATAACAGCTTGAAATCCTCGAAACAGGTAATACAACGCGGAGTTAAGCTGTTAAACCACCGCCGGGCTCCTTCCTCGAAAGCCGTACAGAAAGCTTTGCATTGGATTGCATCAGGAACACAGTGCAAGTTCATCAGTGATTGGAAGTGCTGCAGGTAATCGAGGGGATCGGTCTTCCCTGTATACTTCTCTGGCGTTGGTATTTTTGTGCCGATCGCTGGGAGACTATCCAGGATCTCCGGAATGAAAGGAGCGCTGTATTGTGTAGAAGGTTGAACCGATCGCGAATTTATGGCCAGATTGATCCGATCATCCACGATTTTCTCGAGAGATGTAGCAGGGCGATGATCGACCACCATGCCCGTCTGTCGACCGGTGGTTCGTTGCTGGTCCACCTGAGATCGCAAAATCTGGCGGATTAGTAGATCGGCCGCTTCTTCTATCTGCCGCTGGGTGAGGAAGGCGCGTTGTGGTGCAGGAAGTTCCGGGTTGGAGGGATATTGGGCGTGACTGGTTCTAGCGTCGTCCTCCTGGGCCATGCTTTGCGCTTCCTAGTCCTGGTTCTGGGATTGTTGTAGTTGGTCATGCTGGTGTGAGCATTGCAGTTGGTTATTCGGGTCGTAAGGAGGTAATTCGTCTATGCTAGGCAGAGGCGGGGCCGCAGGTGGCTGCGAGCCCATACGCTGTAACGCGAGAGCTGCGACGGCGGCTACATCAGGATTTGTCACCGCTGCCTGACTGATCTGGGTGTTTCTGGATGTGGTGCCGTAACGCCCGACCCCACGGTGGGCGCCATTTGGTTCAGTCGGATCTGGTTGGGGCTGGGCGATACCACTGTGGTCCATGGATTAGTTGGCTGCGTCAACGGAGGTACCTGCAAGACAGCAAAGGCACGCCGGGAATGGATTCCCGGGAGGCCTCTCCGACACTCAAGTCAGTCTCTTTGTGAGAGTTTCGGCAGTAGATGGATCTAAAGTAACAGAGTTCTTCTATCTCATACCTGTTGTGTGAAGAGGTGGAGAGCTTATATAGCAGGTACCTGTAATCATCATCAGGGATGGATGTGGTTGTGTACACGTTAACTCGTCCACGCACGTTACCTCTCCCATATCGTATTTCGATGCGAATTCATGCACCACTGACTATCATCGAGAGTGGTTCTAGGGATGAGCTTGGTCCTAAAATGATCGACCCGACCAATGTGAATAAGTAAAAGATGAAAAATTTTCACTCCTTTATTATAATCGAATAGTGGAAATTAATTTATCTCTTTAAAAGCAAAGATTAAAAAATACAATCACCTAAAAGAGGGATATAGAAATATCAGTTTCTTCCACAAATAAGTTATTATTAGAATGAACAACAATATAATTCCTTCCCTAAAGAAGGAGAATGATATTATAATTTGACTCTTAAGATGGTTTGATTTAAAAGGTTTTTTCTTACTTCAAACTCTTGTGACTCAATTGCTAACTCTTCGTTTGTATGGATCCTTTAGTCTTTCATTTATGAAAAAATCTCTTATTAAGAGGTTGAACTTTTGTTTGAACCCCTGAGGCTTTTAATGTCAATTTGTCAAACATGTTAGGGGTATATTTTTATCAAATATCTTATACACATATTGCTTGATATATTTTACAGCTTATGATCATATAATACATTCAGATGATAAAAATAGGATTTTTGTTCATGTGAAAAATAAAAATACAAGCAATATGAGTTTTAACATAGTTTAATTGTCTCATGCACACTTTACACATACATATAGATAAGATAACCAACAAATGTGGAAGTCATATAAAGTTATAACTCAAACTGTTAACAAACATATCATATTTCTACAAAAATTTTACTTACAATTTGAACTGTTGTGTCTTTTCTAAGGAAATCGATTATTGGAATAGGTTATTAGGTACCAATCAACATAACTATCATAATTGAAATAATTGTCAATTATGATAAATGTTATAGTACTTGTCATTATACGTCCACCTTAGAAATAAAGTAATTTTGATCTTCCGAAAATCTAATCATAGGATTGTCATTTAGTAAATAAAGCCATGGAATAAGTTATAAGGTCAAATATTTGAAGCTTTCACCAAATTATCAAGTTCCTTTACTAGAATATGTTAATATCATACTTATATTTTGCTGATCAATATGTATCAAAGAATTATCTCATACCAAGTTTAGTCTAATGAACAAGAGAGGCTTACATATTTCAAATAAATCACTTAATGAGTTAGTGATTAGAAACCATAAATCCTATTATAAACTTGTGACTACTAATTTGAAGTTTTTAATGAGTATGTGAACTCCAATTTAAGACTTCTAGCACTGGAGACATCTGGAAAATTCCTTCTTACCGGTTGAGCTATTCCTACAAATTAAAAAAAGAAAAGTTTTAATATACATTTTTTGGTATGACTTTTAATGGTACATTAAGTAGGGTGTTGATGATTACCATTATTGTAAAACCCAAAATCTTGTCCATTCAATTCCTTCCCCGCAAAAGAATAAGATTTAAGCGGTTGGCTAAACCAAAATGACCCCGTCATGGATGAAAGTGTGTTAATCTCAGTTCCCACAATTCTTCACTCAGATGCTTAAAATTTTGGGGACCCAAACTGTGGTCTTTTCTTCTGCACGTAATATGAGAGAGAACGCGTCTAAAACCATTATCCAAAAGCTAGGAGACATGGACCCTAATCCAACAATTGTGTACCCTTAAGTGGTCATAAATCACGTGATTTACGGGGTTCGAGGGCTCCACTTCTACATGACGCAAGTCAAGACACACATGTGCCTACTCCACCTGAAAACTGGCCATTGCCAACCAAAGCTAGCCCCCACCAGGCCACCATCCCCGATATTATCTCAAGTCGAAAAGTGTCAGTTAGTGATTGGAAATGTCACTGATACCAATCCGCATCAGACCAATAGGGCTTCTTGTAGTTGACCAGACTTACAAAAAAGAGATCAATGGTGGCCATTGTTAAACGGCTAATGTGCTGCACCATACAACTGCATAAGACGGGCGTTTGTCGTTTCCGATAAGAACACACCAGGAGCTTTAATGGGACCCTTCTAGGATTCTACGATCTTGTGATGTGGTATGCTAACAACTTGCAAGTTCTTTACCAAACAAAAGTGTTGTTACTCATAGACCTCTCAGGAGCTAGAGAATCTAAGCTAGGAGTTCACAGTCTATATGCGATTCTGCATCATCCCAAGTTTGCAACCTTTTTTTTTTTCCTGTTAAAATGGTCCCGCGGCCTCTCAGTTTTTTATTAAAATTTTAATGAGTTTGAAGTTTTGTTAGAGAATTTGACATATTTATTGGTAATGATGTGACCGCTGTAAAAACTTGGAATACTTAGCTAAATGACGGAAACAGGGATCTCATATATAATAGATTGAAAAGTACAATGATTAGGTATGTCAGTGAAGAGACACGTAACAATCAATACATTAATTGACTTGCCGACGCAAGACATTAACCCCCAAAAGCATGTTTCATTGAACCAGAATTTTTCTGAGCGAAAAGGACGAAGGAAGATATAGAAGTGAATGTCCTGTTCCTCCTAGACCAGGTGGTACATCAGGATTGGTAGAAGAAGCACAAGTTTTGTCTTTTTTTTAGTCCAGAACATGCCTAGCCAGCCACTACAATACGTCTCTTTGGCTATATATCGACTGGACCACTCTTTCATTTGTCTCAGTTTGTGTATCGGAGGCAACAATATCTTGTGGTTGGATTATGCTTTGCTGGAAAGACACATGTTTTAAAACTATCAAGATAAGATTTGGGGCTTAAAAGAGTCATCTAAGATATGTTAAAATCTCACGAAAGATTCTGGAATAAGCTTACGCAAGGCCTCGAAGCTTTTGGAATGTGGTAGAAGACTACAGAAGTTTTTGGAAGCTTACAAAACATTGTGGAGCAATATGAAATCTTATAAAAGCTTGAAGAATGTTGCAGATATATACACAATATACATGAAGTATGTAGAATAATGTAAAAAATTATAGAAGGTCAATATAGACTATTAGATCAAGTAGATCTTAACCGTCTATTTTAAGAAGCAAGTATAAATACCCCTTGAGGGTTGCCTCATTTGGATCATAGAAGGGTTTTTCTTTTTAGAAGAGCTGGATGACATAAGGTTATAGAGTGTATTGTAAGTTTTTTAGCTTTCTTAAGATAGTCTAGTGTTTTTACATTTTTCCACATTCCTCTTTCTCTTTAGCAAAGTATTTCATATAGAAGGTTGACTTGGGAGCGAGAGTATACTCAAGTGCCGAACGAGCATTGGTGAAAGTCCCAGCCTGTTATAAGTGGTATCAGAGCAACATTAGAGATCCTTTGGGTGTCGTCGAGATGGCTGGTTCAAGTGAAGTGACTACCTATAAAGAAAGGGAGGTCGAGAGAGTTCCTCCTACCAACAAGGGAAAGAGAGTGACAAGGTGGAGATCACCATAAGGGAAGATCAGGAGAGGATCGATGACTAGGACTAAATAGTAGAGGAGTTGGAGAAGGAGCAGTCTTTATTTCGAGAAGAGATGAATGGGACCATCAATGTCATTGCCTCAGATGCTTCTGAAAAGGTGGGTTCCTTGGAATCTTTTTTTGTTGCTAAAATTATTATGTTTGAGGAAGCACTTGCTAGTTTGTCTGCCAACTTGAAGGAGGTAAAGGGGGATTAGAGTTTGTGTCAGATGGCGATGACACAAGGAGGTGTGGCACTTGTTACTTCCACTACTTCTGCAAAAGTAAGGTCTTAAAGCCTAAGACCTTTGGAGGAGCAAGAGATGCAAAAACCATCACGAACTTTTTTTAGAGTATAGAGGAATACTTCAAGGTACTTGGCATTACGGATCATGTCAAGATGATTGATAGTGCTTCTCTGTACCTTAAAGACATGACCATGGTGTGATAGAGGAGAAGGTACAACAATATTGAAAAGGCGACTTGCATCATAAACATATGGGATGACTTTAAGAAAGAGTTAAAGAAGTAGTTTTATCCCGAGAACGTAAAGAAAGAAGCTCGAGCCAAGTTGAGAAGGCCCACCCACTCGAAGAGCATTCATCATTATGTTCGAGAATTTCAAGAGGTGTTACATAGGATTCCGGACTATCCGGACAAGGAAGCTTTCTTTCCCTTTTATGATGGCTTACAACAGTGGGCCAAGATAGAGTTGGAGAGGTGAGGTGTGCAAAACTTTGCTAATGCCATCGAGGTACCTAAATCCCTTTATAAAGTAAGAAGGGATGTCTAGCACTCTAAATCCCAAAAAAGTGACAAGGGGAAGGGTAGGGGAGAGAAGAAGCAAGGAAATGATAGAGTTTCGAAGAGTGGCAAGCCGAAAGAAGGTTCAAGCAAAGGCCATAAAGAAGACAATGTGGAGAATATTCGATATTAAAGTGCTATCTTTGTGATGGACCTTGTCAAATTAGAGACTATTAGAAGAAGAATAAGTTTGCGATCCTCGAAAAAGAAACCTCAAAATCGATTGAGGGAAGAAGTGGATCCTTAGAAATCCTCCAAGCCATCAATGCCAAAGTCGAGGTACCAAAAATCGAGAAAAAGGAGCTATTATTCGTAGACACAAAGATTGGTGGACAAGGTACAAAAGCCTTGGTGTGTTACAAACAACTTTATGAAGGAGGACGAAGCCAAGCAGTTGGGCATCAAGTACACACCCACCTATACTTGGATAAAGGCAGTAAACTCAGAGGCTAAAAATATGTGTGGAGTGGCAAAGAGAATGGAGATTCATATAGATGAGTGGTATGGTTTAATAGATTTTTCTGTTGTTCCTATGGATGATTTACAGTTAGTGTTGGGTATGGAATTCATAGATAAGGTGAAAGCTATTCCGATCCCATTTGCTAATACCATGTGTATTATGGAGGAGGGGTATACAAATATGGTACCTTTGTCCCGAGTGGTACCAATGAAGACCAAGACCCTTTTCAGCCATACAACTCTCTAAAGGAGTGAAGAAAACAGAGCCGATGTTCTTAGTGGCTCTCAAGGAGGAAAATGTCACTACTCATAAGGAGTTGCCTGAGGAGATTTTGTGTGTCCTTAATGAGTACAAAGATGTCATGCCATCGGAGTTGCTAAAGAAGCTACCACTATGGAGAGGTGGATTATAAAATCGAGTTAGAACTTGGTGCTAAACCCCCTATCGCGGTCCCATGTCATATGACACCACCAGAGTTAGAAGAGCTAAGGAGACAATTGAAGGAACGCTTGGAACGGGGTACATCTAACCTTTTAAGGCTCCATATGGTGCATCGGTACTGTTCCAAAAAAAGCACAATAGATCACTTTAGTTATGTATCGACTATAGGGTACTAAACAAGGTAACTGTGAAAAATAAGTACCCTATCCCTTGAATCGATGACTTATTTGATCAACTTAGAGATGCAAGATGGTTCTCTAAGCTTGATTTGAGATCAGGTTATATTGTCGAGGGAGATGAGATAAAGACTACTTGTGTGACGAGATATGGAACTTTTGAATTCTTAGTTCTGCCATTCGATCTCACTAATGCACCCGCAACATTTTGCACACTTATGAACAAGGTACTACATCATTTCTTGGATAGATTTGTTGTTGTTTATTTGGATGACATTATGATGTGTAGCAAATCGTTGGAAGAACATATCATACATCTAAAACATGTCTTTTAAGCTTTGAGGGACGATAAGTTATATGTTAAAAAGAAGTGTGCATTTGTGAAGCCAAAGGTAGTGTTTTTGGGTCATATTGTGGGACAAGGCAAGCTAAGAATGGATAGGTCCACGGTGCAAGCTATTTTTGAATAGGAGCCATCAAAGAAGGTGAGTGAGTTAAGATCCTTCTTTGGTTTGGATAACTATTATTATAGGTTCATCCATTGCTACTCTTCCATTATGGCCCCTTTAATGGATATGCTCAAGAAGGGATGAGGTTGGGGATGAGGTGCCAAATGCCAAAAGGCTTTTAATGCTTTGAAGGAGACCATGACAAAGGAACCTGTCCTTGCTCCTTGCTCCTTCAAATCACACAAAGCCATTTGAAGTACAAACTGATACTTCTGATTTTGCACTTAGGGTTGTGCTGATGCAAAGACACCCTATTGCTTTCGAGAGTTGAAAGCTTAAAGACATTGAGTGGCGTTATACTATGCAGCAAAAGGAGATGGTGGTCATAATGCATTGCTTGCGGACATGGAGGCATTCCTTATTAGTAGCAAAGTTCGTGACAAAGATAAACATTATTGCTTCAAGCTACTTTCTTAATCAAAAGAAGTTGAAACCTAAGTAAGTTAGATGACAAGTTTTCTTGGAAGAATTTAACTTCGAGATGATGTACAAGTTCAGAAAGGTGAACTTAGTGGCGGACGCATTAAGTAGGAAGGCCAAGCTAACTACCTTATCATAGCCTAATTTTCCTTTACATGACCGAATAAAGGAGGGATTGCAATATGACCACCTAGCTAAAGAAGTGTTAAAGCAAGTCCAAGAGGGAAGGACTCGAAAGTTTTGGCTTGAGGATGGGTTGCTTATCACTAAAGGAAGTCGAATTTATGTGCCTAAATGGGATGGATTGAGGAAGGAGATCAAGCTCTTGGGTTTGGATTTAAACTTCTCTGCAGGCTTTTATCCACAAACTGATGGAAAAATCGAGTGAGTGAACGCCTTATTGAACTTGTATTTGTGGCACTATGTGAGTACCAACTAGCGAGATTGGGTAAAGTTACTCGAAGCTGTCAAATTCTCATATAATTTGCAATGGAGCGAGTTTATAGGAGCTAAACCTTTTGAATTTGCCACTGGACAACAGCCTTTGACTCCGTACACTCTTGCTGTCATTTATAATGAAAAAGGCCTAGATCATAGTTGTTTGTCAAAAGTTGGCATGAAAAGTCCGATATGGCTATGACATACCTAAACCGAGCAGCCAAGAAAATAAAGAAATGGGCCGATTAGAGGAGGTGCCACTTGGATTTTAGTGAAGGAGATTTGGTGATGGTCAATCTCTTGCCTCATGGATGTAACGGAGGTGTTCATAAGGGCTTAATTTGGAAGTATGAAGGACTTTTCCCCGTGGAGAAAAAGGTAGACAAGTTGGCATATCGAGTAAAGATAGCTTCACGTTTAAAGATTCATCTCGTATTTCATGTAAGTTTCCAAAACTTTATCATGCTGATAATGAAGATCTAAGTAGGGATAAATCAAGGCACACACCCACCACTATGATGACAACATATGAACGAGGTGGAAGAGATCTTGGCACACGGAGCTATATGAGGAAAGGGTCACGTCTGACATATGACAAATACTTAATCAAATGGAATAGACAGTCAGAAAGTCGAGCTAGTTGGGAGCATAAGCTTTCTCTTTGACAATACAAAGAGAAGCTTCAAGAGTTCCATCGATACGCGACAAGGATGTCGCAGGATTAGGTTGGGGAGAATTTCATGTTCCATACGTTTTAAAACCCATATGATGAGGTTTGGGACCCAAAAGAGTCTTCTAGAGTTTAATGGAATCTTACAGAAGATTTTGGAAGCTTCTAGAGTATGGTAGAAGCTTATGGAAGGCCCTGGAAGCTTTTGGAGCATAGTAGAAGACTATGGAAGCTTATGGAATATTGTGGAAAAATATACAACCTTATAGAAGTTGTAGAATGTTGTAGATATATAAATAATGTACATGAAGTATGTAGAGTAGTGTAGATTACATTTTGAATTACTGCAAATTATTTTGGTCTTTAGATTTTAGGATTAGATTATCCCTCCTTATGGGATCGACACCTTAAGTACTACACAAACAACTCGTGCGCTTGCAGATTATCAAGTTTATTAATTAGAACTTACACACATCAAAAATCATAATTAAGTTTTTGGCACTGTTGCTGGGGAGGTGATTAGTTTAGTTCTTTGGTCTAAGACTTTTTCACTATCTTTTGTTTAAAATAAAATTAAAATTAAAAAATAGAAAAAAAGTTTGGGATGTAAAGTAGAGACACAACAAGACATCTTAGAATAAGAAATGAGACATCTGAAGAGCTAAATGCCAAGAAGAAATGAAAAGAACAATGATGGAAGATATATATTATAGGGAGCAAAGAACTTTTGTGAATTAGAATGAGGCATAGTATAGTTGGGAAAGTGACGATACTTATTGGAACATATACACTTTAGGGTGGCAGAACAACCTCAATTTCTATTGATCCAACAGTGTAAGGACTCATTTGGAACGTCAAGACCTTTTAGGACTTCAGCAAAATTAGTCCAGTTTATGGGATTCTAAATTGGACAAGATATTGGATAAGCTCACAGATATGGAAGAGAGCTAGAAGAGACTAGAAAAGCAAATTGAGCAAGTAGCAAAAAATCATGCCTCGTCTATTCACAACCTAGAGATTCGAGTAAGACAATTTTCCCATGAATTTTGTAAGAGAAGTGTGTAACTATTTCGCTGGCCTTCAGGTTATGAATTTGTGTTGAAAATTAAAAAATTTTGTATAAATTTTAACTAAAATAACTATTCTGCTAGCCTTCGGGTTATGAATAGAGCTAGTAGTAAGTTGAGAATATGATGTAGTTGAGTAACCGGATTGACAAGTATCATAAATGTGTGCCTTCATGTAAAAAGGCTATAATGACATTCCAACTAAGCAGCTTAATAACAACATGACTTAGTTGAGTAACTAGATTGACATTCATCACAAATGTTTGCCTTCGTATAAAAAGAATAGGTTGATGTCCTTAAAGAAAAATCAACAAAAAGAATGTGCTAAAAAAAAGAACCAACCAAACTTGTTAGTAGCTTAATTTTTCATGAAAACCTATTGAGGAATAACTACGCTTTTGTTTTGACTGAATCATTATCCGTGTGCGCGCGCAAGTGATAGATGTAAATAGACTCAACCTTAAAATTTTGATTAGTTTGTATATTTAGTCTAAGGTGCTTAAACTTGTTTTGCTTGATAATAAGTTAGAACGATTTGAAGGATTGCATTTATAGTTAAATTTGTTTCACTAAGTTAAAGTCATTGTCTCATTATTGCATATTCGAGATTTGTGTTTTCTTGTGTTGTATATTGTTTTGTTTGGTTAAGGACAAACAAATGTTTAAGTGTGGGGATGCGATAAGTGTAACTTGCATTGTGTTTTAGGGCGTAGTTTGATATGTGTTTATCCATTAATCCAATCATTTAGTATATGTTTAGGTTAAAATTGTGTTAGTTTGTTAATTATTTGTGTTTTAAGTGTTTTATGGGTTAGTACAGGTCTTTTAGCTTAATTATTATGTTTTTAACGTACTATGATGTGTTTATTAGTATTTCAGGGTCAACATTAAAGAACAGAGAAGTTTCAGAGACATTCGGGCTAAAACAATGACCCATAATCATGGAACAATAGGCCAAGATCGTGATAGAAGCACTGGAGTCAGCCTACGATCGTGACAAAAGCTTAAGACATGGCCCATGATCATGGCCTGCTTTCCACGATCTTGACAGAAGGCTTGGATGTGGCCCATGATAGTGGCGTGTAGGGTCACGATCATGGCCTGCATCGGGCGGACGTGTAGATACTCAAAAACTTCAAGTTTCGAGAGATTTTTTGCACCTTTTAGACCTCGAAAAACCATGGGACTTCTCATAACATAAAAGGTAATTAAAGAATAAGACAAAGAAGAAAAGGGAGCTTTTGCATCATCCACTTTTGGAGAGAAACCTTAGAGAGAACTGTTGAGAGATTGAGAAAGAAAAGAAGGAAAAGAGAAATGGAGAAGAAGCCGACATCGACATACTTCCTATATTAGAAGTTTTCAACGTTGCTGCCTCCTGCCTCCGTTTATAATCATATTTCCTGTTATTTTCCATTTTTATTATTGTATAGAATTGGAAATAGCAGTTTGATGATAAGATTGTGAATGTTGAGGTGTTATATACTCATCTTCAGGTTTTTTAATCTTTGATTTAAGAAAATCTTATTGTTTTATGTTCATTAGGATAATTGTGACTGATTTCTACGATTGCATAATTCGGTAATAGACTAAGAGGGTGAATCAAATGAAAAATGATCAAATTGTTCTAACAAGAGTTAGGTGATTTAATTAAAATAAGAAATTAATCAAATAAGTAATTATGAAGAGAGATCTTGTATAGGTTCCCAATAGTTTACTGGACAACTTTAGATCTAATTAGGGTTTTAGATACATTGTTAATTAAGAGATTGCAATTTTCCATAATCTGACTAGGGTCTATAATTTAGGGTTAATGATTATAACTCGAGAGAGAGTAATCAGCCCTAGAATCTTCTACGATCAATAATTAGATAATTCATAATTGATTAGGTTAGCGTTAAACATAGGTAAAAATTCCCCTTTCTCTTAATTAATAGTTCCTTTAGGTTGATTCTTGAGTGTGTGTTGCAACTGCAACTTTGTCAATATTTTCGTAATTGATTCTTGGAATTGAGTTGCGTGATCGAATTAAATTCTTACCTTGATTTTATTACATTTTAAATTATTGTGAATTATTTTGGGCCTTAGATTTTAGGATTAGATTATTCCTCCTCATGGGATCAACACCTTAGGTACTACGTGAACAACCCGTGTGCTTGCAGATTATCAAGTTTATTAATTAGAACTTACACATATCGAAAGACCATGATTAACTTGCTACTGATGTCTTCATTGCCGAGTCCTTAATCAAGTTCAAGAAGACTAAGAATCCCACAAGGAAAAAAGTAACAAGAGGAAGAGCGGGGGAGATAACCACTAAAGTAAAGAAAGTCTGAACTTAAGAACTCCAAAGATGATAAAAATAAGTCTACTCTTAAATGTTTCTTTTGTGAGAGACTACATAAGTAAAGTGATTGCCCAAATAAAGCAAAGCTCTCTGTCTTAGTAAAAGAAAAGAAGGAACAAGAGAAACAAAGAGAGGAGGCAGAGATGGGCTCTTTAAATATCTTTAAAACCATTAAAGTAAAGGTTAAAGTGCCTAAAATTGAGAAGAGGGGATGTTTATATGCCAAAGTGAAGGTTGGAGTTCAAATAACGAAAGCTTTAGTAGATACCAGAGCTTCTAATAACTTAGTTGAACATCAACTATAGCAAAGAGCAAGGGCTCAAAGTTGTAAACTCAAAGCTACGAGCCACTTTTGGAGTTGTTAGAGACGTTAAGGTACGTCTTGGAGAATGGAGTGGTTTAATATATTGCTCTGTAGTTTCTATGGGCAACTATCCTAGAGTGCTTGATTTAGGGACCTTAAGGCTATACCTATTCCTTTTGCTAATACCATATGTATTTTAGAGGAAGGAAATAATTGTTAAATACTTTATTGGGGTGAAGGAAGTTTATCCACCAAGCAACTATCTGCCATGCAATTCTTTAAAAAAAGAAGCAACCTATATATTTGGCGGCATTAAAGGCAGGAGTGGAATCTTCACTAACGGAGTTACCCAAAGGAATCTCCAATGTACTTGAGGAGTTCATGTAACATCCCATCACCGATGAGAAGGGTAAGATAGTAATTTGGAACGGGTTAGGAGTGTTTAAAATTGTTTGGTTATGTTCATGCATTCATATATGCACATGAATAGTGAATTTTGCACATGTAATGATTGTACATGCATTCATGACATTT
>JAOSBN010000004.1:6838703-6894964 GCA_027563595.1 Erythroxylum suave | reverse complement strand
AATTCTGCCTTTTGTGTTACACATATATATTGTTACAGTGCATACAATTAGGATCAATCACAATAATTGTGATTGATTCGTTTACTGATTCTATGGCCTAATTACAGGTGATTTGGTCAACTCTAGCATCCTTTCCTTTCTTGTTTATTTCACGTGTATCATTCTCACATGGAGGTTGGCATCTAAAAGCTACGTATTCAATCCTGGAGATATCGTGTACTTTTGACAGTTGTGGTAAAGCCACAAGCATAATTTTACCGTAAACCTTATCTTACATACACAAAAGCAACAAGTTCAACGTAATGAAAGCCAAGCTATTATAGAAGGCCAACGATGGAATTTCTTGTTCACTTGACACTATAGGAAAAATAACTTAGCAATGAAATTAACGCTCCCATTTAATATAACATTTATAAAAGGCCCCGACACTAACACTTTTAACAAAATTAACATTTTCTTTAGTATTTGATGTAGATCGATGACCATGTATTATTATCAAATATTATTCATTGTCAAACTTCTTGTAGACGTCTCTACCGTATCCAGTTCAAAGAAACTCAAGTCTAGTGTGAAACTGGTGTGGTAAGACAAAATCTATCGACGATTATTCTGTAAGCGTGAACTCTTAATAGTTAGTGCAACGGATTCGGGCACCAGCGGGTCCAGTTTAAGCTAGCACTCGATATATATATACGCCATAACACCAAAGCGGGTCCAGTTTTAGCTAGCACGCGATGATTCTCTTGGACTGCCGCATTCTAAACAGCGGAGAAAAATGATGATCTGACACCAAACGAGAGGTGGTGGGCACTAAGGTAGCTAGCTTAGCTCCGCTTAGGTCAGTGTTTCTTATTTAACATGTGAACTGTTCTTTGTGAAGTATATCTGGTTAAAAAGAAAAGAGCCGCACATGGGTGTAGATAATGTACTGTCAGCCAACTTAGAGAGGACGACATAATGTTACAAGCAAACACACTTGATAAGGATCTCTCAATGAATCAGCTGACCCCCTCCAGTTCCACCTAACAGTAGTGATACGTATCAAAGAGATAAAGGCCATCCAAATTTAAAGCTGAGTCGAAACTTAATATTAATTATACATGAAAAAAAGCCAAACAACATATTATGCAAGGACAACTATTACTTGATGACTTCGGTGTGGCTTTCTTTTTGCTCTTCGAGGACTCCTGAAGACATAGCGGTAGTTCTTGTAAGAAGAAGAAAAAGAATACGTGTTAATCTAACAATAGAGATCTTGCTTATTCGAATGAGCTCTAAACCAAACATTTGGAAAGGCATCTTAAAGAGGATGAAAAAAATTGAAAGGGTGATTGTTTCGCAAAAATTTCGATTTGACTGCAGTTACTTATAAGGTTCTGTTGTAGTTACTAATTGTGGCTATTAGTTACTAGATGTAAAATAACTGTATTAACAATTGGTAATTTTTCAGCACAAATAAAAACAGAAAAATAAATGCGAAATTAAATGGATCAACACCAAAATTTGATAACACAATTTGACACACTTTACCTACATCTGCAGGTTCATCACTTAACTTAATTCTTTCACTAATGATAATAGTTTCACCTCTTAACTCTTGACACTATCTCTTGTCCTCACTACCCGTGAAAAAATTTCTCACCCAATAGTATGATCGCCTCTTACTAATCTCAACAGAGAATTTTCTCAATCAATCTTTTAACGAAAGAACAATAAACGAATAACACTTAACATAAATAAGAACAACTTCCTGTTGAGCTCCGCTCCTTTGAAATGGATCTAAAAATTGTTGACAAAAATTAGCAGAGTCACGCAATACTTTGAACTACCTTACGACAAAAGTCAATACACGCCCTTGAACCACCTGAAAGATTTCACACCCAAGCAACTAATCAACACCGCATTAGTTCTTCTAGCCAAGATGAATATTATAACGAACAACCAAGCTCACCACACAACTGTGTGGCATATAGAAAAATCAAGAACCCAGTGGCAATGACACACACCAAAAGAGATCAACAATGTGAGTCACTCCAAAAAATTAAAAAACACAGTCGTGAGACACTCCAAGCCATAGATAAAAAGGTTTTCATGTCCACATCCAAAAATCAATCAACTAATTAAAGGAATCGTAGCATCAAGATGGAATTTTCATTCTTTCATCAAATTGACAAATAAACAAGTAAGCTCACAACTGTAATTAGCAAAACAAATAGATCATAGTCTTAACTGACACACACCGCTGCAGCCAATACCCAAAGAGTAATCACTAGATAACCCACGCGAGGAGTCCAGAAAAGCAGTTTACGCACACATCTCCAAAAAAACCAAGAATCAAGCAATCACCAAGTCACTCGCTCAAAGAGTCAAGAAATAGGATCACACATATGCAAGAACCTGTATAGCTATCTTACAATATCCATACCACAACCAATCAACTAATGTCAAGACACTAACAAAAAATCACTCATGCAAGCCTTCCTTACTACAGTGAAAAATTCACATGATATCTATCCATAATATGACATAATCTACTTGAACTTTAATTAGAGATAAACTTCAAATTTTCGTGCAATTTTTATATCAGAGTTCAACTCAAATAAAGAGTGTTACTTATTTACACCATATCTTGATTTGAAATTTTAAACATTATCTTCAAATTTTAATAATAAAAAATGTCCAAATTAAACAATAAGAATAAATATCTTAAAATAGGATAACAGGTATTTAGAAAGTAAGTGTCCGTCAAGACATAGATTATGGGAAACATGGTACTCCTTAGAGGGAGTAAAATCATCTGTACCAACCATCATGTACCTACTTTATTCTACGCAATCTCATTCATCTATTTTTATAGGTCCCACATATTTATATGGATGAAATCGAGTAGAATATAGTAGGTACAAAATAGTGGGTACAAGAATTTGATCCCTTTAAAAGAGATGAATCATACATGATGGACATGATGATGATGAGTTGGGTGGCCGACAAGTCATCTCATCTTCTAGCAATATAGGAGCAACACGTGGTGGACATTCCAACACTGACAAGGATAGTCCTCAAAAGTACACCAAATGATTTAGCTCCTTTGTTGGCCAACGGTAGGATTAAAAGTTCAAACGTTGTCCTAAGCATCGCCTCCTATCTCTTTTCTTTCTTTTCCGATATTTCAGTTCCCATCAGCTCGAAGTTAGCAGTAAAACAATCTGTTTTTAACCAAGATCAGGCATTGCGCAATAAGGAATTGAATGGTTTCAAGCTCCAAGCATTTACACCAACCAACCATATTAGCTTGTCGAAGTTTTGAATGTTGTCCTCCAAGTGAAATTTGAAATATTAATAGGAGGAAGAAAAGCGAGTATTGACGCAAAGGTGTGTACAACTATACGTGCGTCCAAGAATTAATGTATTTTCTACGTCAAGAAGACAGCCGTAGGATTGCCACAGCTACCTACCACTCTATCCTAGGCATGTCTTAATCCTTTGCGCCCACGCCAACATCACATGTTCACATTATTTTGAGATAACAGACAACCTTAGTAGGCCAAGTAACGTCAGGACAGAAAAATGGATCACCGCAAAAGATTCTCAGGACTTATAACTGGGGTTCAGATAGAATCAATCATTGTCACCATGTCGATGCCACTACATATAGTTTTGGCAAGTAGCTGATAGAAAATAACCTCCAAAATCTTCGGTGGATAGTAAAGAAAATTTCACAAGCTGTCCGAGAGTCCAATGACATGATTAATCTCCACTAATTTTTTCAATGTCAAATTAATTATCAATAACTTCTTGTTGGAAATATTATAACTCAGCATACAAGGGATAATATTAGCAAACCAAAAGTATGTAACTTTGCTAATCATATTTAATTTGTTTTCTTCATTTAGATAGACAACTGAAACCCAAAGTATTCTACGTATGGTTAAAACTTTTTGAAAAGCTACTTTACTAGCTAGTTGCTCTTTCTTTAAATTTTATACCATAAAATGGGAAGGATGAAAGACTAGCCTCATCTGCAGGAAATCTTTAAGTCTTTCGTTGCTAAAGTTACTTTTAACTTTTATCACCGCATTTACTCTTTTCTCTAGGAATCGATACTTCCCTATAAATACAGGGTATTGGCGGTCATGTATTGAACAAGGGATTTAGTCCTACCCTTTTCTGACACATATGGCAGAGAATTCAATTCCAACCCAACTATCGGACCATAGGCCAACCTCACCTGTGAAGCTATTCGGTTTTGTATTAACTAGGAACGATGAAATCCTGACTAAAACAGGAAACTTCGAAGAAAGCAGGAAATTCGAGTGTGATTTTTGTCGCAGAGCTTTTGTTAATTCACAAGCTCTAGGAGGCCACCAAAATGCACACAAAAGAGAGCGCCAAAGAGCAAGACGTGCACAGTACAACTGCGATAGGCGGTTCATGGCTGCAGCGCCGGTTCTCAGCTCACATGCAGTGAAAGCAACTCCCTCTAATCATCCTAGAGGATTTGTCAACAATAGCGGAACTGCTGCTAAACTTATTCCGCGAGCAATTTGTTACCCATCGCGGCCATTGTTGATTAATCCCTCTTGTCCTTCTCAACAAATTTATATTGCACAACCATTACATGTTTCTTCTGCTACAATGACATCTTTTATGGGATTGCCAGCTAAATTTTTGTCGGAGGAGGATGTAGGTGTTGATCTCCGACTTAAACTTACTCCCTCTGGCTAGTTTTAGCTGACCATGTGACGTGAAAGTTTTGGTTTCTTGTTTGAAACAATTGACTCTTATTGTCTTCTGCCGACGTAAATATCCTGATCACGGTTTCTAAACGCATAAGCCCTTTGTCAATGTACAACCTTCACGCCTGATTCTGTAATAATTCATAGGTTCTTTTCTCAACTGCTGGATTATGTGCACCCTAACAGGACAAACTGCAAGATAGCAAGTGTCACAGACGCAGCCTGATCATTTTCTGATTAGATTAAAAGAAAGTGTCTAGCTCAGTGAAGTTAAAAATTAGGAAGTTGGAGAGTTTTGCTTAATCAAATTCCAGTTAGATGGATTTTGATAATTAGATGATGGATGGAATGATTTTGCTTAAACTTTCCTCTATGAAAATCAGCTGTCTGGGTGCTGACAGAACAACCGGTTTCATGCAAACTACAATTTCCTGAGTTCCGACAAAATCTTCCAGGGAGGAGATCGTTACCATGGGGCAATTATAACTATGCCGGCGTGTTTGAATTTTGATTGAAGAACAGCCAACATCATAATTGCTCCATACGTTTGTCACAATGGTTTGTGGTTTGAAAATGGGAAAATTAAACGGACATGATTTACAGAAATCTAATTCCATAGTCCCACTGAAGCTGAGATTACCTGGACAATACGTGTGTTCATTACTTTTATTAATCCGGTTCTAAATGTCATTGTAGATGCAGTTCATCCAAATCAAGAATTTGTTTTCTTAGGATGATCTAATACAAGGTTTGGCAGCGAAAGGAAAAACAAAGTACTGCATTTGTACATCAAAGGTAGTGCCACAATCACCAGTTCGTTTATTTCTGTAATTTCCATCTTCTATAAAATTGGGATGTGAGACTTAAAATGGAAATTCCAAACTAGAGCCCGAGAAAATTTCCCTACCCTGCAGACATGGTCTTGCCAGCATTGTAATGTGATGACATGTATGTACTTTTTCTTTGAGTCCAGAATTGGGACTCATATACTGTGGAAAATAATAAAAGAAACTCTAAATTACTTTATTATCAATTTCATTTTGAAAATCATTTCAGAATTTAATATTGTAAAAAATGTCTTTGTATTTAATATAATAACATCAATATTTAAATTAAATAACATAATTAAAATTTATCATAATGTTAAAAATGTCAAGTATAAATTTTATTAAAATATCATAATTGAGAATTTATTTCAAAATATTAAAAAAATCAAATTACAGTTGCATTTTATTTTCTATTAAAATTTTTTAATTGACGGAGAATCTCCGAACCGACACGCCTGAGTCACAATAGTCCACAGAATGAGATTGAGATTGTCAATTTGCGTCATTATGGTTGCTTTCCTCGTAAACATTAGATGCCGCTGATCAGGTTTTGTCTTCGAACTTTGCTAATCATAAAGAAGAAATAAAATTTTGAATAAAGAACAGTCCACGGCACCATAAACCAGAGGCATACTGAAGGCTGCATTCTGACCAAGAATAACGGGCAAGCCATCAAGACCGGGGTGTCCACTGCCCGAAAAGACATTTTCCTACCAGTTCCAGCTAGGAAGCCAATTTCAATACTGAAAAAAGCCGGTTTTTTTTTCTCTAATTTATTCCTTTCCATGGGATGTACTTTTTCTTCAGAAGAAAACATTTTCCTGGATTACAGAATTATTCGCTTCCTTCCATAAATTCCTGAAACTTCTTGCGTAACGATCCTTACGTCTCGCTCCGTCAATAGGATCTCCTGTTACCGAATACGGAAGGTGGGTACGGGTCGAGTCAGAGGTCGAACGGGCGTGACCGGAGGCTTGAGTCATAGAAGTCATAGAAGAGATTTGGGATTTTGGACTTAGGAGGGACGATTAAACATGTAATTTATCATTGCTGCGTGACTCGAACTCGAACTCGTTGATTAAATTTTGCTACCTTGGAAATTTTATTATCTTGTTTTATATTAATTGATGTTCTAATTGATAAATACTCTTAAAGAAATTTTCCCATTCCTTATTCTCCATCTCACAACACCCTAGCTCCCGTACATGCAACTTTGATCATACAGACAAACCCCAAGACGCGAACAGACAATAAACAACAACCATAAATATTGAATTGCATGCATGAAATGCTACCTTTGAAGTTACACCAATTAATTGACTCTAGACTCGAGGCTTGTGGCGATTCCTATAAGCCTGATCCTGAAGCCTCATCTGTTCATAGAAACGGGCAATGAATTCCTCCGCTTTTTCGTCTATCATTTCATCGTCACAATTTTCTTCATGCCAATTTTCTTCATATTTTTCATTGTCAATCTCATCGCAACGATCTAGGTCTTGAAAACTAAGCACTGATGCGTATTGACTAGAGCCATATGACGCCACGCTTTCGTGAGCCGGAGACATGAACGGAGTAAAACCATCGTATCGCTCTAAATTTGTATGGTTTGCCGTCTCCTGAACCACAGGACGGGCAAAACCGCCCTCGATGAACCTCGGTGGGGATTGGTTTGACTGAATGTGAAGAGGACGCATCGAACCCATAAAACTTTTCAGTTTTGATGCAGCATCAACTTGGACAGAATTGGATTTGGCCTTTGCACGTATCACGTACAATGCAGCCCGCAAGATGCGCATAACACTGCCTCTTTTCTTTCTCTTGGAGCTGCGATCGTCAGAAGAACCCATCAGGGTCTTGTTCCTGCTGTTCCTAGGGATAATGGCGTCCATTAAAATTGGATAACAGAGAACTGACGATAGGCCAATGGGTCTAGGGTGTTGTGAGGTGCTTTAAGGACTCCACCCTGCACAAGCAGGGCTGAGAAACGGAGAACCTGGAAAATGGAAATTCCAAACCAAATATATATGTTAAATACTTGGGCCTATATTTAGTTTACCAAGAATATAGGAAGAATTCCACCCCAGAATATTCCGACAGCTACCTTCATGCTAATTGTCATGTACCAAGTATTCATCAATATTAACCCAAAGAAGTACTAAATGAGTAGTTCATAAAAGTTCTATTAACTTACTTTAGGAGGGTATTTAACAACTTAATAGTTCTATTAACTTACTTTAGGAGGGTATTTAACAACTTAATAGGAGTATTGGGCCGGGGTATTTAACCCTTTTTAAGAGGAAAGAAGTTTGAAAAAGTGGGATTTTAGCTTAGTGATCTATTAGCTATCTTGGTCGGTGAAAAATGACAAGTTTTAACAATATTTCCAAGCTGGCTATAACGATTTAATCCCTGTCATTCAATTTCCTTTTCTTAGGTGAATCATTACAACTGGAATAGGTTCTCAGTTTATGGCATTGGTGTTAGTCTGATTCATTAACTAGCGAATTTCCTTTTCGGGCATTGCACTTAAAACATATAATAAACTGAAGATCAAGTGATACTCAGGTTTGGCTTTCCAATTCAGATAATTGGTAAATGTAGGAGGCCGAAGAACTAATATTGTAGCATTAGCTCTAATTAAAATTAGATATAGCATTACGTGTAAACTACGCAACATAGGAGAAGATTTATTTAAATTTACAAGCATTCTATTCAATTCAGCAATAGATTGTTAGTTTAACACTTATTTTCATATTGAAGTCGATTACAAATAATTGTCGTAAGGTCAACCCCATTTTAGACATGCCTGCACGATCAATTTCATTAAATTTAAGTTCTGAAAGTGTTAATTATCTTTATGGATCAAAAGGAACAAAGATGGAGTAGATTCGAGGCAGAAACTGATGAGTTGAAATTATTTTTGGAGTGGGGCACATGCTTGTTACTACAAGAAAATTGCAAATTACTGATGGACGGGAAAAAAAGGTATTTTGTGACCAAGAAATTTATTGTTAAAAGAAGAGAGAATTTTACCGCCAAACTTTGTCGACGGAATTTAGCAAGGAAATAGTGAAAGTCATTGTAAAAATAGGTGTCAATGGTTCCCAATAAAATTTGTGTATGAAATTTACTGACAAAAAAAAATTTCAGAAAGGTGATTTTGTAGGTAATTTGTCCTGATAGAAATGTTTTTTTGTAGGGAATTTACCTCTGGAAATGTGATTCTGTAGGTAATTTACCAATAACGCATTAGGCTACTAACAGAAACTTGGACGACAACGTATTAAACAGACCCTCATAAGAAATTAGATGACAACATATCAAGTTGATAGTGTCATTTGTAAAACATTATGTATATTTCAGTTGAAATATATCATTATGTACTAAGTTAGGGTTTATTCCTCGCGTCAGTAGCCCCTATTCCTCTGTTGTCATTCACCTCATTGGTACTTCGTTGCTTTCTGGCCAGTCACCGTCGTCAGTCCTCCATTGTCGCTTGCTCAGCGTTGAAGCTATCACCCTCCAGGAAGAATCACCAATCGCTCCTCCTACATCGTTTCCAGTCACCATTGCTAGTTGCCAAGCTGTTTCCCAAATTTTGATTGTTAATGTTCAAATAAGGTATAGTTGTTCACATATTTCAGTTGCAGAAATGAGTAATATTGATAATCAGAGTTTCACTTGCTTTCCTTAAACCAATTTTATTGTTAATTTATTGCATATTTCTTAGGTTTTTTCTTATAGTGGGAAGGAAAACCTGCATTTAGAATTATGAGCTTTAGATTGGAAAAATTTAAAGCCAACTAGAGTTCAAACTACCATTTGCTAGTGACACTGGAATCCCTGATCCTAAAGGAAAGAACTATTGGAATATCAAAGCATTGGTTGGTCTCTTTTTCCTTGTTGTAACATAACTTCCTTAGGACCTTTGGTTTTCAAGAACCTAGGCTAAGTGATGCTTTTCTAATAATTGAGCCCTATTTTCGGTGTCCAAATGTTTGTAACAGGATCAAAGTTTTTAGTGATATAAATTGGGCTAATTTCTTATATTTAGATTCCTCCATCACATGATTTTGCACTTTACTTGACTCATCTTCCATTTCTAGAAAAATTAAGAAGCAAAATATTAGTTTTTTCTCCTTTGCTGAATTTGAATATAGGGATATAACTTCTATTTGTTGTGAAATTATTGACTCCAATCTTTGTTACAAGACTTGGGCATTCACTAGAGTTCATCTTTAATTCATTATGACAACAAGGTAGCACTCCATATTGTTCTAAAATATGTTTTTCATAAAAATAAGTAAAAACATAAAAATTGATTACCCTCTAAATTCATAAGGAATTTCAACCACAGTCTATTCACACCTTTCACTCTCCCATTTTACAACAATTAATGATCATCTTCATAAAACTACAAGGTAGTTATGACTCATTCATACCTTTTACTCTTTTAATTCACAACAACTAATGGACATCTTCACAAAACCACAAGGTGAGTAACCTATTCATTAACTTCTTTATAAGTTCAGTGTTCATGATATTAATACACCACCTTAAGTGTGAGTGTTAAGCCTTGAATTATTTTTTGAAGAAGCTTGAGTGTTAAGCCTTGAATTATTTTATGATTTGCTTCTTTTAATATATAATTATGGTCTTAATATTCAGTCTACAATCCCACATAATCAACTCTCTAATTTATCCCCTCTGTATGTCTTGTAACTTCATATAATCTTCATTTCTTTGATTTCAAACATTTACTAGAATACATATATATAAACTAAACTAATTTATAGTTTTCAAGATAATAATCTTGATATTCCCAAACTGAAATTTTGTATATCTTAAAATACCATTTTTATTTTTTAGAAAACCTCTTTGTATTCAATGTATCTTTTTTTAAAGTTAAATAAGAATATTAAATGCAAAAAATGGGCAGAGCACTACAATATGTTGTTTGAATCTTCTAAATTCAATTAAAAGGAATCAAATATGTCAACTGGTTCCTTTACGATAACACATAGACCAGACCACTTCTAACAATTACAACACAAGATATTCTTACTTTAAACCCTATTTGTTAAGTGCCACATTAGTAAAGATGACATTATGATGGTTTATGATTAGTAGTTCCCTTATATTTGACATAAATTTGTAATTGAATTGTCGCGAACCCTTATATTCTTCTTAATCTTCTTTAATTCCTCTCATGTCCTGTATATAGAGAGTTTAACAAGCAATATATCATCTTTGAAGAGTGTAGCTATGGGCATTTCAGCTATGATGTTATTCCATTTCAAGCTCCTACGTGAATAGTTACAGGTTAATTGAATTAATCTCCAAACATCTCTAGGTAGTTGCTCAAAAAATTAAATAAATATTGTAGTTTATAAGTACTTATAGTATGTTTTCCTTGTTATTTTTCTAAAAAGAACTTTTTTAGGATTCAAAATTTGATGTTGACATTTATGATATATGGGCGAGGCATGCCCGTGCACGTTATAGAGACTTTGTTGTTTGATACATAAGAATGATATACAATCTCCATACATATTTGAAGAAATATAGAGTCGTTGGTAGTAGTATTGGACAACACCTGAGGAAATCTTCATATTAGAGCACAATTCTGCAAACAGACAAGGATGACTAGAGGGAGAGAGTCTACCCATACATACTGGAGGATCTATGACCCATCAGGACCATGCAAAGAAACTTGTAAGTACTAAACTTTACACTTATATTCTGATTTTTGTACTAATTACTACTAATTAGATTTTAATATAATTTGATGTATGAAATCTAGAATGAAAATATATGTGGATTATGGATAATGATAATTTTATAAATGTTCGTTGCCATGAATGATTGTGTTGTTAAGAAAATTTTTTGTTTAACAAGGGGTAAATATCATAAAAATAGAGGAAACTTTGTTGAATTTCTTGTAAATTGTAGTTCACTTATAACACTTTATTCTGATACAGGAAAAGTTTATAAGTACGAAGTCTACATTATGTCAGCTCTTTTTGCATAACCACACTAAGAAGCATGATGGTGTAACCTTCATCAACACCCGACACAGACAAATTAATGTATGTAAAATTTATAATTTAATATTAATTTGATTAATAATATTAGTTAATAATTATCACTTATTAATATAAATAATTATAATAATAGGAGCAATTACAAGAAATCATTGAATGGCAGTTTCAGAACTATGAAAATGTTGATGAGAGTTAGACATATTGTGATGCAATTGGTGGTAGAGACTACCGTGGAATGATTTTCAGCTTAGGTTCTTTTATAAACACATTTTATTTACAATCCTTGACATCTAGTACAACTAGATCTAGTAGGCAGTCTACATTCAATGAGAGGGTCGTTCAGTTTGAGAGCACAGTGGAAATGCTAGCAACTTAATTGTGACAATTGATGGAGTACATAGCCTAACTCGGTAATGAGGGGGAAGAGTTGAAGGAGAGGGCCACCTCATCATAGTAGTTAGATCATCCGCTTTCACCAACTGCATAGCTTAGATTTATAATATTTCGATACTTAAATGGATTTTATTTGATGTTTTGCTACTCTTATTTTTTTAATGAATTCTTAGTTTTCATTTATTTTCAAGATACTTATTGTTGTACGTTATAATTTTTATATTATATTATCAATCGAGATTATATTATTTAGAGAAATTAAATGTATACAAAATAAATAGATTATCAACAGAAAATTTTGGTTGGAATTTGTAAAGAGATATGGTAGCTAAATTTACCAATAGAAAAAACGGTACAGTAGGTAAATTTCTCAACAAAATTATAATATTTTATAGGTAAATTACCAACATAATGCTATATTCCATAGGTAATATAGCGATGGAAATTGTTTATCTATCACTAAAACTACCTACGTATATTGTAATTTTGTCAAAAATTTTAGCAACGAATACTATAACTAGGTCGAGAAATTTAGTAACAGAAATTTTAATTCCATTAGGAATTTTAGCAATGGAAATTGTAATTCCATCCAAAAATTTTACCTACGATCGTTTCTCCTACAACTCTTTCCGTCAATAATTTCCATTACCAAATGTTTGCCTATGAAAAATCATTATTTTCCATCGCTAAAACCAAATTTTTTAATGGTGTGTATGAGTTGCACATACCCACGTTGGTGTAACTGTCATCTGTACCCTAATTAATTCCAAAATTTTTGTAATCTACAAAATGTAATATAAAGAAGTAGGAGGCAATTCCATAAAGAATTTTAGTCCACCAATTTTTACAAAGGAAAATAATTATTTTGGGGGGGGGGGGGGGATTTTGTAGCAAAGAAAGTTAAGGAAATTATAAATGAGATCCTAAAAAAACGAACTTTGGTTTACGATTGTTTCCACCCCTTGGAACTCCGGTTGATCTTTGGCAAAAATGATTATTTCATCAATCATATATTTGATGTATACTAAATATCATTCTTTCCTTATAATTGGTTAATTGAAAATATGTAATTCAATTAATCCTTACTACTTATTCAAAATCTAATTAAACAATAGCTTTAAAAAAAGAAATATCATCCAACCAAGATAACACAATATCCGTAGTTGTATTTAATATAATTAAATGCTTTTTTTATTAGAAATAATTTCTGATATGGAAAATTAAAACTCTTAGTTACTAAAAATGATTAAAAGAATTGAACTTTTACTTATTCAAACTTTAATCTAATAAGTGATCATTTCAATTAATTAACTTATTGCGTGCATTAGACATCAATAAAAAGAAGCATAACAAAGCAATCCAATACATAAATAAATGAAATGCTTCCACAATAAGACCCAATTGCCTCCCATTCTTTAAAGCTTCAAAAGGGCTTCCACTTCTTTCAACTAAGAATAAAAGAGTTAGCTAGCAATGACCATTGAACTAATGATGCTTAAGGTGACTTTTTAAAGTTATGTGGTGTAAATAAGGAGAGTCTTTATCATATTCAAATCTCATGCAATCATAACAATTCATGTTAGTTCACTGCAATTTCTAAAGGTATCCAAATGATAAGAAGCACATTAAAGAAAAATTGAAGCACATACTTGAAGGTTTAAGTGCTTAAAGTTTTTAAATAAATTCACTTAATCTTTATGCGATAATTCATTAATAATTTGTCTCTTTTTGTCTACATGCACAACTTAGCTATTTTAACTTATCCATGTGTTTTTCCTTCATCTCGATTAATTTAAGTCTCAGTTTGCAGATATAGTCTAATTTATTCAAAACATTTTAGTGAAAATCTCTTTGGTAGATCTTATTTCATAAATTTCTAGAAGCTTTAGGTAAAAACAAAAATTTAAAAGAGAATGCTCAAATAGTCTAAAAACTCAAAAAAATCACAAAAATCAGAAATAGGTATCTTACCTTACACCTATTTAAAAATTATCCTCAATGTTTGAGTTAAAGCATAAAAAACATGAAGTAAAAGAGGAAAGAAGAAGAGACTATCCTATTTTTCTTTGGGTTTAGCCTAGTGAAGAAGAATGAAAATTTCATGAAAAAGGTGGAAAAGGGGGCGTGAACCTAAAGTTTAAGAAGAAAGTTATCGGATTGTTCTCCTTTCCATACAATTTTCTACCATTCCTTTCTAATCGAGTTAGAATATTTTGTTGAGTTGAGAAAAAAGAAGGGACATCTTCTTGTGGGTTAGTAGTTGATTGTTTTACAGTTGAAGGCCTGATGTATTAGAATGTCCTAGAAGATGTAACAGATGAATCGAGTAGAACAATTTCAAAATAGTTATCGGATTAATATATGATGATCCCCTTCTTGGCTAAGCAATTTAGATCCAAGGGTTCCATCTCACAAGCAATGTACATATCAGTATTAGATAAATCAAGTATATATAAATTAACAACTAGTTAAGTGAAGTAATAACCTAAGATTAAAGGTTTATTTTTCTTTTAAATCTTAGAACCAAATTTGGTAATTAACCAATAACCTAGGTTTAACATAATATTTTTTCATATACCACAAAATATATAATTCATCTTTAGCTAATTTCTTTACAGTGTCTCTTCTTCCTAAAAAGTTATAGGCTAAGAAACTTGTAAATATTTCAAATCATGTTTCTTTAAATATAAATATTTTTAAGAACTTGGGTTATATAGTGCAAAATCAATAAACCATACACTTCATAATTCAACAGGTTAAAAGTCAAAAGAGTAATCACATTTGGAATTTATGAACAATTCCTTCTTAGCATCAAAATTTTCAATAATCCCCACTGTACTATTGAATTCAACAATTGAAAAAGAGAATTCTTTTTCCAGTATCTTGAATTCGATAATCCCCTTTATAAACAAATTAAGGTCAGACTCGTTATAAAACTGAAAGGTTGCATAAAACTCTTTTGTTAGTTTAGAAAAAGCAGGTAATTACATATTGGCATAAGTATTCCAAACCAATTGATTTACCAAAGCTTAAAACTCTTCTTTGATATTTAATTCTTTCAGGGTATAGATATAAATATACTTACAAGTATAGATTTTTCATCCATAAATTTCTTTATACCTTTTTTTTAAAATGTTCATTTTAGAAGGTATTGAAAACTCTAGTTTTAAGCTTAAATTTGTTAGCTAATTCTACTTTCTTCCTTTTTTTTGTTGTGGATCTCAATAAGGGACCTTTTGTTATTGTTCTGGTTGGGAAGAATCATCTCATGAATGGGTTAGAGAATAGTTTGTCAATGGTTGCAGTCAACAGTTTGTGCTAATGAAACTTTCATTTATGGAAATTTAGATTCCTGAGGTAATTCTTTATAGGTCACTAAAACTATTCTTTTAGCATATGCTTTAGTTATTCCTATGACTGCTTTGTTTTAGGTTGAAAATGTTGGGATTGATGGATGTTGATATGAAGAAGGGAAGAAAATTTTCTATTGGTGATTTAGGTGTGGTTGATTAAGGAAAATGATCCTTACGTGTCTTTGTATTGGCTGAATACCTTTAGTTAATGTCATTAGAAGATGGTGCTTTAGTTGTGGGAATTTCTAGGTGGTATTGTGATTGGTATATATTAGGTGTATGATACACGAAAGCAATGGAATTTTAGGGTTTCATGTGTCAGACACAACTGTGTAAATAATAGTGTCTAAAACCATGTCCTTAAATTTTCCTCAACATTTGCACAGACCCACAATTACAAAGATATAAATATTGGTGGTACGGGTGTGTCTATTGTGCATACGGTTATGTCCTTCTGTGAATCAGTTCTTGAATCTCTATATGTTTATAGCTAGTTATATGCTCCAAAGGACATGGGTATGTCTAGTGCCTACATAATCGCATACACTTCCACACTAGAGAATTAGAATGAAATCACATCATGCTATTTTCTATATTTTTATGGACAATTACAGGGTCCTTCCCACATGGTCATATATGGGTAGACATGGGCATGTCCTTCACATGATCGTGTCCTTCAAAACATCTTGAGTCCCTCAATTCTTTTTCTTACTTCTATCTAAATTTTATCCCTTTCTAGTTTTGAAAGCAAGAAAAACCTTAAAAAACTGAAATAAAATCCAAATATGAATTAGATTAAACAAAATAAAAGACAAACTTAGGGTGTCTCCTAAGAGCATTTTTGTTTAATATCATTAGCTCGAGAATGTTATCATTCATTTTTTGAAATAAATTGGATCAGTTAAATCTATGTCTCCCACTATTATAATATTTACATTATCATATTATGGTTTAAGTTGATGGTCGTTATCTTTAAGAACTTTGGAGATAGATATGCTTTAGATTTCAACTGCATATGGAAATGCATTAGTTATGATGAATGGTCTAATCCATCGAGATCATGTCTTAACTAAAAATAGTTAAATCTTAGAATGATAAAGGAGAACCTTTTTCCTTACGAAAAATTCTTTCTATAAAATGAATTTGTCATGTAAAGCTATTGTTCTCTCTTTATAGATGCTTGCATTTTCATAAGATTCTTTATAAATTTTCTCAAGTTCCAATAGCTGCAATTTATATGATTCACGTTTTTATCAAACTTCTTATTGAACTGCTTAACAACCCATAATTCTTTATATTCCAATCCAAAGAGAAGAAGATAAGCCTTACCAAATACTAACATTTATGTTGAGATGCCATTCTGTGTCTATTAAGCTGTTTGGTATGTTTAAAGTGCGTTTTCAAGTTGAAAGATCCATTATTTTCACATTGGTCCAAAAAATTTTTTATGACTGATTTGATTTCTCTATTTGAAACTTTAACTTGCCTACTTATTTGTGGATGGTATAAAGTGCTGGTCTTATGAGTCATTCCATATTTCTCTAAGACTACTTATACCATTTGGTTGTATAAATGTTTGTTTTGATTACTAATTAGGGATTATAGGACACTAAACCTATAGAAAATATTGTATTTAAGAAAACCTGCAACCACTTTGGATGACCTTTTTTTCCACCCACTTTGACACATAATTGATAGATAATAAATAGAGACCAAATTAAAAGAGGATTAAAAATGTCATACAAAATTGATACCCTAAAAGTAAAAAATTTCACGAACCAAAATTGGAGTTTGTGGCATCTCTCCTCTTTGAATGATATTACCTGTTCTTTACATCTCTCATAAGCTTTATAAATCTATCATGCCATTTATTTATCACTAAAATGTCCTTCGTAAGTATACGAATGGAAAAATATGAGGATATATGAGATTTCATTTTTAGGTACATCTTCGAACTACTTAAATAGAGCAATGCTTCCAAAACTATATATCTTCCTATACATAGTGCTTAACATCACTTTTGATCTTTTCCCTTTAAACTTTTGATAGATTTGTAGTTATCTACAAGTTGACAAATAATTTAATATATTTGTATTTCATAATAATTGGAAAATTGCATAGAATAGTTGCTTATCCGAGAATTCTTCTTGTAAATTAAAGGTCGTCCTAATATGAGACAAGTAACTTAAATGATTTGCTACTCAATTTTCTACACCTTGCTTGTCTTTGATTTCCAATTCAAATTTGCTTATCAATAAAATCTATCTCATTAGTCTTAGTTTTCTCTCCTTCTTTGATAATAAATATTACACGATCAGTACCTAGTAAGTAAGATATTTTTTTACAAGAACGACCAGTAATAACTTTTTTCAATTGTTGAGTAATTTCTTTAAGCATCATTTAAAGTTATATATGTATAGTAAATAACATGATATACTCTCTCAACTTGTTGTCTTAAAACAATTCCTACATCTTTGTCACTTGTGTCACATATAAGTTCAAAGGCCAACTCCTACTTAGGTGGTTAAATAATAAAGGTTAAAACTACTAACCTTTTCAACTTGTTGATGACTTCTTTAATATTATTATTAAGTTCAAAAATAAAAATTTTCTAGAGTAACTTCCACAATAGGGATGCTATTTTTGAAAAATATTTGAGAACCTTCAATAGCAACCTACATGGCTAAGAATCAAGAAAACTTCCTGCATACTAACAAGGTAAGGAAAAGATTGAATAACATTTATTTTGGCCTTATCTACTTCAATTCCCCTAAATGAAACAACATGTCATAAGACTATACCTTGTTCTACTATAAGGTGACATATTTTGAAATTAAGAACAAGATTAGTTTCCACACATCTTTTTGAAATCAAACTAATATTTTACAAAAATTCATTGAAGAGCCTCTACGAATAAAGAAATCATCCAATAAAATTCAATAATTTGCTCTACATAAATTAAGAATATGCTTACCATACATCTTTGGAAAGTAGTTGATGTATCGTTTATGTCAAAAGGCATTTGTCTATATATAAAAGTTCTAAAAGAACAAGTGAAAGTTGTTTTCTCCTAATCTTTAAAAGGAGTTTTGATATAAAGTATCCTAAAAAACCATCAAGAAAATAGTAAAATGCTTTACTAACTAATCATTTCAGCTTCTTATAAATAAATGAGAGAAGGAAACGGTTTTTTTGAGTTACTGTATTTAAATTCTTATAGTCAATACAAACTCATCATTTATTTTAGTCCTTAATAGGAACTAAGTCTCCATCTTAAATGGTGAAAAATGTGATTCCCATCTTTCCTAAAACTATTTATTTAAGACTAACCCACTGATAATATGAAATTGAGTAGATTATCCCAGCTTGAGGGAGCTTTAAAATCTCTTTCTTCATTACCTTTATCGTCGAGGAGTTTAATCTTCTCTAAGGTTACCTTATGGGTTTGGCTCCATTTTTTAGGAGGATCTTGTGCAAACAAATGAAGAGCTGATACCTTTAACATCTGCTACTGTCTATCTGATGGTCATTTTAATGTTTTTCAAAACCTCTACAAATCTTTCCTCTTATATGAAAGTCAACTTGCTTGAGATTGTTACTGTTAAGGTGTCTCTCGCTCCCAAGAATGCGTATTTTAAGTGTTTTAAAAATGGTTTTAACTTCAATTTTAGGGCTATTATAACTGAAGTAATAAGCTTATCATTAGGAGTAGTCATGCTAACTCTAAATGTTATAATGTTTGCATCTATTTTATTTTCATAAAACTATCCAAGGTTACCATACACTCATGTAAACAAAAATTAAGGGAAATATCAATATCTTTATCGTTAAAAAGACTTTCCTTCATAAATGTCTCTGACTCATCCTTACCATTAATTTTGAACTAGTTTTGCGCTAACAAATCCAAAACATCAATTGTAAAAACAAGAAAGTTGTCATCAAGATATTACATTATATCATATATACTAAACTAAACAATATTCTTACTGTATTCCATGGTTAAAGTATCATTGTGGAAATCAATTTTTGTTTTTTCCATTTTTAAAAATGGTCTTCCCAACAGAATTGGTACTGATGGGTCATCATTTTCCATATCCAAGACATATAAGTTAACAATAAAAATCAATTTGTTTTTAACATGCATAAGAACATCCTCTGCTAACCCTTTTCTTTATGCATTGGATCTATTTGCTAATTAAATCACTACCCCCCATCTTCTCTAATGGTCATAAGTTACAAGTTAAATAACTATAATAATGCATATTTTCTATGGATGTACCAAGACCTAACATTGGTTTTTCCATTATAGAACCACCAATAGTGCTTGGTATGCTAGGTCTTTACATTTTTATAGCAGGGTTTTTTTTAATGATAATATATACATTTCTTCCCAGCTTCACCTTTTCAATTCATTTGTGTTTTCTACCTTCTTTTCATCATACAAAGTTCCTTCGATAATTTAGCATACTTAAACACTTATTTAAGCACATTAAAAACAAAAACATTTACCTCAAAATTTTGAAATGTCTCATATAAATGAGCATCTTATTCCATCTCTATTATCCTTTAATACTTTCAAAATAGTACGAAGTGTAGCCAAAGATGCAGTAGGGACTCATCCTTAGACATAGATATGCTTTCCTTCAATTTATTATATTTACTTTTTTGTATACTAATTTAATAAAATTGGGGCTTTTACAGACTCTTCAATTTTCTTTCCACTTAACAATATAATAACATAAAAAATCTTTTTAGGATTTACTATTTTTTTATTATAGTTTATTCGAACCTTAAGATTCAAAGTGACTAATCAAAATATCCTAGTTTTAAAATTCTAAATATTGGATGTCATCTCCTATTGGAATTTAATAGTATTAGTAGCTAATGCTTTAACAATGCCTTTAAGAGACATACATAAATAAGAGGTTAATTCGGCTGATATGGTTAACGACATTATTGAAAATTAGCCATAGGTTGATTTGTTGTCATATTACCATATCAAAAATTTGGATGGTTTCTCCAACCAGGATTGTACATTAAATATAGGTTGTATTGACGTTAGGGTTATCCTAGAAAACTTCTTATTATATTTGCTTGTTCCATCAAATCTTCTTTAAATATAGGACATATTGATTAAGTGTTTTACTAATGAACGTATTCTACAAGGTTTTTCCAACTTTGTTTTTCCTACAACCAATTAACAAACAAGTGTAGTAAAATCATCTATACATTTTTCAAGAGATAAAATGTTTACCTTACTAACTTGTCGAGTTGAATAGTGCATCCTATCACTGAATTGTTGGGAATTAGGTTTGCCACTTTCGTTTTTCCTACAACCAATTAATGAACAAGTGTAGTAAGATCATCCATACATTTTTTGAGAGATGAAACGTTTACCTTAGTAACTCCTAAAGTTGAATAATGCATCTTGTCATTGCTAAGAATTAGTTGTCATATTATGGATTAGTGCACAAGCCACATCTGATGTTTAATCAACTTCTCCACTTGTAGTGTTGTATTGAATCCAAAAACAAACTACTTGTTTTACGCTAAAAATTCCAAGTATACAGGTCATTACTTGTAGTAAAACAAGTTGTACTTTATTTAAGCCTCAAATTCATATAATAAAACTGAAAAATAAACTAAATCAAACTAACTAGCAATGAACAAATAATGTAACAAATATGCAGAAACTTTGATTTCAAGATTAAAGATTAGAGATTAGAGATCTTGTCTCCCTCCTGCCTTGTTGATTGAATTATACCTCACCTAAGATGTCCAAATGTTTCAATCACCCCCTCTCAAGGTGTAATCAAAGGTCCCTAGCCAAATTAAATGGAATTGACAATGCAATCTCTTAATCTACAAGATCCATCTACTAATTTAACTAGTTATGAAGCTATCTTATAGGTAATTAGCTAATTAGTCGAGATCTCTCTCTAACTAATCAATTAACTTGATGAATGCAGGTCTATAGGGGGTCAACTCTCATTGTATAGGCCTACACAATTTGCCTAACTCAATTTCTCAATATATTGTAAGGTTTAAGCACAACATTTATCAAAAGCATTCATTCATTCAAAACAACAAAATAGGAGTTCAACAAGTGGTTTAAAAGTAATCTCTGTAATAAATTCAGCCCCTCGTAATAGGAATAAGTTCAACGATATCTATATTCTCCAGAATGCAAAACATACTGAAATAAAAACAAAAATAAAACAAATACAATAGTAGCTTTCTTTCCTTTTTGTATCTGTAAATTTCAAATGATGGAAGCTATTGATTTTCAATCTCAATCCTGACTTTTTACACGTTAAAGCTTGTGACTTTTCGTGAACAATCGATAAAAAGGTTAATGGTGGCTGCCGAAATCTTTGTATCTATAAGGAAGGCCTATGGTTTTTTTTTCTATTTAGGGTAACATAGGGTCTTTTTGGACCAAAAAGTCCCTCGAAAACTTGAGTCAGTAAATGTCCCCGTATTTGTCCGGACACTGGCCATGATCATGGCCCATGAGTAAGCTCTCTGTCATGATTGTGGCATGCAGGCCACAATCATGGGCCAATTCTGGTACTTTTATAACGATCGTGGCCTACCTACTATGATTGTGGGTCTGTGTTATGGCTGAGGTTCCCTCCAAAACTCCTCTGTTCTTCGATATTGACCTTGAAATAGTAGCAAACTCATTAAGGCACCTCAAATACACTACATTGAAGTTCAGAAGCATGCCATAAAACATGTAAATCATAAATATTAACAAACTAACACTATTCTAAACTAAACATATACTAAATAATCAAATTAACAATTAAACACAGACCAAACTACCCATTAAAACACAATGCAATCTACAACTATCAACATCTCCACACTTAAACTTTTGCTTGTCCTCAAGAAAAAATTAAATACATCTAATAAAATTCTATCACTTCACTTTCATAAAGAATAAAGCATGCAATCCCTTAAACTTTGGCTAGCTCAAGTGTCAAGCTACTATATACATCATGACTAATTTTCATTGGTTCATATACGTAAACTCAACTTATAAAACCATTACTTAATGATAACTCAACTTACAAAATGGACTTTATTTACTAATTTGACTCATTTCTCTCAAGTGTTTGGTGGGTAGGGTTTTGTTCAAACTTCTTATAGGAAACCCCATTATCATAGGCTTGCTAATACACCAATTCTCCTCTACAATGATTACATGCTAAGATAAATCAAAAGGACTTTGTTTCTGGTTGTAATGTGGCTAGGGTTAAGATGGCTTAAAAAGGTTTTAGTGGTTTATCACAAGCATTTATAAAGTACTAAGTGTACAAAGGGGTGACAAAGATAAGCTTCTGAGATATGCAAGTGGTTATGACTACTACTCCATACTTATTGATGCTACTATGTGTTATTCCTTTTTCTCTTCTTTTTTATTTGATTTTATTCTTTCTATCTTCTCTCTCTTTTTTTAAAATCATAATAAGGAAAGAATGAACAAAAAACAACAACTATATGCAATGTGCTCTAAGAGTATAAGTACTAAAATCCGCTCAAAGAATTTTATAAAGGAAAAAAAATTGTAACAAAAAAATCTCAAACTAAAGTATCATTTAACAATATGTTAACTTGTGATTGGGTAAGCTAAAGGGGTTTGTAGGTTTTAAAATTGGATGATTTCAAGAAAAAAAGGGTTAAAGGCTCAACAGAGCTGTCAAGGGATAATAAAAGGGTAGATCATTTAAGCCAAGGGTTAAAACAAAAAAGGGCTTTAATCATTTCTATCTAGCACACATCTAGTAGATTTAAACTGATTCAAAGCAAGTTCTGAAGGTAATTACCTAAGGAAGCATCACACAAATAAGGAAATGAAATCACTATAGAATGGAGTCATAAAGACTCAATTCCTCACATAAACCCAAATGAAATCCATTATGCTACCATACACTACCTCATTACTCAAGTGTCAAACTTTGACTAAGCTTACGCAGCCAACTACCTACATCACTCCACATGGTTCACTCTTCACTCAAGTAGCCTAATTTGAGTTCATGTATGCATTTAATCTCATTCCAACTAGCATGATAGAATCTCATGGCAACACAATCATCACAAAGATTCAAATGTAAGGGAAATGACATACCTAATACTAACAACCTAACATGGATCCTAAATGTCATGCAAAAATGCAAACGTAAATGCAAAGACTACCTCCCCATAGTTGAACAATACATTATCCTTACTTTGAAAAGGAGAACACCCAAAACCATTAAACAACATAATGAAAAAAAACATAATACACAAAAAACCAAAAGAATAATAGAAGAGATTAAAGGCAAGATGAGCTCATGGTGGTAGGGACGATGCGTTTTTCCTCTCGTCCTTTGGTCCTCCAATAATCTATGATGCACAACAAACCTTCAAGTAACCTCAAAACACATCATTGAGCACCTAAACATCAAGAGATCAAAGGGTGAAACAAGTTGAAACCCAATCAAAACCAAACTAAACACTATCAAATCAAAGCAAAACCACACTAACACAAAGACAAGCAAAAAAAAGACAAATATGTTAAGTTAAGGTCATTAGCTTAACCATTCCATATGCAATCATGAAAGAGTGAGTGAATGGAAAGACAGTACTTCCCTTTCTAGTGAGAATGGCCCTCCAAAGTGAAGTGTACACCTATGCTCATTAACTTTAAAAGTTGCACCCTTATCATTTTCCAACTCCAAAGCTCCACGGGGAAGCACTTGAATAACCTTGAAGGGGCCACTCCATCTTGAGTTGAGCTTTCTGGGAAATAACCGAAGTTATGAATTAAACAAAAGCACAAAATCCACACTTTTGAATTCCTTCTTCTTTATGTGGGCATTATGCCACTTCTTAGCCCTTTCTTTGTACAACTTTGCATTTTTATATGCATCATACCTTAACTCCTTCATTTCATCAAGTTGTAACATTCTCTTCTCACCCTCTAGCTTCCAATCCATGTTCAATTTTTTAATTGCCCACTAGGCTCCATACTCAAACTCCAATGGTAAATGGAATGCCTTTCCATATGCAAATAAATATGGTGTTGTACTTATAGGAGTTTTGAAAGCTGTGTTGTAAGCCCATAATGTATCATCTAGCTTTAAATCCCAATCTTTTCTTGAAGTGTTCACCACCTTCTCCAAGATATTCTTAAACTCTCTACTCACCACCTTCGCTTGGCTACTCGTTTATGAGTGGTAAGGTAGCAAATCTATGATGAACATTATATCTCCTTAGAAGAGCCTCAAAGGGTTTGTTTCAAAACTGACTACCTCCATCACTTATGATAGCTCTAGGCACCCCAAATCTAGTAAATATCTTCTTAATGAACCATTACACCACCTTGCCATCATTTGTTAGAGTAGCTATTGCTTTAATGCACCTAGACATATAATCAACTCTAACCAGTATATAAGAGTTACCCAGGGAAGATGGGAATGGTCTCATGAAATTCAGGCCCCACACATCAAATATCTCCACCTTCATTATGTTTGAAAGTGACATCTCATCTCTCTTTAAAATATTGCCCACTCTTTAGCACTTATCACAACGCAGTACAAAATCTTGAGCATCCTTGAATAAGTTTGGCCACTAGAATCCACACTCCAAAATGCGAGCAACCATCTTATTCACTCTATAGTGTCCTACATAAACTGAACTATGACACCGAGTCAAAACTTCAAGTATTTCATCTTCAAGGACACACTTGCAAATCAAAATGTCAATATATATTTTATATATCATAGGTTCATCCCAAATATTACGAGAACATTAAAATAAGAAACACTTCCTTTGATGATGCGAGAGATTAGGGGGATGAATACCACCTGAGAGATAATTGACAATATCTACAAACTAAGGAAGAAAGGGATTTTTTACCATCATCAAGGCCTCGTTAAGAAAACGCTCTTTAATTTCCTCTTCCTCTTCATTTTGTACCCTTTAAGTCTCGAGAAGTGGTCTGCTAAAATATTTTCTTCTCCTTTCTTGTCTTTAATCTCAATGTTGAATTTTTAGAGCAGAAGCACCAATCGGATGAGCTTAGCTTTGGCATCCTTCTTTGCTAAGAGATAATGCAATATCGCATGATTTGTAAAAGCAATAACTTGTGAGCCCGAAAAATAATAACAAAAGTTTTCACATGCAAATACCACTACAAGTAACTCTTTCTCAGTGGTGGTGTGGTTCAATTGTGCTCCAGTCAAGGTCTTGTTGGCGTAGCAAATTGCATGTAGCCTCTTCTCTTTTTAGTGTCCGAGTACAGAACTAATGACACGGTCGCTTATATAATACATAATCTCGAAGGGAAGTGACCAATCCAGTGATTTCAAAATAGATGTTGTTGTAAGTTCCTTCTTTAACTTGTTAAAAGAATCTAAATAATCATCATCAAACATAAAAGACACATCTTTAACTAACAAGTGAGTCAAGGGTTTGGCAATAAGAGAAAAGTCCTTGATGAATCGTCTGTAGAATCCTACATGACCAAGGAATGTTGGATGCCCTTGATGTTGGTAGAAGGTTGGAGCTTTTCAATTACTTCAGTCTTAGCTCGATCTATCTCAATCCCCCTTCATGAGATCTTATGGCCCAAAACAACTCCCTCTTGGACCATGAAATGAAACTTCTCCTAATTCAAGACTAAATGAGACTCCTTACATCTTTGTAACACTCTATCAAAATTAAACAAGCAATGATCAAAAGAATCTCAAAAAATAGAGAACTCATCCATAAATACCTCTATGAAGTCTTCATTCATATCTGCAAAGATGGCCATCATGCACCTTTGGAATGTGGCTAGTGCATTGCATAGACCAAAAGTCATCCTCCTGTAAGCAAAAGTCCTATAAGGATAAGTAAAAGTAGTCTTCTCTTGGTCCTGTTGGTATATGAACACTTGATTTTACCCTAAATATCCATCAAGAAAATAATAAAAAACATGGTTAGCCATCCTCTCAATCATTTGGTCTACATGGGAAATGGTCTTTCTTAGTGGCCAAATTGAGCTTTTTATAGTCAATGCTCACTCTCCAACTTGTGATGGTCCTAGTGGAAATCTTTTCACTTTTTTCATTCTCCATCACTATCATGCCTCCCTTCTTAGGCACACATTGCACCGGACTCACCTACTCACTATCTGAAATTGGGTATATAATACCCCCTTCTAAAAGCTTCACCACTTCCTTCTTCACAACCTCTTGCATGTTTGGATTTAACCTTCGTCTCCTCTCTCTCACTATCTTGCATCCTTCTTCAAGGTTAATCCTATGCATGATCACATTGGGGCTAATCCCCCAAACATTAGAAATTCGCCACCCCATGGCTCTCATCCTCTTCTTAACGGTCTCTACTACTTTCTCTTCTTGCTCAAAATCCAATTGGCTGGAAATGATGATAGGTAGGGTGTGGCCCTTACCTAGAAATGTGTTCTTAGGTGGAAAGGTAAAGGTTTTAGTTCTATAGTGGGTGGCTTTACAATGGAGGGTGGTGTGGATGCATCCGTTCTGTTTAACTTCTCTTGCTCACCCTTCTCACATTATTCCTCTCCGCTGACACTCTCATCCCCATAGACTTCATCTTCCTCATCAACTGCCTTCACACAATCATCCACAACATCAATCTTTCATACATGCACTTCCATCCACAAGCTTCTTTAAAGATTTATTCATATTGAATTCAACCTGCTCATCACCAATTTTAAAAAATAGTTTTCCTTCATGCACATCAACTAATTCCCTACCAGTATTCATAAAGGGCATACCCAAAATCAACGGACAATTCTTATCTTCTTCAAAATCCAACACAACAAAATCAACAGGAATTATAAAATTTTCCACTTTTACTATAACATATTCTACTACCCTAAATGACATATTAATGGATTGATCTGCCAGTTGGATAAGCATAAATGTTGGCTTGACGTCTCCTAGCCCCAATTTCTTGAAAAATAGACAAAGGCGTCAAATTAATACTTGCGCTTAAGTCATATAAGCATTTAAAAAATTCAAAATCACCAACAACATATGGAATCGTAAAACTCCTTGGATCTTGTAGTTTTGAAGGCATTGTGCTTGTGATCATTGAACTACAAATCTCCATCAAAGTCACCATCTAATTATTCTCCCAAGTGCATTTGTGTGTCAATATGTCCTTAAGAAATTTCGCATACTTTGGCATGGACTCCAATGCCTCCACCAAAGACAAATTAATCTGAAGCATCTTTAACTTCTCTAAGAATTTAGAGAATTGAGTGTCTACTTGATGTTGTCTCACCCTCTGCGGATATGGAATCTTAGGCTTATAGGGTGGTGGTGGCACATATAGCATCTTTTCTTCTTTCTCTTGTTTTATCTCTTTGCCTTTAGCTTTCTCCTTTTGTTGGCTATCCTTTTGTACACCTAGCTCCTCTAATTGCTTATCATTTCTAAGTATGATCACCTTGAGTTGTTCCTTTGGATTGACCTTGGTGTTGCTAGGTAAGCTTTCTATATTCCTAGAAGATAGAGCATTAGCAAGTTGACCTACCTGTGCCTCAAAGTTGTGGATGGATGAAGCGTGGTTCTTTGCAATTTGATCAAACTTTGCCTTATTCTCTTATGACTCTCTTCTTATCTTCTTTGACATTCCTTTTAACTTGAGAATTTTGAACCTAATACGTCCATTAGCTTGTCCGTTTTGCTCTCCAAAGGCACTAGTCATTGTTGTTGAAATCTGGGAGGTCCTTGTGCTCTCACTTGGCCACCTATATTTTTAGTATTCTACGAAAAATTTGGGTGGTTTTTCACCTAGGATTGTAAGTTTTAGAGTATGGATTGTTATCTATTTGAGACTGACCCAAATAATCTACTTGCTCTGTACCATTGGCTCCCAGCAAGAAGCATTCAACTGTCCTATGGTTGTCCTGCCCATATAACTCATATTATAATTGCATGGCCTTAATTGTAGATGAAGAAGCTCCTTGCATATTGCTTAACTACTTGATGAGGGCGGTAATATGTGCTTGCATGGTTATCATCAAGTCATTTGGAATCATCCCTTTTTGCTCCTTGGACCCTTGTTTACTCCTTTAATTTGACCCCATGTAGCTATCGCTCACCAACTCTTTCAAAAGGTCATGAGTTGAATTAGTAGTTTTCCTGACCCTTCTACAGTTGCATCTATGGTTCTCCTTATGCTCTGATTCACACCATTGTAGAATGTTTACAAAAGGAACTCCCTCAGAAGGTTCTGGTAGGGACAGCTCCTTTGTGATTCCTTAAATCTCTCCCAGACTTCATACAACGACTCTCCATCACTTTGTTGAAAGTTTGTTATCTCCTTGAAAATTCTTATTATCTTGGTCAAAGGCAAGTACTTAGTCGAGAAAGCTTCTGCTAGCTACTCCCAAGTAGTGATTTGCCCTAAATTGAGTGAGTTATACCATGTCTTTTCCTGATCCCATTAAACTTGAAAGTGTCACAGATCTCCAAGAAATTAGCAAGATGGGCATTGGGATCTTCGTTTGACAACCCATAAAACTGCATACTACTCTAAAGTATGTTGATGAGTGTCAACTTGATCTCAAAGTTATTAGCCTGAACCGCAGGATTTGCAGCTCTTTGAGGACTAAAACCTAACCTCATAAAGTCAATTAATGTCCTTCCTTTGTATTATGTCTTGACGTTTAGCTCTTCTTAGCTCTCTTTCGTGCCTTGTAATGTCTAAAAACTCTTCTTTGCTAAGATCATTAGACCTTCTTGTGTTCCTTATGTTCATGCACCTACAATTACACAAGGAAGAGTATTAAACATCCTTAAATCAAAGTCACCCAAACTAATTAAGATGCTAAACAAAACAATCCTCGATAATAGTGCCAAAAACTTGTTGAATGCAAAAACAAACTACTTGTTTTACGTTAAAAACTGTAACTATATGGGTTGTAACTTGTAGTAAAAAGAAAATATTGTCCTACAGAGATTGTGTTTAGGCACCACTTAATTTAGGTTATGCTTTGTTTAAGACTCAAATTCACATAATAAAAAATGAAAAATAAACTAAATCAAACAAACTAGCAACGAATAAATATTGTAACAAAAGTGCTGACTGGAGCTTGTTTTAACTGTGGAAAAAAAGGGCACATAGCTAGAGAGTGTCCGCAGTATGCAAGACAGAAGGGAACTCAAATGTAAGCTCCAAAAAGGATTAAGACTGAGGGAGTCCAGTCTACAACTGAAGTGGACAGTTCTAGTGCAACCAAGAAAGTGAATCTTCTAGGTAGGTCAAGGGGTTAAGCACTAGCTAGGGTATTTGCATATGACGAGGGAGGAAGTAGAAACAAATTTAGAGGTTGTGACTGGTATGGTTAAATTATTTAATGATGATATTATTTTTTTAATTGATTCAGGGTCTACCCACTCATTTATTTCGTTAAGTATGATTGTGTATGGTAGAAATTTGAGTCCATTAGATTGTCCTTTGATGGTTAGTACCCCAATTGGCTAGTATGTCATTATTAGTCATGTTTATCTGGAGTATGAAATATACATTGGTGGACTAAAATTTGTGGTGGATTTAATGCCATTATTGATGATTTGTTTGATCAATTATAAAGGGAAAAAGTCTTCTTTAAGATAGGCTTAAGATATGGTTACCATCAACTGAGAATAAAAGAGTCTGATGTGTCAAACACTGCTTTTAGAACACGATATGAGCATTTTGAGTTCTTAGTTATGCCCTTTGGATTAACTAATTCCCCTACAGCCTTTATGGATTTAATGAATAGAGTCTTCAAGCCTTTCTTAGACCAATTTATTGTAGTCTTTATTGATTATATATTGGTTTATTCCAAGAGCAACAAAGAGCATGAAGAGCATTTAAGGATCACCTTAAAGACATTAAGGAAGAAAGAGTTGTATGCTAAATTCAATAAATGTGAATTTTGGCTCAAAGAAGTAGTGTTTCTTGGGCATGTAATTTCAAAAAAAGGAGTACATGTAGATCCAAGGAAAATAGAAGCTGTAGTTAAATGGGAAACACCAAGAATGTAGCAAAAGTGAGGAGTTTCTTGGGTTTAACTAATTATTACAGAAGATTTGTAGAAGGCTTTTCCGTGATAGTAGCCCTACTCACTAAATTGACAAGGAAGAGTCAAAAGTTTATGTAGACAGAAGAATGTCATAAGAGCTTTGAGGAATTGAAGAATAGGCTCACAACTGCACTAATTCTGACTTTGCTTTCTAGTAGTGAAGAATATATAGTATATAGTGATGCCTCAAGGAAGGGATTGGGGTGCATGTTGATGCAAGGAGATAAAGTGATTGCCTACACTTCTAGGAAATTAAAACCATATGAGATGAATTATCCCACACATGACTTAGAGCCGGCTGCCATAATTTTTGTATTGAAAATATGGAGATATTACTTATATGGAGTCACCACTAAGGTATTTACAAACCACAAGAGTCTTAAATATTTAATGAGCTAAAAAGAGTTAAATTTGAGGTAAAGAAGGTGGTTAGAACTACTGAAGGACTATGACTTGATGATAGACTACCTCTTAGGGAAAGCTAACGTAGTAGCATATGCATTGAGTAGAAAATCTACTATGGCACATATGGAGATAGTATTCCTTTCTCTGTTGAAGGAATTAGTCAAACTTAAGGTAACGTTGAGAAAAGTTGAATTTGGTTATATCTTGAAAAATTTTAGCATAAGGCCAGTATTGAATGAGAAGATTAAGGAATTGCAAGAGCAAGGTGAGTACATGAAAAAGCTCAGAGAAGAAATTAAAAAAGATAAACCCTCTAAAATAGCGATAAGAGAAGATAAATTGATGGTGGTAGGCAAAAAATTATGTATTCCAGACATGCAAGAGTTGAGGCATGAAATTCTTGAAAAGGCACATAATTCTCCATATGCAATGTAATTGGGGAGTGCAAGAATGTACAGAGATTTAAAAGACCACTTCTGGTGGAGAGGAATGAAGAAAGATGTTGCAGAGTATGCTAGTAAATGATTGGTGTGCCAACAAGTTAAAGCAAAACATCAAGCGCCTACCAGCAAGCTTAAACCTGTATCTATTCCGGAATAGAAGTAGGAGAAGATTATAATGGATTTCTTAATAGGATTGCCAAGAACCAACAAGAAGCATGACGTAATATGGCTGATTATTAATAGGCCATCTAAGTCAACCCATTTCTTACCAATTAATCAAAATGATTCTTTGAAAGCCTTAGCCAAGAAATACATAGATGAAATAGTCAGACTTCATGGGATTCTGAGTTCTATAGTCTCATATAGAGATCCCAAGTTTACCTCCAGAATCTAGGAAAGTTTGTAAAAGGCTTTGCGAATCGAATTTCATTTTAGCACAGCTTTCCATCCATAGATTGATGGCCAATCAGGAGGACAATAAGGACATTGAAGGCAATGTTAAGAGTTTGTGTTATAGACTTCAAAGGCTCACGGGATGATCATCTACCTTTAATTGAGTTTGCTTATAATAATTCCTACCACTTAGGAATTCAAATGACACCTTATGAAGCTTTGTATGTGCAAAACTCCTTTTTATTGGGATGAGGAAAGTGAAAAGAGACTTATAGGACCTAAGTTGGTACAAGCTACAGTCGAAAAAATTAATTTGGTGAAGCAGAGACTTAAGGCAGCTCAAGATAGGATGAAGGGCTATACTAACATACATAGAAAGGAGATGGAATATGAAGTTAGAGACAAAGTATTTTTTAGAGCTCAGAGTCTTAATATTTGGTAAAAAGGGTAAGCTCAGTCCCAGATATATGGGCCCTTATGAGATTATTAAGAGGATTAGGCCTCTAGCTTACAAGTTAGCCCTACCACCAGAATTATCCAAGATTCATGATGTCTTCCATGTGTCAATATTGAGGAGATATAAATTAGATCCTTCACACATAGTCCAACCTTTAGAGTTTCAATTAAGGGAGGATTTGACTTATGAAGAACAACTAGTAGAGATTCCAGATTTAAAGGAAAAGATCTTAGGAAACAAGACTGCGAAGTTGATCAAAGTCTTATGGAAGAATCATGCAAGAGAAGAAGCGACATGGGAGCCTTTGGAAGCCATGAGGGAGAAGTATCTATACCTAATTGTGGACTCAGGTAAGAATTTCGAGGCTGAAATTCTTTAAGGGGAGGAGAAATGTTGGGCCCCAAACTTTTTCTTAGAGTTTAGAATTTATTAAATTAGAATTTGTTGGAGTTTAGTTATGGATATATTTATTTACATGTGTTTGCATGTATTAAACAGAAATGTTAGAATTAAGTTAGGGTGTAATAGGCATAAGAGAATAAGAGGAGTAAGTAGGCATTAAATAAAATATGGAAGGGTAAGCTTGGAAGGACTAAAAGTTGTCTTAAATAACTAAGAAAAGAAATGAGAAAGATGAAGAGAGACGTGTTGGAGAAGTAAGGAAGAAAGAAAGAAAAACATAGAAGGAACAAGAAGAAGAGAAGGAGAAAACGAACCAGAAAAAGGAAAAAGGAAAGAAAGAAGGAAAAGGATTCAATTGAGTCTTAGGTAACCTTCATCTTTTCTTCTTGCTTTGGTAGAAGAAGGAACTAGAGAAAATGAGTTTCATAAGCTAGAAATGAAGGGAGAAAGGAGAGGTTCAAGAAACCTATTTTTGATTTTCATGGATTTTCAACTAGATCTTAATTATTATAGTTTAGATAAACCGTTAGTAGATTAAGTCTAAGCTCATTTTTCTTAATATTAAAGCTTTATGGATTTTGTGTTTGTATATTAGTTTGAATGAAAGTTTGGTTATTAAAGGAAACCAAGAAAATTCAAGACAAGAGTAAGAGGAAAGGCAAACTTGAGTTTGACTTACAATCAATTAGGTGGGTAATATGCTTATAGTTATTATGATGATGGGCTAATTTCCTGCTTGCTTACATGCTTAATTGCTTAATTGCTTGAATATGAATTATTGTGATTGTATGAAAATTCTCTATGATTTATTATCATGTTATGTCTTCAAAGATATTACGACATTTTGTATTACCAAAAAGAGGAAAAAGCATAAGAAGCGTGAAACTATGAGCATATGATAAAATGAATTGGGCATTGAAATTTATTTATGTTTGGGCAAGGAAGATACCATTTCGTTTGTCATGTGCACGTTGACTTAAAGCCTTCTCCCGGATGCTCGTTTGTGGCATATGAGCTCCTAAGAATCAGACTCATTTATTTCATGGTGAAAACTTCAGTTTCTCTATTTCGATCTATAGGATTCTTTCAAGCCATTATGTTTGTGCATTTCATTTTGATTTGTTAAGCATGACATACAATTAAGTATTATGTTTTGATGAATGAAAATACATAATATGATTTATGTGATAACATTTTTAACTATAAGTTCTTTGAGCTAGAACTGTGGATAATTTAATTACTATATTATACACACACGCACACACACACGCACACACACACGCACACACACACACACACACACACACACATACATGCTTGATTGTGTGTGGCTTGTTACCGATGGCTATAAGCATATTAGCCATTAGCCCACCCTATTATTTTCCACTCTTCAAGTGTAGAACGACCAGATAATTGATCCTTGCAACCTTTGGCAAACTCTGAGATATCTTTCCTTTGTAACTAAGTTAATTCGATTACTTTAGGTAGCTTTATGAGCATATCAAGCATGAGGATTCATATATGTTTTGTATCATGCCACTGATGTGGCCTTTGATATGTAATTAAAGCTATGAGCAAACTCTGTTTTGATTAAGTAATGAATGCAAGAGTAGAAGAATTTCCCTTTTGCACATGTTCAAAAATATCATTTGTGTTGGGTTGTTAGTTGAGGTTGGAAATGGAATTGTTATGTTGTCAAATGGCCTTAGATAGATTTAAAATAAATTGTTATACTGGGTGCTATGTATGCACTCTTAGTGTTTATTGGAATAAGGTCTTTTGGAATATGTAGAAACTTATAATAAGCAAAAGACCAAAAGGGGGAAAAAGCTGCAGCATTATCCCTGACAAAAATTTGAGTCCTATTTTTAACAATTAAATTGTATTGATTTAGGTAAAATTAGATAAATTTGTCTTCATAAAAGTTTTATCTTATCCTCTTAGCTTTCCAATGACATAAAGTTTGAAATTTTGGGACATTAGAATTGAGAGATATGATTTTTACAAAGTTGAGTACACATCAGGAGTGTATGATCGTGCTATTGGCCCTTCAATCACGGGAGTGTACGATCTTGCACTAGCCCTTCATTCATAGGAGTTTGCACGATCGTGACAAACTCCTTCATGCACGATCCTGCACAAGTGCATAGTAATGATGGGCTAGCTTGCCAAATTTGGGTTAAACACAACAACTTCTTCCTATTATTAAGCATGGTTGTGTAAGTCACAACCATGATATCTCTTATTACACATGGTTATGACTTGAGAAGTCACAACTGTGACTTCTCTTACTTTTCCAATCACAGTCGTGCAAGTGACAATCACGATTTCTCTTACTTTGCCACTTAAGTCATAACCGTGACTCCTTTTTTATTATTATTAAAGTCATCCAATCCTCGCGTACTGTAGCCATGAATTAAGTACCAAGACTCGGGTCCAACATGCTCTCTCAAGGTATAATCAAATGTCCCTAGCCAAATTAAATAGAATTGACTATGCAATCTCTAAATCTACAAGATCAGTCCACCAATTTAACTAGTTATGAAGTTATCCTATAGGTAATCAACTAATTAATCAAGATCTCTCTCTAACTAATCAATTAACTTGATAAATGCAGGTTTATGGGGGGCCAACTCTCATTGTACAGCCCTACACAATTTACCCAACTCAATTTTTCAATATATTTTAAGGTTTAAGCATAATATTTATCAAAAGCATTAATTCATTTAAAACAACAAAGTAGGAGTTCAACAAGTAGTTTAAAAGTAATCTCTACAATAAATTCAGCCACTCATAATAGGAACAAGTTTAACCATATCCATATTCTCCATAATACAAAGAAGACTGAAATAAAAACAAAAATAAAACAAATACAATGGTAACTTTCTTCCCTTTTTGTATATGAAAATCTGGAATGATAGAAGCTTTTGATTATCAATCCTGATCCCTACCTTTTGCACCTCGAATCTTATGACTTTTCGTGAACAATTGATAAAAACGTGAATGGTGGCTGTCGAAATCTCTATATCTGTAAGGAAGGTTGAGGTTTTTTTTTTTTCCTATTTAGGGTAATCTAGGGTCTTTTCAGACCAAAAAATCCCTCGAAAACTTGAGTCTAAAAGAGTTATCGCATTTGTCCTGATGCTGGCCACGATCATGGCCCTTGAGTAAGCTCTCTATTAGAATCGTGGCTAGGATCGTGGCCTTTAAGTAAGCTTTCTGTTACAATCATGGCATGCAAGCCACAATCGTGGGCCAATCTTAGTGCTTCTGCCATGATTGTGGCTTACTTGCCACAATTGTGGGCCAATCTTGGTGCTGCTGTTACGATTGTGGCTTGCCTACCATGATCTTGGGCCTGTGTTATGGCCTAGGTTCCCGCTGAAACTCCTCTGTTCTTCGATATTGACCCTAAAATAGTAGAAAATTCATCAAGGCACCTCAAATACACAATATTAAAGCTCAAAGGCATTCTCTAACCAATAAAACACGTAAAACACAAATATTTAATAAACTAAGACAATTCTAACATAAACACATACTAAATCATCAAATTAACAACATAACACACATTAAACTACCTACTAAAACACGATGCAATCTATAACTATCACATTGACGATACTTCTATTATTTAGTATAAGTCCTTAGTAAAATATTGAATTAGGAGTCTTTTCCTAATTTGGTGATGTAGACAATTGATACATAACTTTTTAAAATGCTCATAATACTTACATAGTGACTCGCTATTGTGTTGTCAAATGCCATGAATTTTCTATATAATATTGGTGGCTCTTGAGAAATTTTCTAGAAATTGCTTCTTCATTTTGTTCCACATGGTGATATTAGTGGATGGTAAATAATATAACTAATCTTAAGGATTATCCTTCAAATATAATAGGAAGCCTGCAAATTGATTTGGTCTTCAATGACATCATCATGCTTCACTCTTATACATACGACAAGGAGTTTCCTAAAGATGCTTATATGGATCCTCACCTACAGTAACAAAAAAGGTTGACTATAAATAATTAGACTATATTTTAATTCAAAGTTAACACTTGTGTCAAAATTAGGAAAAGTTATATAGTGGAGTTATTGGTTCAATTTTGGTTTGGCGAGTTCTCATAGAGTTTGGTATTGTCAATAGTTTCTATTGTTTCAATAATTCTAATGTTGTGCTACTTTCGAATCTTTGTTTCTTTCCTTATCTTTTTCATAGTCTTATCGATCTATTAATTATATTATAAATTACCTTCCTTTGAAGATCTCATAATGAACATACATACTTGGAATTCCTTGACAACGGATCTAAAATTTGATGAAGCTATCATATGTACCCCAAATAATTCCTAGATTCTTACAATCAATAAATACAATATAAGAAAGTAGGAGTCGATCCGACAAAGAATTCTAGTTCACCAATTGTTATGAAGGAAAATAATTGATAAAGGGTTATGAAATCTTATCAAAAGGAAAATAAAGGAAATAATAAAAGAGAGTTCTTAATAAAACACACCTTAGTTTACGGTTGCTTCCACCTTTGAAACTATAATTGATTATTGGTAAAAATAATTGTTTCATCAATTTTATATTCAAAGTGATACTAAATATTTGTCTTTCTTTAAGATTTTTTAATTGAAAATATGAAATTCAATAAACACCTACGACTTAACAATATTAAATATAAATTTTAATTAAATAACGATGTGAAGAAAAGAAATACCTTCAAAGCAAGATAACACAACATCTGTAGTTGCATTTAATTAAGTTGAACAATTTTCCTAAGAGTAATAATTTTTGATGCAGCAAACTAAAACTCTTAGTTACTACTAATGATTAAAAGAATTAAAATTTTACGTATTTGAACTTTAATATAGCAAATGATCATTTTAGTCAGTAAACTAATCGTATGCATTAGAAATCAATAAAAAATAATGATAAAATAAAAGTATAGAAATATAATCTAATACACAAATAAATGAAATACTTTCACAGTAAAACCCAATTGCCTCACAATATTCAAAGTTCCAAAATGGATGGATTTGCTTCTTCACATTTTGCCTCTATTTAAAGCCAATTGACCCCATGTGGAAAGTCTTATGGTTGTGATCCTTTAGATCCCCTAGATTATAACTTCATTGATTTCCGCCCAAATCTAGCCAAGATAAGGTTTAAATCATTTTTTACTTGCAAATTCAAAGTCTAGAGATTGTAAATTCTATTAATCGCGCCCATGTCTAAAATCACACAAGATTTTTTCTTCCATATTTTAATTCGATTCTATTAATTTGGTCCAAATCTATAAAATAAAGTGTTTTGTAGTTCAAATCTCCTTAATTCACCCTTCATTATTATTGAGATTTGTCCTCCATTTAAAATTTTGATTTTGTATTAAGGCCCAACAGTTTTTCACTCAAATAGCATCTTTAACCTTTATCATGTAAAAACAAACAAAATATTGAATTTAAACATATTAAGATAATTTTATAGAAGGTTTTTCATGCAAAAAATTAGGTAAAATTATGACAAATCACGAGTCAATAGTAGACACAGTTATGTGGATGAAGGTGTAAGCTTATGCAACCAGGTACGAGTTGAAAGATAATATTTGAGGATAGACATGCCTATAAAAAGTTAGACATAAGCTTGTAAGTGGATGAAACAACCATGTCTACTAATCATATAAGGCACTAGAATTGTTTATCAAAGCAATGTCAAGTTATGAGTGAAATGGTCACCACCCACGATTGTGTGGGAGACCTTGGGCATTTTAAAAATCTTATCTTTATAGATTTTGAAAGTTTAATAAGAGATAGAGTTACATAAGACAAAAACTCATGATAATAGAATAGTTTTAGGGGGCGCTTAGTTTATAAAAGGGAATGGGAATGAGAATGGAAATGAATATAGGGAGGAATAAAAATGGATTTAATCATTATAATTATGACGGTTGGTTAAGATGAAGGAATAATTACCATTACCATTGATAGTGGTTGGTCTGTAAAAAATATTGTAATTAATTAATTACAAAATGAATTATATTTTAATTAATAAATGAATCATATTTTAATTAATTACAATATTTTAATTAATGAATGAATTATATTTTAATTAATTATATTGCAACTAATTAACTTAAAATAATATTTTAATTAATGACTAGTTATATTTTAATTAATAATAATATTTTAATTAAATACAATGTAATTAAATAAATAATAATAATATTTTAATTAATTATATCGTAATTAATTAATTAATAAAAATATTTTAATTAATGAATAATAATATTTTAATTAATGAATATTTATATTTTAATTAGTTAAATTTTAATTAATAATAATATTTTAATTAAATATAATGAAATTAATCAAGTAATAATAATAATTTAATTAATTATATTGTAATTAATTAATTAGTTACAATATTTTAATTAATGACTAATAATATTTTAATTAATGAATAGTTATATTTGATTTAATAATAATATTTTAATTAAATATAATGTAATGTAATTAAATAATAACATTTTAATTAATTATATTGTAATTAATTAATTACAATATATTAATTAATTAATAATTATATATTAATTAATTAATTAATTACAATAGTTTAATTAATTATAGTGTAATTAATTATTTAATTGATTTCACCATAAATTTTATTATTAAAATTAAAGCTTTACTTATGAAGTTATTTGACTCATAATTATACCTTTTATCTATCCTCTATATATAAAAAATTACAAGCATACCAATCACTCTCATTCCTCTCTTCCATTCCTCTAGATTATGAGAGGAATGGAGGATTGCCCAAAACCAAGGAATGAAACTCTTAAGTCTTCAATGATAGGTTTATACCAAAAATTAATTTCCATTCCATACCAATACCCCTTTTTCCATACCCCCCTAATCAAGCACCCCCTTAGAATCCAAATAGTATTGTTTATTATAGTATTGTTTAAAGTTTAATTTCTAGGATTAGTTCGGAGTGTTATGGGTGTGTATATATATGTGTGCATATATATCAATTTATACTTAATCCTATCAATTTTTTAGAAAAATTTTTATCGCACTAGCAAAAGGAGAGAGAACTAAGAAAAATATTAGATATGGTTATCTTGTGAGGTGTTCTTGAGTGAGACAGCTCGAAACATTTATTAGTTATATCTTGCTATTTGATTTAGTGGATTTGTTTTAAATTTATCCTGTGGTTTTTAGCTTTACACTGAAGGATTTTTCCACTTTAAATCCTATGTGCAATTTATCTATATCATTTGAGTAGTTTGTTATTAGATGAGTGATCTTATCAATCTTGTGGTTGTCATTGCTTAGAGGCCAACAATTAGTATCAGAGCCTTAGGTTTGGAGGGTGGAAATAGCTTTATGGAGAAGTTGACGTTGACTAACTACTCAATAAGGAGACCTATGATGGAAGATCTCCTACATTGCAAGTATCTCTATTATTTAATCAATATAGAAAAAGTGTAAAAGAAGATGTCCTACCTAAGCTAGAGAAGATAATATATAAATAATAGGAAAAGATGAAACAAAAAGCCTTAGGAACTAGTTTACAGTTGATTGATATCAGCATATCCAACCACGTATCCCAAGAGATAGATCCTTCAGAGTTGTGAAAGAAATTGAAGGGTTTTTATGAGAAAAAGATCACTTATAATAAGGCCCCCTTAATTAAAAGGCTTGTGAACTTTAAATTGAATGCTGGGAAATCATTGTTAAGGCATTTCAATAATTTTCAGGATATCATTAACAAGTTGACTACAATGAAGATCATCCTTGATGATGAGCTTCAGGCTTTGTTCCTATTAAGTTCCTCGTTAGATAGTTGAGAAATTTTAGATGTGACTATCAAAAACTTAAACTTGGATGGTGTGCTTTCTTAGGATGTGGTCAAAGAGAGCATGTTTAGTGAAGAGATAATGAGGAAAGAGATTAATGTCATCAATAAAAAGGCTTCTGTGGTAGAGAACAGAGGAAAAAGCAATAATAGAGGTTTCAAAGGGCAAGGAAAGTTTATTAACATATTGAAGCTAAAGATAGCAAGAAGACTAGGATAAGTCACAATTGCACCAAACTTGGTGATATAAAGAAGTTATGTTACAAGTGGAAGAGAGAATACAAGATGCAAGACAACAAGAAAGATGGTGACAACAATAACACTATACTAGTGACCTTAAGCACAAACAATGAGGTGTGTTGATCTATATGACTAGTAAGTGTCTCCAAATTAATCTATTCGAGTAGCTTATCAATATATGGGCTTCTTGTCATTATGTTCTGAAGAGGGAATACTTCACCAATTACAAGGGTGGTGATTTTGGAAGTGTGAAGAAGGGAAATCAAAGCTCTACTAGCATCATCGACACGGTAACATTTAAGTTTTGACCTATATTAAGTGCATGTTGACCTTGAGAGGTATTTGATAAATTCCAGAATTGCGTGTTAATTTATTTTCTATAAATGTATTTGACTAAAAAAGGTATCAACACACTTTTAGAGATGACAAATGGAAGCTATCTAAAAGAGCATTAATAATTGCTTGCAGTGCACTGTACTAAACGCTGTACTAGATATATTTAAATATGAGTGCTAAAGAACTACATGTAGTTAGAGGGAACAATTCTCCTGATTTATGGCACCAAAGATTAAGACAAGTTAGTAAGAAGTGGATTAAGTTGCTGGTTGCCAAACCATTTTTCCTACAAAGACTACTACTTATCTCTACCTGTATGATTATTTCGTGACTAAAAAAATAACATCAAGTTTTGTTCTATAAAAGGTCTGCTAGGAGGAACTAAGTTGGAGCTAGTGCACTAAAATATGTATAATCCCATGAAGGTGAACTCCTAGGTGATAAGAAATACTTTGTTAATTTTGTCGATGATGATATACTCATTACTTGGATTTTTATGTTAAAAATAAAAAGGCTAGGTATTTGAGGCCTTTCAAAAATTTCATGTTACGGTTAAAAAGAAGATAGAGAGAGAGAGAGCTAAAGTATCTCCAAATTGACAATGGAGGTGAGTATACCTTCAGTAATTTTGAGGATTATTGTGTGAAACATGGAATAAGACATAAGAAGATAGAACATGGTATCCCACAGCACAATGGTATTGTCGAGAGGGTGAATAAAACTATTATGGAGAAGTTTCAGTACATACTTCGAATGTCCAATCTACTGAAGTACTTTTGGGGTGAGGTGATCTAAATCACATGACAGGTGATCAAGATAACTCCTTTTTTCCCCTTAGAGCTTCACATTCCTCAGATAGTATAAAAAGGGAGGAATTTGACTTATACGCATTTCAGGGATTTCAGATGCAAAGTCTTCAAGCACATGCCAAAGGAGTAGAGATCAAAGTTGAATTCGAAGACTACTTATATATTTGTTTTATATAGAGATAAGGAGTTTGGCTATAAACTATATAACTTGAAAAAACAAAAAGTTGTACGAAGTAGGGACATACTGTTCTATGAGCATAAGATGGGTGTGGATCTCATAAAAGAAGACTAGACTACGTCCAATAGTTTGTATTTTGATACTATAAATTCTTCTCTTGTTTCTACTATTATTGATCAACCTACAGGTGAAGAAGGAGAAAGAAATGAGTTGGCATGGGATGATGATGATCAAATGCAATTTGAGGGAAATGAGTCACATAAGCCATATCTTGCGGATGATGTAGAAGAAGTCCATGAGCATTATGGGTAAGTTAAGCAACCTGCTTAAGCTTTGGAAGGTGTTAAACTTATAAGGTCAACTAAATTGAAGAAGCCTTTAACTAGATACCCAAGTTCAGAATATCTCCTAGTCACTACTAGGAGAGAGACGAAGAATTTCCAAAAAGTGCTATCACTCAAAGACAAAGACTCTTGGCTCAAAGAAATGTAAAAGGAGATGGATTCTATGATAAGAACGGTGTCAACATGTTGATGATGGTGGTTTCTAAGAGAAAACTTGAGCTTTATAGTAAGCTCATAGGGATAGTTTTTAAGTGATTAAGAGGGTAGTAAATTTCTCATCTTAAATGTGTTGGAGGGGAGATTGTTGTGGGTTCAACCCTATTTCAAACATGTCTGTTAGAATTGTTCCATTAAATTTGAGCTTTGAAAATGTCAACTGCCTTCATAGATCAAAAGGAACAAAGATCAGGCAGATTCGAGGCAAAAATCAATAAGGTGAAGTTGTTTCTGGAGCACATGCCCATGTTAATGGTAAACATGACTGTGTGGATGAATATATAAGCTTATGTAACTGTGTATAAGTTGAAAGATAACAGTCGTGTAAGTGGAGGACACGGTCATGTTTGTCAATCATATAAGTCACTAAAACTGTGTACCAGAGCAATGTCAAGTTATAAGATACATGGTCACCACACATAGCCTTGTGTGGTTTAAATCTTTTTTTTCATATTTTAAAAGTTTGATATGAGACAAAAACATACGATGATAAAACAACTTTAAAGTCTAAATAACATTGTTTAAATACACTTTTATTGAAGTTTGAATTCTAGAATTAGTTGGGAGTAGTATTAGAATATATCAATTTGTATTCAATATTGAAAGTTTTGAGAAAGTTTTTTAAGAGTGCTAGCAAAAGGAGATAGAGCTAATTGTGGATATTTTGTAAAGTGTTCTTGAGTAAGATAGCTCGAAACTTTTATTATTTGTATCTTGCTATTTGATTTAGTAGATTAATTGTCAGTATGTCTCAACATTTTTATCTTTATATTGGAAGGATTCTTATGTTAAATCTTGTGCGCAATCTATCTTTCAATATTTTATATCATTTAAGTAGTTTATTATTGGTTTAGTGTTCTTATCGGGTATTATTATTTGGAGCCCAACAATAATCAATGATATATTAGTGATGTCATATATAATAATTCTAATATTAGTCCATATTGGACAATTTGCTTGTCAGTCAAAGATAGTATCAGCCGAACAACCAACAGCTTTATTTCGTATTGTAATTCCCTAAAGAGTGGAGTACCTTAAGGAATTAAATGAATTATACGCAAAGTATTCAACCTTAAGACAAGGGTCCATAAAAACCCGATAAACCGAGTTGACAGCACATCCCTACTCTTGAGTATAGAGCCAGCCATCTTTTCTTCAGCGTAATTCATGGGATTTCTTATTTTCTCGATTATCATAACACAATGATATATGTACGCAAGAAACTAGAAAACTTGTACTCAGAAGATAATCGTACGCTTGATGAATCTGCAATATTTGATAAAAGTTATTGTCGGTAATTAGAAATTCCCGTACATCTAGGTTTAAATTTCATAAGGCCTTGGCATTAAAGAAACATAATAGATTTATTTCATAAAAATATTTAAATTTTTAAAAAATATTATACATCAATTTTAAATCTTTTTTATGTTTTCAATATAACTTTAAATCATTTTTCCAATAAATGAAATCGAGTTAACCTCTTTTTCTGTTATATATGTACACACACGCAAATACAAACAAAGATATTCATATGTAAAGTTACGTTTTAAAAAAACTTAGAATGCCATTAAAGAGCTAAGATTATAAAAAAATTTAATACAGGGAATTGTTATATCTCATAAAAGTTATAATCATACCACCAAAAACGTAATTCTAGAGGAAGATATTCTAACGACTTAAGTCAGTCTGTGTACGTAAGCGATGCAAAAAAAATGTTAAGAAGGATCATTAGTTTGGTGATTTTTATTATTATTATGATCAATATTATTTAAACTACTGTAATATGTAATAATTTAAATAATATTAATTATAATAATTATGAAAATCAATAAATAACTCTCTTATTTTTTGATTTTTTTTCGAGTTGTTTGGTATAGTTAAGAGTTAAGAAACCAAAGTCTTTCCCCATAGTCACACCAGCCAAGTAACGCTTGTTGGGGATTTCACACCGCAAAAAAGTTGGTGGTGGTTGTAAAATGTACATGCGAGGACCAATTGTCATTTCAAGAGCTGTCATAGATGGTCACTTGTATTTTTCAACAATTCGACGGTGAATTTCCTATAACTTCCTAACACTTTCATTTACACAAAAATTTTCTGATTTAATTCTCTGTACATATCCAATGCCCAAAACCCATGATCTGATTTTACAAAGTTTTCATTTGCCGTGGTAAATCGACTTCAAAGAACAGTTTAATTGTAAATTTTTAGATTTAAAATTAAAAAAAGTTTAACATATCTTGTATCTAAAAGTTTCTTTTTATTTTTTGATAAATCCTTGAAGAAGTGCCAGTTGGGTTGCTTGGCTTGTGTGATTTGTAAAATATATCATCTTCTGTCCACCTCTTCACGTGACAGATTTTAACGCAGCTGGATGTAAACTGTTAAGACTTTTCTTATAGGCTGCTCTCCAATCGCTTACATTTTCTCCTGCCTGTCTGTCACCAACTAGACGACAAGTTGTAAACACTTCAATTTCAAGTTTTGAACACAGGTTTCACTTGCCTTTCACCTCTGGCTTTCCATAGGACCCACGATCCAACAGTCATGTACTATAGTCATTGAAATCTAATTTATAACAAACATTTGGAAACCCTTCTTTTTCAATGACATTGACAGCCTCAAGTTCAGTTGCACAACCATGTTGTTTGTATGGGGCATAGAATAGATTTCTCTACACAAAATATAATAAAAATGATATGATATGTGTTTTTGCTGTTTTGTTTCCTCCTCCTGCGCGGGTGGGTCAATTACGCTTTTGTCGTCTAGCTGGTAAGCGCAAGGAGGCTTCCATGTAAACACCGAACGACCATTGAAAAACAAGATAAGACCAATCTTCGCGTATATTGACAGATAAAAGATATTTGAAATGTTTATTTTATTTTAATCGAAACAATTATTAAAATAAATTAAATGAAAGTTTAATAAAGTTATAATCTTTTATTTTTGATGCCATCATATCTTTTTAAGTAATTAGAAACAATAAGATTATTTTCAAAATATATGAGAGTTTGGAGAAAAATACTATAAATACAATTACAATAACACTCACTAAGAATTCCGCTGGAATGAGGTGTCCAAAGAAGTCTAATAATACATAATTTTATTGTTAACTAATAAAGAAAATTTTTTAAAGTATGAAATTCAGATGCAGAAAATTAGCACCAAGTTTTCTGGATGGTTTGAAGCTTACAATTACAATTAGTGAATAGTTTTAACGGATCGTCCCATACTTTGAGAATCATATTAGCTAAATATAAACCTTAAACTGGCAATGGATGCAGCATCAAATCTTAGAGGGACTCGCAACTCTGAAATGAGTGGCATCTAACCCGATTGATGCATAATTTTTTGGGTTTTGTTTATAACTTATTGAAATGATAAGTACTTATGTGTTTGAGATTACCGTTTTGGTAATTGCTGAAACGTGAAAATAGGCGTTTAACAAGTGTGGTTTCGGTTGCTAAAAAGAGATAAAATGATTAAAAAACATATTAATTTAATAAACTATTAATTGTTATATAAATATTTTAAAAAATATACTAGTAGTCATATAAATTTAAAATTATAAATAATAAAATATATAACTTATCCATCGTTATCTTTTTCTTGATATGTGCTTATTTATATTATTGAAAAATGATAATGTAAATTACAATTCTATGATAACAAGATGTTCCTGGGATATTTCATAAATTTAGGTGCCTTTAATTTTATATAATTAAAATTATAAATAGTAAAATATTAAATTAAAATGAAAAATAAAATTTGGAAATAAACTATGTGAGAAAGTATAATTGTTTTATCTGTTGAGGATATAATGGAAAATAATAATTATCAAAAGGTTATTAATGAAAAATAGGATTTTTATCGTAGAAACAAGTTTCCACCGCAACCTTCTTTTTACTTATCGATTTCCGCAGTGACACCACACTTTCTTCCAACCTCCAGTTACTCGCCTATAGATTCAAACATGTGATTATGTTTAAAAACTACGATAGATAAATACTTATTTAATAGTATTTATAGTATCAAATAAAATAACTTCCAGTTACTCACCTATAGATTTAACCATGTGATTACGTTTAAAAACTACAATAGATTATCTATTTATTTGATAATATTTATAGTATCAAATAAGTATTTTATTTGATAGTAGTTTCGTTCGCCGCAGGCTGTCCACCATCGAGTCGTTGCAGAATAATATTTTAAAGATTTCAGAAGCTACTAAACATTATATATAATCGGAAATGAAATAACAAAAATAGCTCTTAAAGAGGCTGCTGAATCTGATATGCTTTTCAAGGCACATTTCATGGGAAATTTCCAGCTCTATTTCTCCTCTTAACCAAAAATAATAAACAAAGACGTGAAGCAAGTAAAGTCCTGCTCTCTCTTTGGCTTTTCACACGCGTTTACCTGGAAGCTCGCCCGCATTCACCGATTAATTAATTAATTAAGCAAGCTAGGCGTGTAGTAAGACAGAGTCGTTGAGAGCTTATGCGCGGCACACAATATTGGGTTCCCTAATTAAACAATTTTGATAAGTTGAAGCTAAGGGTTCCGGTGGGAGACAGACCCTATTCTCATCAATCATTTGCTCTATTATTTGACAGCATATGCATAAAAATCTTTAAGCCATTTTATTCAAAAAAACAGGAAACACGCCTTCCTCTTTCCTACAGCACCGTGTGTATCCAGTGTTTGATACATGTATATAAGGTAGCCCACCACGCCCCTCTTCTCCCATCATCGCCAACTCACGAACCCTCTCTGCAGCTATATTTCACTAGCCCAAAAAACAAATCTGCCAATCATTTTACTCACAAGGTTCAAGCTTTCTTCTCGTTTTCACCACCCTTTTGTTGTTGAATCTTTACCTGCTACTCTGATATCAGTTACCTGTCAGAGCCAGGATCAAAAATGCCAAAGACGAACAGCGACGTTGCTCATAGAGTGTGGAAACTTTTGCGACTGGCATTGTTATGGGCAAGAAAGGGTGGTATTTTCAAGGGACGTCTGATGATGGAACTACATGTTCCCAAGTTCCTTAAAAGCCTAGGATGCAGCACCCCTCGAGGCGAAATTTTCTATGGAGAACGTGAGCTTTCCTTCGACAAGACTCCCATTTTTCACTTCAAAGCGCAGAGGCCAGCCTCTAAGTGGTTTAACATTCCTTGCCTAACCCCACAGACAGATTTTGACTACGATTTCGATGAAGAAAGTCTAGAACAAAATGAAAGAAAGAGTTTCTTGACGTATGGAGATGAAGAAGATGAATGCGGCTACGAGGTTTGTGAGGTTAAGACACCAGTTGACGAAGAAGGAATTGACTTGAGAGCTGAGAAGTTCATAGCCAAGTTCTACGAGCAAATAAGGCTTCAAAGACAAATATCATATCTAGAATATCAGTGAGATAGTACCAGCCACCGATAATTACCTTCCGTTTCTAGTTTCTATAGATCTTTTTGACATAAGAGGAGATTGCGGCATTTTTTGTAGATACTAAAAACCGGAGGCTTCCATTGTTACAATTTTTGTAATCAATCCCCTCTTTGATAATGAATTACTTTTTGTGTACACAGAATTCTGAACTGAATAGATTCAAAGCAGGAAAATAAAATAACGACCCAAAGATTAGTTTATTTTCCCCGCTGCCAATCTGCAATGCATAGAAAGAAATAATCTACGTTGGTGCTGTCCATCAAACTTTGGTAAAAGGACATCGATTGAAGCATAAAATTACCATTGAAACTGTGATATCAATATATATGTAGGATCTGATTATTTCCGCAGCATAACTTTTATCAGCTTATGAGTTTCAAGCTATGACCCACATTGGTAAACTGTAGAGATCCAGTATGCAGCCACTGCAAACACTAACCGAATCAATAACCTTCCCTTATCCTCAATACTTGAACATTTTAGTCTTGAAACATCTTTCAGAATACATTAGCAGCAGTATATCTGAAAAGGATGGGCAAAGAAGCACTTCAGTAAATCCGAGAGTGGCTTTAGTCACTTCAACACAGTTTGTTAGGGACCTCAACGAAACATCATGCACCAATATCCCACACCAGAAAGATTGAAACAGCTGTCGATCTAACAAAACATTCATTCCTGAGGGAAATTTATGGCTGCAAGTCCTTAACCAAAAATGTTAACCGACTGCTTCGCCAGCAATTTCTTCAGTAGAAAGCATACCCTTCATTCTCCAGCATACAAGTCATATATTATTATTAAGCTTGAAAAAGAATATGGATATCCCATAGGTGGTCATAGTATACCAACAGCCGCATGCTATCATTGATTGCTGCACCTGCATTGTTGGTACTTAATAGCAGTGATTTAAAAACCGGACCGAACCAGTCAGTTGTACCGGAAAACCGGTGAACCGGAGTATGAAACGGTCTGGTTTAGCCCGTATTTTTTGTGAGTGATTGAACCGTTCATTTTACGGTTGGACCGGTAAAAACCGCTGAACCGGTGAAAGAAAGAACCGGCTGGTTCATTTAAAATGCCTTGATTTTGATGATTTCAACTTGATTGAATATTATAATTAGTAATCTTTATTTTATCTTTTTGATGAAATATGACCAGTGAGCTTTATTATCTTATTTTGTGTTGTGTTAGTGAACTAAAAAAAAACTTGTATATTTTGAAGTTTGAAGGTTTAAGTTAAGTTTACAATTAGATAAATAATTAAATAGTATGTTTAAAAATTATCTTATATATATAATATATAAAATAAAAATTTATATATTTATTAGTTACCGGTTTGATCACGGTTGAATTTCAGTTGAATCAGTGACTATTGAATCAGTTGCTTCTCCGGTTCAGTTACCGATCTGGTTTTTAAAACATTGCTTAATAGTATCTAGCATGTCAACAAACAAACCGTGCAACTTTGTACCAACAGAAGAAGAGACCGCATGGTTACGTACCTACTAGCAAGCAAACTTAAAACCCAGAAAATGTCTTATGCTGATTTTCATGAAAGTCGTGTCTTAATGGTAGATAAATTGCCACTAGTGACTATCTGAATTCATAAATGTTGAAGGAAATTCTCTATAAAAATATAGGATCAACAAATATGAATTAATATTGCTAAAAATTCTTGTTGACAGGAATACAGTCCTACCTAGTAAGCATAACTTAATTTCAATTGAATCACCTTCCTTTTCCTTTCTATTAACACTGCGATGTGCTTCCAAATGTCCACTTGTTGCCAGTATAAAACCTATAATATAAACGCATAGTCGTAAGCATTCTCCAGCAAGTAAAACCTCAGTAAAACAAACATTGAGATATGACGATTTTTAAATGTGAACTTAATTTTGCAACAAAAAGTTTTTAGCTTGTAGCTAAAACATAAATCTATCCCCTATTATAACTTCCAACTATGTTTTTAAGAAAAAAAATTTATGACCAAAAAGTTTTCCAATTGTCCACCTATTGCCAGTATAAGACCTAAACACATGGTCATAAGCATTCTCTGGCAAGTAAAACCTCAGTACCACAAAGATGAGTTTTGGCCATTTTCTTTTGCTACAATTTGACTAAAACTCCTTATTTGGTTATGAATTTTCAAAATCTTAGCCTATTGAAATAGTACCTCCAACATTAAAAATTTTGCAGATTTTTTAAAACTACTAGCTACGCTTAAAATAAATTATGTTTGATATTCATATCTAAAAAGATTTGGCGATATTTTTAGGTATGTTAATGGGTAGGGCTAGGCTCGGCCTCGGTCATGGTGGGACGCGGGCCACGGGCTCGGATGGGCCGGCCCACTGATGAGTAGACCGAGCCGTCCATGAAATTTTAAAGAAAAAGCAAAACAACGCCGTTTAGGAAAAAGTGGGCGGGCCACAGGCCCGTGGCCCGACCAACCCGGGCCAAAAATGGGCTAGGTCGGGATTGCCATCCTTAATGTTTTTCTACTACAAACTTAGTTTCATAACAAAACTTTTTTAGTTATGAATTTTTTTTATAGCTAATAATCTTTGGTGACTTTTTTAAATGTGAACTTAATTTCGTAGCAAAAAGTTTTTAGATACAAAGTTTTATTTGTAGAAATCTGTCCTCTATTTTAACTTCCAGCTATAATATTACGAAAAAAGAATTTTGTAATCAAAAAGTTTTAGGTACGAGATTTTATTCATAGTTAAAACACAAATTTGTTCCTAGTCCTTTCATCTACATTTTTCAACTACAAACAGATTTTCTAGCCAAAAGATGCCCCCAATTATTTTATTTGATAACATAACTGAACAGTTTGTTTCCTCTCATTGTTTCTTCTTCTCTTAATGTTTTGGCTGCGAAGTTATCTCTGCTTTGCCTTTGATTGTGGTTGTCTTGGCTTTGATTATGGTGCTCCGATTGTGGTAGACTTCTTCTCTAGTTTTTAGGTACTCTCCTATTCTGGCATTGATTGTGCTCTAATTATAGTAGCCTTCTTCTCTGGTTCTCAGGTACTCCTCTAGTCTCTCACTTTCACTCTCGCTCTCTCTTTTTTTCTTCGTAGTGCCTTTGGTGACTTCCTCTAGGTCCCAAAATATTTCATGAAGTGTGTTAGATCCAAGCAATCTTGTTCTTGCAAAAACTATGGACAAAACAATAGAGTCGCGGGTGGTGGTGACTGGGCCACAATGTGAGAAATTTTTATATTCTGATACTAAATGGTTTAACGTTATGAAGTATGGGTATGTATGTCATGTTTTTAAGGTAACTAACAATGTACTTAATGGGAGCACATTCATATATGTTTTCCACTTAAACCGTTGACATCTGTGAGCTTCAAACTATTGACGTCCGTGAGCTTCTTTTCTCTTTTGAAAATATAGACCATCGAATTGGAAATAGAGAGCTTAGATGAATTCCAAACATGTAGACTCTTCAAGCAAAAACATCAATAGTTGGACGTATTTCATTTTCTTTAACATTTAGTTTATATATGTTATTCTAATGTATATTATTGTTGAATATATATGTTAGCACTGACTTACATTTGGTATCAGCCCATTATAACCTCTACCTTGTTTTGGTTTTTAGAGAATTTCAAATTCTGAAAAAAAATTCAGATTAATTTTTTTTTATTTTAGTGTTGTTTTTGGATTTTTCCTTTCAATTAAAGGTAGAAATCTTCAATTAAGTGTTTTAGAAGTGTTTCTACATTTTAAAAACATACTTTGTGGTGTTTTTATGATCTGGTTTTGTTTGGTATCTAATGGGTTACGAACTAGGTTGTTATGACCCAGCTGGAAGTTGAAAAAGACTCTTATAACCAAACGATATCATTTTTGTTTGATATTTAAAAACAAATTCTAATGCAGTGGCTGAGGCTCAAACCTTTGCCTTTATGAGGCACATAGTGAGCCTTTGCCATATAGACTAAGGCTTTATCATGCACTGAAATTATATTTGCATAAACATTCAACATGAACCAAATTATCGAATGATTATTACGTCCATATTTTGCATTGTAAATAGAATGTTGAATAAAATGTTTTAGTGATTAATTATTAGGGCTTACCCACAACAACCCTAATTATCTAAAATTATATATTTATGTAAATAAACACAAAAAAGTTGATACATTTAATTGTAGTTAATTATTTTAGTATAATAAATTTTATCCCACAAGAATTTTTATTATATTGGAACAACTAATTAGGATGAAATATCAAATTATTTTTTCTAATTTTCCTACAGGTAATAGAAATTGGAATATAATTTGATGGTTTTATCACAAAATTTAGCATAAATCTGTTTGAGTTAAAAATCTAACCCAAAGGCAATTTTTATGTCATTTGATATATGTCTTTTAAGATATGTTTACATTAGTACAATATATTTATAATTTATTAGCCTTAGTTTATTAATAAGTAGCATATATGTTTAAATTATGCAGCTAAACTATTAGTTGCTCTGATACAAGTTACGAAATTCCCAAATTAAGGAGGTGAAAAATATAAAATTTAGAAGGAGAGAATTCTTCTTCATATGGGGTTAACAAACATTGATTTTGCTATTCGAAAGGACAAACCACCTAAGCTAACTGAGGCTAACACTACAATTGCAATTGCTCTTTATGAACGTTAGGAGTGATCTAATCACTTAGGTGTGATGTTCATAAAAATCAAAATTTCTGTTGGCATTTGTGGTTCTGTAAAACAGCATAACAATGTCCATGCTCTACTGAAGGTTATTGATGAGAAATTCAAAACTTCAAAAAAAGCACTTGCAAGCACCCTGATTATAAAGTTTTCATTTACAAACCTCGCCAGTGTCTGAGGTATGCATAAGCACATTATGAAGATAAGGGACATTATTGCTCAGTTAAAGAAACTCAAATTCTTGCCTCTTGCATTACATTTTGAACACCTTTCCACCACTATACGAGCCCTTAAAAATATCTTATAATGTAAATAAGGAAATGTGGTTAATAAATGAATTAATGACCATGTGTGTTTAAGAGGAAGCGAAATTGTCGATGGAGCAGGGAACGAGTTCGCAAAGTGCACATCTGGTTGCTCAAGGAAAGAAGAAAAACTAAGCCAACTCAAGGAGAAAAGGTCAAATAACTACCTAAGCTGATATTAAGAAGGAATCTAAGTGATTCTTTTATAAGAAAAATTGACATATGAAAATGGATTGTGTCGAACATAAGGAATCATTTGAAAAGAAAGGTAATCTAATCTCATTAGTTTGCTTTGAATCCAATATGTCTAAAGTTTTTCATGAATCATGGTGGATTGTTTCTGATTGTACAATCTATATTACAAAATGAGTTGTAGGATTTGTATAACCCAAGGAACCTAGTAGGAAGTAAGCAGTCTATCTTATCCAAAAATAAGACGTCTTCACGTATAAAGGTTGTTGGGGATTGCAATTTAATTTTATGTACTAGTTTTATTTTAAAATTAGAAAATATATTTTATATTCCCAATTTCTTTAGGAAATTGATTTCAGTTTCAAGATTTTTACCATTTAGATATTCCTTTCATTTTCAGATGAATTTTTTAATTTAAATTATAATTCTAAATTGTTAGGAATGGTACATTATTTGATGGTCTTTTCTACTTTAATTTACAAGATAATACATGTCATAATGCAACATATGTTCATGTTGGAACAAAATGTTGTGTTATGAATGAAAATTTCTTTATGTTGTGGCACCAGAGATTAGGACATATCTTCATAAAAATGATTAAAAGATTGATGAATGATAGAACATTTAGTATTTTGGATTTTACTAATTTTGAAACTTATATGGACTGCATAAAGGAAGAGCAGAACAACAAATCAAAGAAAGGTGCCAAAAGAAGTCCAGACATACAAGAGATCATCCATATAGATATTTGTAGTCCAGATATGGACTCGTATGGTCAGAAATACTTCATCTCATTGATAGATGATTCCTCACAATATTTTTATCTGTACTTGTTTCATAATAAGAATGAAGCATTAAATGCTTTCAAGATGTTCAAAGTTGAAGTAGAGAAACAATGTTATAAGAAAATTAAGATTGTGAGATTTGATAAAGGTGGGGAATATTATCGTAGATATATTGTAGGTTGACAAGCACCTGGTCCATTTGTAAGGTATCTTTAAGAAAATGGGATAGTAGCCTAATCCACTATGCTTGGATCTCCAGACTAGAATGATGTGGCAAAAAGAAGAAACCGAATATTATTGGACATGATACGGAGCATGTTGAGTAGCTCTAAACTTCCTAAGTCATTGTGGATTAAAGCTTTTAAGACGACACTGTATATATTAAATTGGGTACCAAACGAGGTTGATCCAAAGATGACATTTGTTTTATTTAAATGTTGGAAACCTAGTTTACGACATATACACATTTGGGGATGTTCGTATGAAATAAAAATTTATAATCCATAAGAGAAGAAATTGGACCTAAGGACTATAAGTGCGTATTTCTTTGGATATTCCAAAAGGTCTAAAGGATATAGGCTCTATTATCCATCATGTCACACTACAATTGTAGAATCAAGAAATGCAAAATTTCTTAAGAATGACTGATTAGTGGGAAGGATCAAATTCAAGTTATAGTTTTTAGTAATGATCATATGGACACTCAACCTTCCATCTCAAACAATAAGGTGATTGTCATTCATAATGCTCGTTAGGTTCAAATAGACGTTGTACAAGCAACTGTTGAAATTCAACAACCTACGATCAACATAAATGATAATCAAGAAATCCCACAAATTGCTAATAATTCAGTAGATTTAGTTATTAAAGAATGACCTATAAGCATTCAATAACCAATTCAACAACTGACTCTATAGGAGGATATTGGTGCAACACTAAGGTGATAATCTATAACAAAGAAATCAACTATTACTAGTCATTATGTTGTATAACTATAAGAAAATGAATATAATATAAGAATCGAGAATGATCTTGAAACCTTTTCAAAACCTATGAGTTGTAAAGAATCAAATTCATAGAACAACGTCATGAAGAAAGAAATGAATTCCATGAATAATAATGATGTTTGGGATGTTTTTGAGTTACCTAAAGAACCAAAACCCATATGCTGCAAATGGGTATTTAAAACAAAGAGAGACTCATTAGGCAACATTGAGAGATACAAGGCAAGACTTGTTGCTAATGGATTCACTCAAAAGGAAGGAATTAATTACATATATACGTTTTCTGCTGTGTCTAGAAAAGATTCACTTCATATATTTTGGCGTAAGTTTCTCATTTTTTATATGAAGTTGCTTCAAATGGATCCGAAAATGGCTTTTTTAAATGGTGACCTAGAGAAAAAGGTTTACATGAAACAACCAGAAGGATTATCCTTTAATAATGGTGAGCATTGGTTTTAAAGCTTAACAGATCTATATATGGATTGAAACAAGCATATCACCAGTGGTATTTGAAATGTCATGATGTTAACTCACCATTTGATTTTGAAGAAAATATCATACATCAATGCACATACTAGAAGTTTAGTGGGAGTAAAGTTTGTTTTCTTGTATTATATATGGATGACATATTACTTACAACCAATGATAGGGATTTGATAAATGAGGTGAAAAAATTTCTCTCTAAGAATTTTGAAATGAAAGATATGGGTGATGTGTCTTATGTTGGGCCCCGATTCACTTTAGGCTTGTTTAATTTATTGTTGAGGTTTAGCTTGATTAATTTTCCTTTTAGAAATTAATTTGGGATTTTAGTGCTTAAGTGCATGAAATTAAAAGAAGGGATTTAGTTAAAATTAGAATTTTGTTAAGTTGTTAGAAATTTAAAAGAATAAGATGAATTGAGGGTAAATTGGGAAGTTTACTCATGTTTTTAAAGTTTAAGGTTTTTAAGGAGGGCTAAATTGGTCCTTGAGCTTGATTAAAATTTAAGAAAGAAGTAAAAGAGAAGGAGTTGTCGTTTGTGTGAGGAGAAATGATAAAAATAGCTTGGATAAGAAGTAAATGAAACTACGTAGTTTTACCTAGGCTTTCAAAGTTTAAGAAGCAATTTTCTTTAAGTCTCATAAGAGACCACCGAAGTGACTAAAGAAAAGAGAAGGAGGTGATTTTCAGCTAAGAGAAGAAGAAGAAGAAGAAGAAGAAGAAGAAGAAATAGGCTTAGGTTATTTTATGCTTTAGAAAGGAGTATTTAAGAGTTATCTTCAAGAAGGATAAGAGAAGAGGAAGGTTTAATCCTCCATTAAAGTCAAGAAGAGAATTTCGTGGG
>JAOSBN010000004.1:6813629-6831623 GCA_027563595.1 Erythroxylum suave | reverse complement strand
TTTGGCTCAATTGTATTATCAATTTTCGCAATTGAGTGTGCCTCGTTCCAATGAAAGAATTAAATTGAAATGGGATCGGATTGTGTTAGTGAAATTAACACGTCACCCTCGCAGGGCGTGGATTCGGACATCACCATCGATGTCGGGTTCGGGTCTTGTGGGAGTGGGGTGTTACAGATTGCCTACAGGATATGTGATTACTATTAGTGGTTACGCTATCAGTTGGAAAGAATTTTTGTAAACTATTATGGCCTTGTCTACCGTTGAGGCCGATTACATAGTGGTTGCAAAGGCCTTTAAAGAAACTATTTGGTTGATAAGTTTGTTTACTAAACTTTGTCAAGATATGCAACTTACCATGATTTTTTGCGATAGTCAAAGTGATATCTTCCTTATTAAGGATCAAATGTTTCATGAGAGAATAAAGCATATTGATGTCCATTATCATTTTGTTCGTAAGGTCATTGCTGATATTGTTGTGAAGAAGGTTTAATACCCATGATAATCCAGCTGATATGATGCCTAAGGCACTTCCTATAACTAAGTTTGAGTGTTGCCTAGACTTAGTTGGTATTGCTCATTGAGATTAGCCCTTAAAAGCTTTTAGTGGAATAGGTGGATAGTTTTTTGTTTTAAAGGTTGAAGAATTATTACAATAGAATTCATGTCAAGGTAGAGATTGTTAAAGTTTGTGACCCAAATTCTATTTCAGTCTTGCTTGAAAAGTTCATAATGGGATAGTTGTGGAAAAAAAATTAAATTACAGCCTACGTAGGACTTATTTAGAATTAGGGTTTACTTTGTATATCTTGTTTTATGTTAGGGTGAGTAAGTAATATTTTCATGAGCTGCCCTAAGCTCTCTACCATTTTATTCATCCTTTTCATAGTGAATCTCTCCTCCTCTGCTTATAGTTTTTCTCCCTAATTTTGGGTTTCCACATAAAATCTGTGTGTTATTCTTTTATATCTATCGTTTGCTATCGTGTTTTGTCTTTTCAAACTAGTATCAAATCTTTTGGTTTTGTTTAAATCTATTAATCAGACTCAGCGATGTCTTCAACAATATTAAGATCAATAAATTTACTGGGAAGAACAACTTCATTCTTTGGTGCAACAAGATGCATGCTCTATCGAAGCAATAGTCGATCTGCACACTGCTTTCAGGAAACAAGGTAGAATCAATGGGCGAGTTCAGTTTTGTTGAATAAGAAGAGAAGGTACACTCAACCATTTTGCTATGTCTGGCGGATGAGATAATTTATGAAGTGATGAATAAAGATATTGCAGTAGGTCTATGGATGAAGTTGGAAAGCCTATATATGACAAAATCCTTAACTAATAAGTTGTTACTGAAGCAATGTTTGTTTGATCTTCATATGAAGGAAGGTATGCCTCTAAAAGAACATTTGGAAGAATTGAACTCTATTTTAATGGATCTTCATGATGTAGATTTTAAAATAGATGATGTAGATGCTGCCCTAATTTTGTTAGTCTCTTTGCCTCCGTCATATGAAAGTTTTGTGAATTCTTTCGTTATTGGAAAAGATATTATCACTTTAGAAGAATCTAGTTCCAGTATTTAATTGCCAGCCAAGAAATAAAAGATGCCTCTAGGTAAATTGAATTATATCAGAACCAAGGTACCTTAGATAAGCCTTTATTCAAAACCTGATGGCAAGATTTATTAGAGAATTTGCCATTTGGATTAGGAGTCCAGATGATGGAATCCTCCAAGTGCTCATTACCTATATGGGGTAAAATTTGGGCTAAAGTATCAAAACCTGTAAATTTACCTCACCTTTAGCCATTGCAAATCAAAGAGTAAACCTTAAGATGAAGAGGAGGTTTATTTCTCAAGTGGTTGACCTGAGCATTAAGGATAAGAGGACTCGAATCTAACCAATTATCAAACCAAAGCTAGGTTTTGACACCATTTCCATTCTTGTGCTTAATAGAAGGGTAAACTAGGTTGCGCAGCTTCAACCTCCAGATCATAATCCAGGAAAACTCTTTCCTACAGGAAACTTGCCAAAAGTTCTCGTTTATTAAGGGGTACTCGTGAATCCATTTAACCTATAGCCTATTATAATCAGTGTATAATTGCCAAAGTCTCTTGCACATTAAGACTTTCTGTATGGTAGAGATTGACGTGATCCCAAATCCACCAAGTCTCTTCAATGTTGTCACCTCACTCCACTTTACCTTAGCATTTGTTAAACTATCTATTCGACCATACCAAAGGAAGGCTTTCATAATTCTATCAATTTCCATAAATACTTTCTTCAACAAAGTTATATAAGCTACCCAATAGAGGTGTAAGCTGTTTAGAATGGAGATAATAAAAAGTAAGTCAAGCAGTATATGAAAGAAATATATTCTACCAAGTATTCACCCTTGACTTAATTCTTTCCAAAAGAGGAAGACAGTCCTACAATTTAGGTTTAGTAGAAGAGATGGGCCCCCAAATAATAGAATGGACCAAAAAAATATTCAGTCTTACTAAATTCTGTAAAATATCAACATTTCTCACATCCTTTGAGTGATAAAGATAGCTCTTATCAGGATTAAACTTTAAACCAGAGCAATCCGCAAATAAATTCAATGCATGCATCATCATGGAGATGGAGTGAGAATTAGTACCATAAACAATCAGTAAGTCATCAATAAACATAAGATGAGTAAGTTGAAGGACTTGACATTTATAATGAAATTGGAAACTCCTAGTGCTAGAGATTAATTTGGTAAGCAACAGCGAGAATCCTTCCATTGCTAGTGTAAATAAATAAGGTGATAGAGGATCACCTTGTCGAATACCTTTGACAATCTTGACCAACTAGGTGGGGACTCCATTGATAAGGTTACTCAAAGTAGGATTTTGAATGCAAAACATGATCCAATTCATAAAGCGAGATGGCAACTAGAGAGCCTCAAGATAAACTCGAATAAATCCCTAACTTACAATGTCAAATGCCTTGAAGAAGTCAACTTTAATTAAACAACTCTTGACTTGTTTGTTCGAGTTGTATTCCTTCAATAATTCCTGCAATAGGAGTATGTTATCTCCAATACACCTATTGAGAATGAAAGCCCCTTGAGCAGAGCTAATGATCTTTGGCCTTTAATTAAAAAAGATCAACCACCCTTATTCTTTAATTATTCGAAATAAAAAAGTTGAGCTACTTAATGAAATATTTATTTTGTCTTCTTGTTAAAATTTTGAATTGGACCACTTTTTGCTGTGTTGATTTTGAAGAAGCATTGTAAAGATGGTCATTAAAGAACTTGACATATCCTGAAAGGAGGTTCTATGGGTGTATGCACATTGTTAATAGTCTTGCACTTTATATGCGATAACTTTGTATGACGTGATGAGAAATTTACATAACAAAGCACTAAAATGATTAAAGCGAGAAAAAGAAATTTAGATTTTTCAAAAAAAAAAAGGAAATTTAGCTTTAAAGATTGCTTACAGTCATGGGTCACACTTGTCATTATTTTTAAAAAGTATTGCATTAATCTTGTATTTATGAAGTAATTATATGTAAGTATGAAGAAGTTTCTAGTTTAAATGGTGATTTTAGGCATCCAATTTGGAGTTGCAGACTTTTGAAGTTATTATTTGTTTTTTAAAGCTAATTCATTGAGTTTAAAACCATTAATTTTGCACATAAATTTTCTTTTATGTAAAAGCTAATTTCTAAGAAGTGATGTTCAATGATGCTAGAATTTAATTTATATAGTGACACTTATATTCAATTTGTTCAAAAATGCTTATATTCAATTTATGTTGAATATGTAAAACTTCAATATTTACTCTTATAAAGACATTAAAAGAGTAAGAATACCTCATTTGCTCCTGTATAAAATAAAGAAGTAATTTATAGACTTTATAAGGAAAAGTTAATAAATTAGACCATTTTATAAAACGAGATAATATAAATAAAGAAAGATCAGTAACTGTCTAGGGCTGGTAGAAGTTCCCGCCTGTAGTAGGGTCGGAGAACTTTTTGACTAATTTTGAATCATTTTTTATCCTTCTTTACCTTTAATTGGAATTTAATATAGATGAAGAGTTCTTATAAAAATATCTAAAATGTTTAATCTAACATTATGTGCTTTTCAAACCAAATTATTGGAATGAGTGTCATTAAAAAACATCATAATGATATTTTACTCAACTATGAAAAGTAGGAGTTTTTAGAGATATGCTTGAAGTAATGATATTTTCTTAAAGGTACCCTTTCAAGTAGCTTATGGTAGAAACATAAGGGAAATCATATCTCTACAAATGATAAATTATTTAAGTAATAACATATTTTATTTTCCAGATTAGCAAAACACCATAAAAACTGATTTGTTTAATATAGAAACACTTCCAAAACACTTTATTGAAGATTTCTACCTTCAATAAAAAAAATTCAAAAAAGCTCTAAAAGATATATTTTCAAATATGAAATTTTTTCTAAAATTTGAAATTCTCCAAAAACTCTAACAAGGCAGAAGTTAATAGCTCTGATACCAAATGTAAGCAAATTCTAACGTATATATTCAATAGTAATATACATTAGAATAACATATAGCCTAAATGTAGAAGAAAACAAAATACCTTTAACCGTTAATGTTTTTGATTAAGTGGTCTGTGTTTTTGGAATTCTTCGAAGCTCTCAATTCCCAATTTGATGGTTTATATTTTTAGAAAAGAAAAGAAGTTTAGGGACCCCAAATATCTGCTAGAAATCCATATCAATGTGCTCTTATTAAACATATTGACTATTACCATAAAAACAAGACATTAATATCCATTAAATTCATAAAGTTAAACTACCATTTATGGGTATTAAACCAAAATATGAACGCTTCTCACAACATATTCTCTTTTATTGTCTCATATTGGAAGTTATTGGACTAATCATTTTTATGTATATGCTTAGTTATGGAGATTTTGTTAGAAGTGATATAATCCCCTATGTGGGATATAAAACCAAAATTTCTACTAAAATTCATGATTTTGTAAAACAACATGACAATGTTCGTCCTCTACTGAAGGCTATTGATGAGCAATTCAAAACTTCAAAAAAAGCACTTATAAGCACCCTGATTATGAAGTTTTCTTATACAAGGCTCACCAGTGTTTGAGGTGTGCGTGAGCACATCATGAAGGTGAGGGACATTGTGAATCAGTTAAAGAAACTCAAGGTTGAGATGCTGATTCTTTCCTTGTACATTACATTTGGAACACCCTTCCACTACCATATGAACCCTTTAAAATCTCTTATAATACATATAAGGATAAGTGGCCAATAAATGAATTAATGACCCTGTGTATTCAAAAGGAAGGGAGATTATTGATAGAACAGGGAGAGAGTTTGCAGAGTGCACACTGGTTGTTCAAGGAAAGAAGAAAAATCAAGCTTAAAGGGGAAAGGTCAAATACCTACCCAAGCTGACATTAAGAAGGAATCTAAGTGCTTCTTTTGCAAGAAAAAAACAAATATGAAGAAGGATTGTGTCAATCATAAGGAATGACTTGAAAAGAAAGGTAATATAATCTCACTAGTTTGTTTTAAATCTAATATGGGTAAAGTTTATCATGACACAAAGTGGATTGATTCTAATTGTATAATCCATACTATAAATGAGTTGTAGGATTTGCAAAACCCAAGGAAGCTAGTGAGAAGTGAGCAATATATTTTATCCAGAAACAAGATATGTTCACATATGGAGGCTGTTAGGGATTGCAATTTAATTTTATGTACTAGTTTTATTTCAAAGTTAGAAAAGACATTTTATATTCCTAATTTCTCTTAGAAAATTGATTTCATTCTGAAGACTTGTACTATTTGGATATTTCTTTCATTTTTCATATGAATCTTTTAAGTTAAATTATAAATCTAAATTTGTTAGGAATGATACATTATTTGATGGTCTTTTCTGTTTTAATTCAAGATAATACCAGTTACAATACAACACATGTTCATGTTGGAACCAAACGATGTGTCATGAATGAAAATTCCTCTATATTGTGGCACGGAAGATTGGGACATATCTTCATAAAAAGGATTAAAAGATTGGTAAATGACGGAGTACTTAGCACTTTGGATTTTATCAATTTTGAAACTTGTATGAACTGTATAAAGAGATCATACATATAGATATTTGTAGTCCATTTATGGACTTTATGGTTAGAAATACTTTATCTCATTTATAAATGATTATTCACAATATATATATCTCTACTTGCTTCATAACAAGAACGAAGCATCAAATGCTTTCAAAGTATTCAGAGCTAAAGTAGAGAAACAATACGGTAAGAAATTAAGATCATAAGATCTGATAAAGGTAGGGAATATTATGGTAGATATATTGAAGATGGAAAAGCACTTGGTCTATTTGTGAGCTATCTTCAAGAAAATGGGATAGTAGCCCAATATACTCTGTCTGGATTTGCAGACTAGAATGGTGTGGCAGAAAGAAGAAACTGAACATTATTGGACATGGTACGAAGCATGCTGAGTAGCTTCAAACTTCTTAAGTCCTTGTGGACTGAAGTTCTTAAGAAGACAGTGTATATATTAAAGTGGGTACCAACCAAGGCTGTTCCAAAGATGTCATTTGAGGATGTCCGTCTGAAATAAGAATTTGTAATCTACATGATAAGAATTTGTACCTAAGGACCATAAAGGGGTATTTCATTGGATATGCCGAGAGGTCTAAAGGATATAGGTTCTATTGTCCATCACATCACACTAAAATTGTGGAATCAAGAAATGCAAAATTTCTTGAGAATGACTTGATTAGTGGGAGTGATCAATTTCAATATATAGTTTCTAATATTGATCATATGGATACTCAACATTCTTGTGCTTCTGTAGTTGAAAGCCTGTTGTATGCTGAAGTTTGTACAAATTTTGACATTACATTTTCTGTTAGAATGTCAGTTAAATATCAGAGCGACCTAAGATTATATCACTGGAGAGTTGGAAATAAAGTATTAAGGTACCTTCAAAGGACCAAAAATAATACTCTTATTCACAGATGAATCAACAATCTAGAGGTATACTCAAATTCAGATTTTGTTGGGTGTGTTGATTCACGGAAATCAACATTAGGTCATATCTTTATTTTTACCTATGGATCTATATCTTGGAAGAGTGCTAAGCAATCTTTGACCGCTACATCCGCCATTGAGGATGAGTTTGTTTCTTATTTTGAGGCTACATCACATGGTGTATGGCTAAAGAGTTTCATATATAATCTCAGACTCATGGATTCCATTTCTAGGCCTTTAAGAATATATTGTAATAATTAAGTTACTATTTTTCTAGCCAAAACAATAAGTAGGGTAATCAGAGTAAATACATTGACATTAAGTTTTTATATATAAGGGAACGTGTTAAGGACAAGAAAGTAGTCATTGAACAGGTTAGCACTGAATCGATGATAGTTGATCCTTTAGCAAAAGGTATGCCACCAATGAAGTTCAAAGATCATGTTATTAGAATGAGATTGAGTTCTATTATGGAGTTTTCATTGTATGGACAATGTTGTTTTCGTCAAACTCTTATAATATTTTTCTCACATTATTGTGCCCATTATTAAATTTTGAGAAAAAATTATTTCAGACCTGGAATAAACAATTGCGTATTAAGTAATGTTACTACATTCAGGTGATATAAAATTTAGTATATTGTAATAAATGAAAGATAATACTGAACTACTAGAGAACTTATTTCCATAATTCATATATTAAATTTGGATCTGATTAGGATTTGATACTAAGTTAAACGTATGGACCAAGGGGGAGAATTTGAGAAATGTTCATATTTTGGTTGAATACCTATAAATGGTGGTCCAACATTAAGAATTTAGTGGATATTAATGTCCTATTTTTGAGGTAACAGTCAATATATTTGATAGAAGCACATCGATATAGGTTTTTCTAGCAGATGTTTAGGGTCTTCTTTTCTCTTATGAAAATAGACACGATCAAATTGGGAATTATGAGCTTAGAAAATTTCTAAAAACATAGACTCTTCAAGCAAAAACATCAATGGTTGGAGTTATTTCGTTTTTTTCCACATTTAGTTTATTTGTTATTTTAACGTATACTACTATTAAATATATATGTTAGAATTGGTTTATATAAGTGTGCTAAAAGCTTAGCATTGTTAACCATAGTATGGTATGCTTGTTTCACCAAATATGTTTGAAACCAATTTTCCTAAATTATCTTGTTTTCTATCTTAATATAATATATATTGATCCATTTTGCTAAAAAATGGGAGTAGGTCATTTTAGTTACTCTTATATAGGTATAATATTTAATTTAGCATAAAAGATATATACTTCTCTAGTAGTTTCAATTTTTTTTGAAAAACCTTTTTATCTTTAAATTTTTTGAAAAAGTTTCTAATTTTTTAGCTTTTCCAAAATTTCTTACCTAAATTTTGGTTAAAAAATAACAACAAAATACATGTGACAAGAATATCACACTTATACCAATCAAATACTGCTTATATAATAATTTAACCAATTTTTAAAGTCGAATCAAACTAATTAACTCTAACATAAATTAGTAATTTATTATAATTATCTTAAATTACTAATTTGAGTTGAATTTAATCAGTTCGAGTCGCTTTTAAAAACCAAGTTGAGCTATGATATTAATAACATTTAATTTCTTAACGTTTGATATTTATAATACATGTGTTTCATTATTTTATTAAAAGAATGAGATTTTAAAAAATTTAAAATTAAAATAATTTAAAAAAAATTAAAGTACATAAAAAGTTTATATCTCTTTCACCTTTTAATTTATTTATGTTTACGAAAACCCGATGAATCTGCACATGGAGTGATGAAGGCGAGAAAGTTCAAGTTGTATTGAATTGATATTATCGGTAGCACGTCTTTCGTAAGCCACCTCCAGATATGTAGAGATTGATGCGTTTGCTATCACAGTCACAGTTATTGTAAATTTTTTTTTTTTTGCATACAAGGGAGAGAAAATAAAATAAACTGAAGACCCATCAGAGTCTCAATCAGAGGGACCGCTGTCCCCTCTTATACATAGTGCCTTGACTATCGCTACCAAGGAAATGAAGCAGCTCTAGGGGAGGATCTGGAAGAATGTGGAATCCCGTAGGCTCATTCTGGGCTATGGTAGCCAAAAGATCAGCGCTTTGATTGCCTTCTCGGTAGACGTGTTGGAGCTGCACTGTCCATGTCTGCTCCAGCATCTGGTTGATCTCCTGCAACAAAATAGCAACTTCAGTCAGTGGAGGTCTAGAAGTGGAGAGAATATTAATAACTTCGAGTGAGTCCACTTCTAGAAGGATTCGCCGATATCCTAGGTCCTAGGCCAATTTGAGGCCCGCTGTTGCACCCCGCAGTTCGGCCTCCAACGGGGAACCTGCTTCAAATTTTTGTAGGAAACCTCCATACCATTGGCCCGTAGGGCCCCGTAATAATCCTCCCACTGTACCGGTGGTTGTGCCGATGGCCATAGCTCCATCCATGTTAACTTTCAGCCACCCTACCGGAGGAGGAATCCAATGGACTGCCGAACCCACGAGCGTCGCTCGGGGGACAGAGATTCTATGATTGATCGTTTGGGTGTGACTCACCTGAGAGACGTATTCCAGGATGATGCAATTCCTGCGTCCAACCAATCATAATCGGGTTCAAAGATGCACCGATTCCTCCATTTCCAGATGTACCAGCAGGAGATCCCAAAAATAGTGACCCAAGTAAGCTCCTAGGGCTGACCGACAAGGGAGAGATTGACCCGCAGCCATCGCCCCATAAGCTCCTGGAAAAATAACTGATCCTGCTCCTCTGGGTACCAGGCATTCCAGAACCGATAGACTCTGAGACAGTCTCGCAAGGCATGCAATATGGACTCTTCCTACCCACAGAAGTGGCAGGCGCTATCGAACGTTAGATGGCGAGTGACCTGCTGTTGGTTGGTGAGTAACTTCTAATTGGCTAGCAGCCACAGAAAGGACCGAATTTGCTACGGTCCTGGCTATTTTCACACAACTGACCATAGTTGATTGGGGTGTGGGGAGGCAGCTCGAGTAATCATCTCGTAAGTAGAAGCGACTGTGAACTGACCCTTCGGGCTGTGAGCCCATACCATTCGGTCATCAGCTGCTGTCGCAGCTGGGGGCGGCACTGTAGCCAAGAGAACCCTGAGGTGGCTGGGAAGATAATGGTTGAGCAGGGTCCAATTCCACGTGCCGGTCATATCAACATAGTCGAAAACGTACTTGGCCCTCTCGCTGGGAGGTAACAGAGTCAGAGTCTCTGTATCTAGGGATCCATCGTGGTCCAGCCAGTGATCCACCTAAAAACGTATATGGCGGTCGTTGCCTAGTTGCCACCGAGTACCTTGTCGAACATATCCCCATGTTTTGGAGATAGCCTGCTAGGTAGGTGACGTCCCTCTGGTTGGAAGCTCGACAGGGAAGGGTTAGGTGGTAAGTCGATACTTTGCCCCTAAGGACTTGAACTCATAAAGCTTCGGGTTTTTGAAGTAGTCCCATCCCAACTTAACAAGTAGGGCATCGTTGGAGGCTCGAATACGTTTGATCCCGAGGCCTCCGGCGCTCTTCAGGCGGCACACATTTTCCCAATTGACAAGATGGATATGCCCCTTGTCGGGTTGGGATCCCCAAATAAAGAACCGAATAATTTTCTTCAGGTCATCGCACAGCGTCTGGGGTAATCTCACCGTTTGCATGGTGTATAGAGGGAGCGAAGCAAGCATAGATTGGGTCAACGTGACCCGACCAGCCAGTGATAATTCTTTGGCGCTCCATCCTTGAAGACGTTTCTGAACCTTTTCGAGGATGTATTGGTAGGTGCGCCGCGAAATATGCTGATGGAGCAAAGGGACCCCTAGATAGCAACCTAGATTATCCGTGCTTGGCATCTAGAGCACCTGACTGAAGCGACGGGCTTGGTTGGGTAACACATTAGTAGAAAAGTAAACGCGAGATTTTTGTTGATTCACTTTCTGCCCGGAGGCCGCACAAAACTCTGCTAAAAGGGTCGCAACTCCAAGCATTTGGTCCTCCGTCGCTTCTCCATACAAAACTAAGTCGTCCGCGAAGAAAAGATGAGACAGGGATACCGCGGAGCTTTGCCATTTAAATGGATTCCAATGGCCTCGGTTCACCGCTTGGGTCACCATATGGCCCAGACGTTCCAGGAAAAGGACAAAGATGTACGGCGACAGCGAATCCCCCTGGCGGAGCCCGCGGTTGGGGTGAAAAGGTTCCGACAGTTGATCTTGTCACGCAACCTGCATGGTGGCCGTTGTGAGACACTTCATAATAATCCGGGTTAAGGAAGGAGGGAGCCTAATGGTCGTGAGAGTGTCCTTAATGAAGGGTCAGTTAAGCCGGTCATATGCTTTTTCAAGGTCAACCTTCAAAGCAAAATAGCCCTTCGCTCCCTTTTTGCGACACATCGAGTGAATGATTTCCTGCACTATGATAATATTGTCGATTATGTGGCGGCCAGGGATGAAGCTGCATTGGGTGTTCGCCACCAGGTGGGAGAGGAGGGGTCTCAGACGGTTAGCTATGACTTTGAAAAGGGCCCTGTACAGCACGTTGCACAGACTAATTGTCCAGAACTGGGTAATATACTGCGGAGACGAAAGTTTCGGGATGAGGACGAGGATTGTATGGTTCAAATCCGACTCCCAGACCTCTTCCCGAAAAAGTTGTTTAAGAAAAGAAACAATCGCTGGACCCACGCTGGCCCAGCGGGATTGAAAAAAGATAACGTTAAAGCCATCAGGTCCTGGGGCTTTGTTCGGAGGCATGTCGAAAATAGCGCTCCGAATTTCGACCTCGGTAAGCGGGTGCTCCAACCCCATACGTTGGGTCTCCGTAAGGCATGGGAAGCCTACACTCAAGGCCAACCTCGGGGAAGGAGCAGTATTAGCAGTGTACAAGTTTTGGAAGTAAGTACGAGCATGCGTCCGAAGTTGCTCGGCGTTGGTGAAGACCGCATCGTGATGGTCGAACAGTCGGTCAATCAGGATCTTCCGCCGTTTGGTCGTAGTGACCAGGTGATAATATCTTATGTTACGGTCCCCTTGGGAAAGCTAATCGCATCGTGCTTTTTGGTGCCAGTAGAGTTCTTCTTCACAAAGCGCTTGGTGTAAGTCGCCGCTAAGTTGGGTCTCGAGGGCTAGTAGCGACTCGTTCTCGCCTTGGAGAAGGGATCGCCGGATACCGTCCAGTCGGGCCGTGAGCCGGCGTTTCCGATGGAAGATGTTGCCAAAAACCTTTTGGTTCCATTCTGAAAGATGTGAGGAAAATTCTGCTAGGGCTTTCGTGAACGTCGCGGCCCGCGAAAGCCAATGTGCCTCCACCAAGGATGGAAAATCTGCATGAGCAAGCCAAGCTGACTGGAAGCGGAAGGGAGGAGGACCGAACGGAATCCGCGGCCTACTTAGGAAGTGAACTAGCATAGGACGATGGTCCGAACCTAAAAACGGGAGGTGATGATTCACAGTCTGAGGAAAGGCTTCAAGCCATGGGGAGGAAGCGAGGACCCGGTCTAAACGAGCTTGGATTTGTCCGCGTCTCCAGGTAAAGCGGGAACCTATGTAGCCCACATCGTGGAGACCGCTGTCATGTACCCAATCCCGGAATAGAATACAAACTATCGAAGAGGTGCAGGACCCCCCTCGCTTATCGCCGATGGCTAGTTTCGCATTGAAGTCCCCTCCGACAAACCAAGGGCAGTGGATATCGTGAGTCATTTCCCTTAACAGATCCCACAGGAATTTTTGGGGTGGACGCTGAGGACTAGCGTAAACCGCCGAGAAGTCAAAAGTGTAGGACTGGTAGGTGATGACTGCATGGACCAGTTGTTTGTGTGCGAGCTGAATGACCACGTTAAAAGAGGTGTTCCATAAGATCCAAATCCCGCCAAAAAAACCGTCCTCTTCAACCCGAAAGGAAAAGGCGAAACCCAATTTTTTGATGACTTTGTCGGCTTGACTACTGCTAATGCGAGGTTCGATTAGAACTACTAGGTCCAGCTGATATTGCCGGACGTAGTGCCTGAAGGGTGTGAAAAACCGTTTACTTCCGGCCCTCTGACAATTCCAGAAGAGGATAGACATTAAAAAGATTAGAAAATTTAGGTCTCCGCTGCTATCGGTAGCTCCGGCACGTCAGAAGAATCCATACTCTGATCTGCGTCCCCAGTAGGTGAAGGAGGGTCTTCGTCAACCGGGGTTGGGAGCGAAACGTCCATCGGGCGAGGATGGTGGGCCCCATGATCCGAAGTCTCAGAGGCCGGGATAGGGTTATCAGTCCCTGGAGGGGGGAGGGGATAGTTATTGTAAATTTGTATATGAAGATAACCGACTTAGCCTAGGAATATTTTAGTGAATCGTTAATTACTAATTTAATGCCGATGACTACCTCTACTTGGTTCATTGGTAGAGATAACTGTGCTAAATACGCTTGTAACTGAGGAACGCTACACATTGTACCACTTTAATTAGTAGCCTCAAAAATTAAATTAAGCAGAAAGTTTATTTGGATGCTTTAGCATTATTTATTTTATTAAATAATATGCATATAATTAATTGTTATAAATTATATATAATTGAGTTGATTTCATTTTATTAATAATGTTTTTAAGTTAATATTTTAATGTTTTTTATCTTCTGTCCATAATTAAACACATTACCGTTGTAAGCAAATTACGTCGTTTCAGTGCCAAGCATTACTTGTGAACGTCACTTTTTATCCCGTTTCCTGGGGCCATCGAATGCGCAAGGAAGAGAACATATCTGCTTTTTACGTATTTGTCATCGGTCTCTGGAACAGACACTCCTTTGAAGTTGGAAACTATAACATAGTTTTGCTTAGTAAATTAAAAGCAGTTAAGACGAAATAAGTTGATTAAGGTATAGTTCAGATGGGTTCGGATTCAACAACAACAACATCACCCAACGGGAAGAGGAATAGAGATCCCGAGGACGAGGTCTATCTCGACAATCTTCATTCCCATAAACGTTACCTTAGCGAGGTCTCTTCCTTCTCTCGTTTTTTCCTCGCGTTCGGATTATTTTCATTTTCCTTATTGAATTGATTTAGATTTTTTGTGGGTATCATGTGTCTTGTGTTGTTGTGTGGATGTGGATGTGGATGTGTCTTAATTTACTGTTAAAGTCGATTCCTTTGTTTTTAATGTTGACAGCTTTACCTTTTTGCTTTTGGGCCTAGATGATGGCGTCTAGTTTGAATGGATTGACTGTTGGAGACACACTCCCAGAAAATCTCATGGAATCTCCGGCAAGGTCCGATGGCATGTATTATCTTAGGTAAAATCTTGGCATTTTTGTTCTCTGATTTCTTGGAAATGGTGAATGAAGAAGGTGAAGGAATGAGGTGGATAAGTAGTTGCTCATCTGTTTGAATGTGTGATCCTGATGCTCTAGGCCTGAAATAATCCTTTTGAATTTGGTTATCATGCCCATTACAGGGAAGTTTATAGGTGGCTTTTAATTGCGTTAAATTTGGTCATATCTTAAATGTTGACATTCTTTCTATGAGTTTTGTCATTTCACGTTTCATAACCGGAGGAGGTGATTGTTGGCCTAGTTTTATCACTCTACTACTGCTTGTATGTTTGAGGCCTTCTATCATGATTACAGCAATTCCATATTTAGACCAAATTGTGGGGTGGTTTTGCAAATTGTAATGTTTAGTTTCGATGGAAATCTAGAATAGGTGTCTAATGTATCCTGAATCTCCAGTATATATTTGTATGGTCCCTGGGGGTGAACTTATGCCAGGTTGAATTGTGAAGGTTAGAATTCGTATGGGCTATTATCTGTGCTGCATTTGGAGTATTCTTTATCAGTTGAAAATTTGCCAGGTTGCACGCTTTACGATTACGTAATTCAACTCCTTTTTGCCTTAAATCTCTCACCACTGGTAGTTTCTTCAAATAATGTATTATGTTTTTCCATGTTCCCCATACTCACAACCTTGTTAAATGCATCATTTCAGGGATGAGATGTTGCAGTATTCACCAATGTCAGAGGACTCAGACGACTCTAGATTTTGTGAAGCTCATACAAATACTTGCTCATTACAACCTGACAGTGCACCCAGCAGTCCTGTTTCTCCGTATAGGTACCAAAAGCCACATAGTACACTATCTTCTGCACAATCCTCCAGTTCAAATCCTTCACATGGAAGCGCCTTTACTGCTGTCACCTGCTCACAGCCTCGACAACGTGGTTCAGATTCTGAGGGCCGGTTTCCATCATCACCTAGTGATATCTGTCACTCAGCTGACTTAAGAAGGGCTGCGCTTTTGCGGTCTGTGCAGATGAGAACTCAACCTTCTGGCCCACCATCTTTTGAGCTGTCTTATGGATCAGGGCAGGAGGGCATAACTAATATGGATGCTGAAGAGCGACGTTGCACATACATGAAATCCTTAATTGATGAGAGAGATTATAGTATTGAGTGTTCATCAGTTGGTATATCTGAACCTGAGTTTATCGAGGAAAAGTCGCGTAGGGTCTTAAATATGAAATCAGACGAACCTGGGAATTAATACTTGAAAAATAGGATGAGTATTGGCAATACCTTGTGCATTGGTTGGCTCTTGATTGACGTAGTCAAGAAACAGTTCAAAAGATGGACTAATTGATGGCTGGCCAAAGCATGTTCTGGTGATTTGGTCACACTTACGGTTTGTGTAAGTCTGAGTTAACCAAAAATGCAGAGAATATCTATACTACATGGATCTGTGTCTGCTTTCTCGTCCACAATGGTATGTTGTGAAGCTTAGCCACTTTCACCAGCATACGCACCTTGGGATATTTGGGGCATGTCCGCTAAAACATAAGATGATGATGTCGGTCGTGTGTTCTGAATATTTTTGGTTGATTCTCTTGCAATCAATTTGGCTCCTGGTTGAGATTTGCAACTGAGTGGGTGCATTCATTGGCTAGTTTGGACTCGAGACTCTGCTAAATGTGTGCGGCGTGCATACACTTGCAAACTAGAGCTATCCAAACTTTTCTGTTGGTTCCTTGTTCATTTCAGTGATAATTTCTATCGTGAAGAATTGAGTGGATGATGCTTGCACAAATTTGGTGTAGGTAACATGGGAGTTTTAGTTCAAACTCTTAGGAGACTCTAATGAGTATTTCCAGTCGCATAATAGTTCAAACCTTCAGTCCATATGGGAACTGATATGGAATGTCCAACTTATGCAAGACTTTTCTGTATCTTATCTTTAATGATGCGTTGAATTATTTCTTCTAATGGTAAATCCGTTAAAAGGAGCATTTTTTATTCAAATTTTTTAAAATTTAATTTAGATGTTAAATATTTAGTAGCAATGTTTTAAAAACCAGACTGAACATCAAACCGGTCGAAGTAGAGATTTAAGGTTTAAAGGTTCAACTGGTAATGAACTGTTATAAAACTAGTATATAATAAATAAGAAGTAAAATTTACAAGAATAAGTAAAAATAAAATATTTTATTGAAATAAAAAATATATCAATGTCTATTATTATACGATGATCTAATAATAAATAAATATGAATCTAATATAAAACTTAAAATAACAATAAAAATAAAAATTGTATTTCTGAAGGAGATTGCGTCTCATCATCGTTAAAAGTGTCAAATTCTCTAACGTTATTTAAAAATTCATAAATTACGTTTTTATCTAAAGTATTTGCATCAAATTCTTCTACTGCATCAAAATAAATTACAAATTAGTAATGTATGAAATTATTCTCAATTGTAAACTTATAATACAGTATAAGTTTATCTTAAATATGATCAAAATAAGATATGAACTGACCATTAGTAGATGTTCTTAATTCATTCATTGTAACAGATACATTTTCTTCATAAATTATCTTTTTAAGTTCATTATAATCAAGATCAGGTGATGTTTTTTCTTTTTTGAAAAATTAGTTTAATAAAATGGGTGTCTCAAATAAACATTCACATTCTGTTTTTTTGATTACTGCATGTGCAAAGAGATGTTAACAATTTCCACACCCGTTTGATAACTACATCATGATCATGTAGGTAATTACATTAGTTTCCTCTTTATTCTAAAACCAAAGACAGAATCATACCCATTAGGAGCTTGAATTCTCTCATTTGGTGTTGCATTTGAGGGTAGATCTTCCTTGTAGACAACAAAGTTCAGCATAACTCCAAGGCGGTTACTTTTGATTAACCTAAATGGGGCAGTCAAAACACCCTTTCTTGAAGCTCTAGTACGCAATACAATTTCCCAATCTTTCTGTATTTACATAATGAAGAGAAAATTCGCCAATACCAAAAGTGCAAAGATTTAATATAAATTATAAGATATGCTATCGAAAGTACAAAGATTTAATATAAATTATAATAAATGTTATTGACAGTTTAACTTGCACGATAAAGCTAGTAGGATTAGCACTACAGGGAATTTCAAATCTCAACTAAACTACATTCAATAGTATCTACAGAAATATTTTACAACCTTTATAAACAGAAATGGAATCATATCATGTCATATCAAGAAAAAACAAAAGAACTTACTTGTCCAGACAATATATCAAAAGATGCCACATGTGAAATGGTATCCTGAGTGAAGATGACAGGAGCATATTCTTCCTGAATAGGGCAAGCCTTAAGCAATTTGGGGTTTTAGTCATCCTTATGCACAGGGTTTTGCTCAAGGATGTTCATCCTCCTAATAATCCAGCCCTGTTGTTTCTCAAATTGTTCCCTTCATGAGTGTAGCACCATTACAGCATATGTCACACCACTTGTAAGGGCCTCTCAAAAGCAGTTCTCTCAGTGTACTTTACAAACGTCCTCTATATGAATTCTAAGAGTTAGTATCTGTTTGGCCTTTAATTTGTTAAAGGACAACACGTAGCCCTTTAGGTGAATGGTGCGAGCGTGCCAGGAATTTTAGGT
>JAOSBN010000004.1:6795635-6813529 GCA_027563595.1 Erythroxylum suave | reverse complement strand
GGGGAGTGTTAGATTAGGAGATTATCCTAATCCCTTAATATTAGGGATTAGATCATTATCACAATATATCCCTTAATCGTAGGGATTAAATCATTATCATAATATAGTTTTCAAATTTGTAATTGTAATTGTTATCCTTAGTAGTCTATATAATGTATAGTGTAATACAGAGAAAATAATAGAACATTACAGAAAATCTTTCTCCTAAACTATGTTTTCTGATTAACAAGTCTTCATGACTATGAGTGTTAGAGAGAAGAGAGAAACAAGGGAGTGAAAGAGTGACACATGGCTGTAAAAGGAAGTTACATTTAGCTAGCTATTCCCAAGTTTGATGGTCATTACAACCATTGGTCAATGTTGATTGAAAATTTCCTTCGCTCGAAGGAATATTGGAGTCTCATCGAAGAAGAAATTCCAGTACCAGTAGCTAATGACTCAGAGCTCACTGCTGCCCAGACGAGGGAGGATCAGAAGCTAAATGACTTAAAAGTAAAGAATTACTTGTTTCAGGCGATCGATCGAAACATTATGGAAACAATCCTCGTCAAAGACACAACAAAACAAATCTGGGATTCCATGAAGCTAAAGTATCAGGGGTCAACTCAAGTTAAGTGAGCTCAATTGCAAACTTTAAGGAGAACTTTTGAAGTCTTGTAGAAGGGTGAACACGTAGATGAGTATTTTGCTCGCACCCTTACGATTGTCAATAACATGAAGATATATGGTGAAAAAATGGATCAAGTGGTCATTATTGAGAAGATTTTGAGATCTACGACCCCAAAGTTTGATTACGTCGTATGTTCAATGGAAGAATCTAACAATTTGGACACTTTAACAATCGATGAACTGTAGAGCAGCCTATTAGTTCATGAACAAAGAATGAAGGGGCATGAGCAAAGCCATGAAGAGCAAGCATTGAAGATTACCTATAAGGATAGAGCTTGTGGTAGAGGAAGAGGACGTGGAACATCCAGAGGTAGAGGAAGACGCCGAGGGAGGCAGGAGTTCAACAAATCATTAGTTGAGTGCTCAAATGCCACAAGCTACGACATTTTCAATATGAATGTCATAGCTGGGAGAAGGTTGCAAACGATGCGGAGGAAAATAAAAATGTGGAAGCAGATAAAGAAGAGGAGGTTCTCTTGATGGCTCATGTTGAACTCAACGATGCAAAGAGAGAAGGAGCCTGGTTTCTTGATTCAGGCTGCTCAAACCACATGTCAAGAAACAAACAGTGGTTTGTAGACTTTGATGAACAAGTTCAACATTCAGTAAAGCTGGGGAACAAATTCAAGGATGTCAATAATGGGAAGGGGAAATGTCAAGCTAAAGATTGGAGGAATAATTTAGGTAGTGACCGATGTGTTTTACGTTCCTGAGCATACAAATAATTTGCCGAGTAAGAGAAGGGGTTGGCCATTCTGATTCAAGATGGAATGTGCAGAATTTATCATCCTAGCTGAGGTCTCATAGCATATACTTAGATGACAACGAACAGGATGTTCGTCTTGCTCACCAATGAAAAAATGCAAAACTCAAATTGTCTTCAAGTTGCAGCTAAAGATATCACTAATCTCTGGCATCGAAGGTATAGTCATCTGAACAATAAGAGTCTCAAAACCTTGAACTATAAGCAACTTGTGAAAGGGTTGCTAAAACTCAAATATGTGAAAAGAGTGTGTACTGTTTACAATATCGAAAAGCAACATCGTGAGGTTGTACCAAAGAAAAGTCAGTGTGGAGGGCCTCGCAAAAACTGCAATTAATACATGCTAACATTTGCGGTCCTATCACACCGAGCTCAAATAGCAACAAGAGGTACATTTTGAGATTTATTGATGACCATAGTAGGAAGAATTGGGTTTATTTTTTGTCTCAAAAGAGTGAAGCTTTTATAGCTTTCAAAGATTTTAAATGTCTTGTTGAGAAAGAAATAGGGAGTGATATATGTTGTTTAATAACTGATCAAGGTGGTGAATTCACTTCATATGAGTTTAACAATTTTTGTAAATCTTATGGCCTTAGAAGACAGCTTATAGAAGCGTACACCCCTCAGCAGAACAGGGTTGCAGAGCATAAGAATCGAACCATCATGAATATGGTTCGATGCTTATTGATAGAGAAGTAAATGCCCAAAGTGTTCTGGCCAGAAGTGGTTCGATGGACAATATATGTGTTAAACAAGAGTCCTACAGCAGTGGTAAAAGGCAAGGTCCTAAATGTTGGAGTGGGATCAAGCCAACTATGAATTACTTTCGGGTTTGGGATGCATTGGAGATGTTCGCATACTAGATACTAAGAGATCAAAGCTGGATGATAAGAGTTACAAATGTGTGCTTACAGGTTGTTTGATCCCATTGCTAAGAAGATTGTAATTAATAGAGATGTTGTGTTTGATGAAGGTGAAAGTTGGAACTAGGGGAGGAGTGAAGAAGAGGTGAAGCTCAACATATTTGACTGGGGAGATGATGACTATGAAGATGACGAGATGATCTCAGTGGCTCATACAAGGGTGAAGAAAGTGATGAAGAAAGTGTAGAAGGTAACCAAGATGAATCATCTACTCAAACTAATTTATATGGAGGTAGTAGAGAAAGTTCATCTTCCTCTAGTCCATCTGAACTAAGAGTTAGAAGAACACCCAGTTGGATGCAAGATTACAAAAGTGGTGAGGGGTCAGAAGAGGAAGATGTGTAGAACCTTGTTTTGTTCACTTCACAAGAAGATCCAACCTGCTATGAAGAGGCTGTGAAGAGTGAGAAGTGGAGGAATGTGATGGATGTGGAGATAGAAGCTATTGTGAAAAATAAAACTTGGGAATTGGTAAATTTGTCAATCGGAGCAAAGAAGATTGGTGTTAAGTGGGTATATAAAGCTAAGTTAAATGAAAGTGGGGAGGTTAATAAATACAAAGTTCGTTTAGTGGAAAAAGGTTATGCTCAGGAACATGGGATAAATTATAATGAGGTGTTTGCTCTAGTGGCACGGTGGAATACAATTTGCATGGTTTTGGCTTTGACTGCTCAGAAGGGTTGGTTGGTGTTTCAGCTGGATGTAAAAAGTGCATTCTTGCATCGAGAATTGAAGGAAGCTGTTTCATTAAGCAGCCATAAGGCTATGAACAAAAAGGCAAAGAGAAGGTGTTCAAGCTCAAAAAGGCTTTATATGGCCTAAAGCAGACCCCTCGAGCTTGGTATACTAAGATTGAGAATTATTTTCTCAATGAAGGTTTTGAAAGATGCAGTCATAAGTCCACTTTGTTTATCGAAATAAAAGATGGAGGTAAGATTTTAATTGTAAGTCTCTATGTAGATGGCTTAATCTTTACTGGTAATGATGCTTGTTTGATTGAGGAGTTTAAGTGTTCAATGAAATCCAAGTTTGAGATGACAGATCTAGGAAAGATGAGATATTTTCTAGGTATTGAAGTTCTGTAAAATTCGAAAGGTATTCATTTGTGTCAAAAGAAATATGCCAAAGATGTTCTTGATAGGTTTGGTATGAGGGACTGCAATGCAGTAAAGAATCCCACAGTTCCTGGTTCAAAGTTGACAAGAGAAGGTGGAGGAAAGAAAGTCGATGCAACTCAGTTCAAACAATTGGTTGGTAGCCTCATGTACTTGACAGCTACTAGACCTGATTTGATGTACAGTGTATGCCTCATTAGCAGATATATGGCAGATCTAATAGAGAGCCGTTTGCTTGCTGCAAAGAGGGTGCTTCAGTATCTAAAGGGAACTCTGGAGCTTGGAGTGTTTTATGCAAGAGAAGGTGCAATAGAGCTGTTCGCATATACCGATAGTGATTATGTTAGTGACTATGATGATAGAAAAAGTATATAAGGGTATGTGTTTGAACTGAGTGGCGGAGCTGCGGCTTAGGCTTCGAAGAAGTAGCCTGTTATAACTCTTTCTACAACAGAGGCGGAATATGTTATAGTAGAAGCGTATGCTTATCAAAGTATTTGGATGAAGAAAGTGTTCAATCACCTCAGCACTTCTCAAAGTAAGTGTATTACTATGTTTTTTGATAACTTATCTGCTATTAAGTTGTCCAAAAACCTAGTTTTACATGGAAAGAGCAAACATATAGATATGAGGTTTCATTTTCTGCGTAATCTCACAAGGGATGGAGTGGTTAAGTTGAAGTATTGTGGTACCAGTGAGCAGCTTGCCGACATTATGACTAAGCCTCTGAAGTTGGAGAGTTTTGTGAAGCTTCGAAGGCTGCTGGGAATGAAATTTTTGGCGGAGGTAAACTAATTACTTTTGGCAATTTCAGTTAAGGGAGGAAATGTTAGAGAAGTTAAGACATTTGAAAGTTTCAAATATCTAGAGTTTATGATGTGGAAGGTCTCTAGTTTGAATATGTCAATAATTCCTAGTATTTAGGATCTCATTTCGTTTTTCAAATTAGTGTTTGACTGTTTCCTAGTATTGTTAAAAACGTGGGTAGTTACTTTGCTATTCAGTTATTTTTAATGGCTTTATAAGCCGATTCTCTTTCTTTTTTTTTTTGCATACAAGGGAAAGAAAACAAAAGAAAAAAATAGAGTCTTAGTCAGAGGGAACGCTGTCCCCTCCCGTACATAGTTCTTTGACGATCGCTACGAAGGAGGTGAAGCAACTCCAGTGGGGGATCAGGGAGAATGTGGAGACCGGGAAGCCCGCGCTGGGCTATGGTAGCCAAGAGATCGGCGTTTTGGTTGCTTTCGCAATAAATGTGTTGGAGCTGCACTGTCCAGGCCTGCTCCAGCTTCTAGTGGATATTCTGCATCAAAACAGCAACGTCAATTAGTGAAGGACAAGAAGTGGATAGAATATTAATAACTTCGAGGGATTTCGACTTCCAGTAAAATTCACCGATAGCTTAGGTCCCAGGCCAATTTGAGGCCCGCAACAGCACCCCTCAACTCTGCCTCCAACGGGGAGCCTGCCCCATGTAGGAAACCACCATACCACTGGCCCGTGGGGTCTCATAGTAAACCTCCAGCTATACCTGTGGTAGTTTCAAATGGCAGAGCACCATCCGTGTTTACTTTAATCCATCCGACCAGGGGTGGAGTCCAATGAACTGCCTGACCCGCAGGCATCGCCGGAGGAGGAAAAAGTCTATTAGTGACCGTACGGGCTTGACTCACCCAAGAGACGTACTCCAAGATGATGCGATGACCGGATTCCGGCCATTCAAACTCATGGACGAAAATACACCGATTCCACCATTTCCAGAGGTACCAGCAGGAGATCCCATAAATGGTGACCCATGTAATCTCCTGGGTCTAACCTACATTGGAGAGATTTGCTCGTAGCCACCTCTCCACAGGCGCCTGGAAAAAGAATTGATCCTGCTCTTCGGGGTGCCAGGCATTCCAGAACTTGTGGACTTTGGCACAATCCCGCAAGGCATGCAATATGGACTCTTCCTGCCCACAGAACTAGCAGGTGCTATCTGAAGTTAGTTGTCTAGCGACACTTTGTTGGTTGGTCAGTAACTTCTGGTTGGCTAGCAGCCACAGAAAAGAACGAATTCGCTGCGGCCCTGGCCATTTCCACACCGCAGACCATAAGGGATTGTGATGAGGGGAGTCAGACCGGGTAATCAGCTCGTAAGCAGAGGCTACTGTGAACTAACCCTGCAGGTTAGGGGCCCAAACCATTCGGTCATCGGCTACTATCTCAGCCGGGGGTTGGACTGTAGTCAGGAGAGCTCGGAGGTGGCGGGGGAGATATTGGGTGATCAGGGTCCAATTCCACGTGCCGGTTATATCGACATACTCGAAGACGTACTTGGCCCTCTCATTGGAAGGTAAAGGAGTCATGGCCTCTGTATCTAGGGGGCCATATTGGTCCAGCCAGTTATCCATCCAAAAGCGTATTTGTTGGCCGTTGCCTAGATGCCATTTGACACCTTGTCGAACATAGCCCCACATTTTGGTGATGGCCTGCCAGGTACTCGACGTCCCTTTGGCTGGAAGCTCGTTAGGGAGGGGATGTGGGCTGATCCGATACTTGGCCCGAAGAACTTGAACCCATAAAGCTTCGGGTTTATGAATCAAACCCCATCCCAACTTAACAAGTAGGGCGTCATTGGAGGCTCTAATGCGTTTGATCCCAAGGCCTCCTTCGTGCTTCGGGCGGCACACGCTGTCCCAATTGACGAGATGGATGTGCTGCTTGTTGGGTTGGGATCCCCAAAGGAAGGACCGTATTAGTTGCTCCAGATCATCACAAAGCGACCGGGGTAATCTCACCGTTTGCATGGTGTAGAGAGGGAGAGAGGCGATCACCGATTGGGTCAACGTGACCCTACCGACCAATGATAATTCTTTGACGCTCCACCCTTGAAGACGTTGCTGAACCTTATCGAGTATGTATTGGTAGGTACGACGCGAAATGAGCTGATGGATCAAGGGGACCCTTAGATAGCGTCCAAGGTTATCCGTGCTCGGCATCTGGAGCACCTGGCTAAAACGACAAGCTTGGTCGGGTAATCCATTAGCAGAAAAGTAAACACGAGATTTTTGTCGGTTCATTTTCTGCCCAGAGGCCGCGCAAAACTCTGCTAAGAGGGTCGAAACCCCAACCATATGTTCCTCCGTAGCTTCACCAAACAGAACTAAATTGTCAGCGAAGAAAAGATGGGACAGGGATACCACTGAGCCACACCATTTGAACGGTTTCCATTGTCCCCGGGTCACCGCTTAGGTCACCAGATGGCCCAGACATTCCAGGAAAAGGACAAAGATGTAGGGCGATAGCGGATCCCCTTGACGAATACCATGGTTGGGATGAAAAGGTTTGGACAGCTGATCTTGCCACGCAACTTGCATTGTGGCCGTCGTGAGGCACTTCATAATGATCCGGGTTAAAGAAGTAGGGAGCTCGATGGCTGTGAGAGTATCATGAGTGAAGGGCCAGTGACGGCGGTCATATGCTTTTTCGAGGTCAACCTTTATTGCAAAATATCCCTTCGTGCCCTTTTTGCGTCTCATCGAATGAATAATCTCCTGCACGATGATAATATTGTCGGCAATGTGGCAGCCTGGGATGAAGCTGCACTGGGTGTTCGCCACCAGGTGGGAGAGGATGGGTTTCAGTCTGTTAGTAATTACTTTGGAAAGAGTCTTATACGGCACGTTGCAAAGGCTAATCGGCCAGAACTGGGTAATATACTGTAGAGATGAAAGTGTCGGGATGAGGACGAGGATCGTGTGATTCAAATCCTACTCCCATACCTCTTCCTTAAAAATTTGCTTAATAAACGAAACTATCGCTGGACCCACGTTGGCCCATTGGGATTGAAAGAATAAAGTTGTAAATCCATCGGGGCCTGGCGCTTTGTGCGGAGGCATGTCGAACAGTGCGCTGCAGATTTCTGCCTCGGAGAGCGGGTGCTCTAACCCTGTAAGTTAGACCTCTGTAAGTCTTGGGAATCCTGCGTGTATTGACAACCTTGGGGAAGGAGCGGTTTCAGATGTATACAAGTTTTTGAAGTAAGTACGGGCGTGCGTCCTTAGTTGGTCGGCCTCGATGAGGGCCAAGTCATTATGGTCGAATAAACGGTCAATCAGGATCTTCCTCCTTTTGGTCGTAGTCACCAGGTGATAGTATCTCGTGTTGCGATCTCCTTGAGAAAGTCAATCACATCGGGCTTTCTGGTGCCAATAGAGTTCCTCCTCACAGAGCATTTGGTTTAATTCGCCGCTAAGTTGGGCCTCGAGGGCAAGTAGCGACACTTTCTCGCCAGTGAGGAGGGAGTGTCGGATATCTTCCAATCGGGCCATGAGACGGCGTTTTCGATGAAAGATGTTTCTGAAAACCGTGTTGTTCCATTCCAAAAGATGGGAGGAAATTTGAGATAAAGATTTCGTGAACGTCTCGGCCTGAGGAAGCCAATAGGCCTTCACCAAAGAAGGAAAAGCTGCATGTGCAAGCCAAGAGGATTGTAAGCGGAAAAGGGGTGGGTTGTTAGGTGTCCGACGCCTATTGAGGAAATGTACTAACATAGGATGATGGTCAAAGCCTAAAAATGGGAGATGGTGATTCACGGTCTGAGGAAAGGCTTCTAACCATTCGGAGGAAATGAGGACCCGATCCACGTTACCAGGTAAAGCGGGATCTGATGTAACCCAAATCATGGAGGCCGCTTCCTTGGACCCATTCGCAGAATGGTTGACAAAACACTGAAGAGGTTCAGGACCCCTCTTGCTTATCTCCAATGGTGAGTTTTGCATTGAAGTCCCCTCCTACAATCCAAGGTCGGTGTATATCTTGAGCCAGACCCTTTAACAGTTCCCACAGGAATTTTTGGGTTGGTTGCTGAGGACTAGCGAAAATCACCGAAAAGGCAAAGGTATAGGACACGTAAGTGATGACTGCATGGACCAGCTGTTTGTGTGCTAGCTTAATGACAAAGTCGAAAGTTGTGTTCCATAATAACCAAATCCCACCAAAAAAACCATCAGCGTCGACCCGGAAGGAATAGTCAAAGCCCAATTGTTTTATGACTTTGTCGGCTCGACTACCACTAATGCGAGGTTCGACAAATATGACTAGGCCGAGTTTATATTGCTGAACGTAATTCCGGAAGGGCGTTAGGAACCGTTTACTTCCGGCCCCCTGACAATTCCAGAAGAGGATAGACATGGATAGGATTTGGAAAATCTAGGGCTCCGCTGCCCTTCAGTAGCCTGGGTTGTGATCGAAACGTCCATCAGTCGAGTATTGTGGGGCCCATGATCTGGGGGCTCGGAGGGTGTGACGAGGTAGTCAGGCACTGGAGGAGGTCAGAGGTCGGGGACCTCTCAAGCCCATCCATGGGTTGCCTGTGCTCGCTTCGGTCCTTGGGAGGTTCCGCAGCATTCGGGACCCCTAAGACTTCCTGGTGGGACCGGATTGTCACGTCCTTGTGTTGCGCAATAATCGTGGGTTGTAGAGGGGTGGGAGTGAATGGGCTTAAGATCTGTTAGCCAAATTGGGTCGGACTGGGGGAGGGGATCGCAGAATAGGCTGCCCTTGGACCCTTTCGAGTGGGCATGGGCCAGCCTCCATTAGCATGAAGTGCCAGCCCATGTTGAGATCTGGGCAGTTGCGTTGGGTCGTCTGGCCCATTGGCGGCGACAAAAATTGATGGGTTAGGGGAAGGTATTGTCTTGGGCATTTCGCTAAACGTATAGGCGTGGCCGAACGTTGCGCTGGTAGGGGTGAGACGCACTGCTGAGTCGTCTGACGCCTCTGTCAGGACGTCAAATTGGGAGCCAACGGATAGGCTACCTCCAACGGTCGGATTCGCTAAGGGCTGGGACGCTTGGTTGGTGCGTGGACGCGATGTTGGCCGACGAGCTTGGATCTAGGTTTAGAAATCTGCTGCCATCGCTTCGCTTCAGCCTGGAGGATTCAGGTCGCTTGGCGAGTGGGACAACGGTGAGGGAGTGCCTCTCGATGACGAAGGGTCCCCTATTACTGTCCGTAGCTGTGGTTGCGATGGGGCCTGCGACGTTGTTGCGGAGGAGGACGGTTGGGAGCAATGACCGATGTCGTGACCCACAACGCCGCAGCGGTGGCAAATCTTCGTCAATCCTTCGTATACGACTCTGATGGTTTTGCCGTCTAAATCCACCGTTGAACGGAGCGGTAAGGTAAGGTTCAGTTCAATAGCTAATCTGGCATATTTTCCGCGTTGGGTGGTGAGTGTGGCTTCACCGATTTTAACCGGCTGACCAATGAGACTTCCCAGAGCTTTGATGATGCGGGTGTGGTAGCGAGCGACCGACAAGTCCAGGAGGCGCACCCAAACTACCGCATGCGGGGTGGTGCCCTGAGCTAGTCGGAAGGCCAGAGTCCACCTCTAGACGGAGAGTACTTGCCCAAAAATAACCCATGGCCCTTGCAATAGGGCTTTAAGGTAATCGGCTTCAGACTGGAAATTCACCAAGTAATAGTCGAATTCGAGATCGATGAGTTTTATTGGACCTTGTGGCTGCCACAGGGTCCGTAGGCGTTGGCTGAGGGTTCTATATCCGATCTTGCGTCCCAATAATTTGATGATTATGGCCTGGGACCATTGGTTGTCGAGTTTGTCTTTGAAGGCTTGGGAAAGGGTAATGCCCGCAAATGTTTCTTCAGGGTGGTGGCGGATGTCGCCTTCGGTGACGGCTATAAGTTCCTCAGTTGGCCATGCCAAGGCTTTAGTGGCAGCACCTCCCTGTTGAGAGTTTTGCACTGCAGCACTGTACGAGAGGGTTGGGCCTGGAGTGGTATCTGCTTCCCGGCCTCGGACTCTGACCTTCTTGGGCGGTTGTTCATTTGCAACCATCGAATCGCTTGTAGATGCCATTGGCCCCGACTGGCCAATGGTAATTTGGATTGTGGGGTGAGGTGTGGATCGGTGTGCAATGGCTGTGGTGTTGAGCTGTCTTTGGACTGAGAATCAGAGTAGGAGCAGAAAAGGCAAGGAGGTGTGGTGAAGACGTTGGCTAGTGAACAGTAACTTCGGAGGTGTGCGCGTTACTTCTTCTACACAAAGTTATTTGCTCTAGAGTCTATTTGTTCCAACAATAAGACGAGCATCTCCACTGACGAGAATCCCGATCATTTAGGATGGCATTATCGTCAAGAACGGGAGGGGAAGAAAGCATATTTTATAGCTTCTGTGGCAAACTTTTTATGTGATTACTGTCTCTCAATCTTTTATTTAAATATGTAATACCCAAAGCTACCGACAATGTGATTTTTATTCAATTACTATTTCGCAATTGCTAAAGTTTGCTGCCCACTCCCCAAGTCCCTTGAAGGATCATCAGGATGTATTCACAATATAACATATGCCAGTGCTGTTTGAGCCAACCTTTTGAGAAAGACCACCTTACCACCGCGGGAACCCGATCTTTAATAGAGGCAAAGATGCCAACTTTTGATCACCCTATGTAAGCCGGAAAGTCCTAAATGACTCCTGTGGGTTTTAATTCTTCAGATTTCTGACATGTCTGATTATAGCTAAATATAACTTGACTACTTGATATCCCAGTCATTCGGTCAATAATACCAGCCACACCATTGCAAGCGATGCAAATAAAGACATTAATTCAGCTCATCTTATCTTCTTTTTACTCGGTATAAAAATACTGACAGCATTTGTTCAACCAGCAAACCCACTCATATGCTTAACAAAAGTTTGGCAGGCAATTGCTTTCTCGAGGTCATAATTCATAACACATACTGAAGTTTCCGTAACCGTGAACAAAAACTAAACAAATGCGTATAACATCCCTGAACCAGCCATTTCAAGAGTCTCAAAACAGTTTGTTTCAGCAAATGCTCAGATTCAGATCAAAGGCAAAGGTTTCCAATGTCAGAAGATATCCTCAGCTGCCCTAGTAAGTCTAAACGTAAACATCTAGCTCTTGTGGTGGATAATGATTTCAGCTTCAATATATTTGGAAAAATTATCTCATCAAGAAAATGCAGACAAGACATTCTTCTTCAGGGTGAACTCGTCTGCCTTTGCTGGGCTGATTGACTGCACCAATTAACCGAATAAGGAAAGTGCTTTTTTTTGTACAATAGAAGAGAACAAAAAATTTCATACTAGAGTAACTACTAGACGTTAACCATGTCTCTAGTTGGTAAACTACCAGAAGCAAATGGCAGATCATCCATGCATTAAACTTACCTTCTCAAGCATTCGCTGAAGACGGTTAATTTCATTCTTAGCATAATCAGCACCCTTTTCCATACTATTCTTGGCAATTTTCAGGTAGATCTTTCCATACCTGTCATGAGTTTGGAAGAAAATTTAATGGGAATTGCAGAGGTTAAAAGTTCAAGATATATAGTCATCGTGGATGACAGAAAAATTTGAATCTTGTGCATAACAGGCAACTATAATGAATGATGAAAAACAGCTCTCCAGAATTTTAAGCTCATTGCCCAAATACCTAGAAGAAGAACCCTCGAGTTTCTCAACTTCTGCTTCCATTTTGGAAAAGGCTGCTTTCTTGTCATCCTTGCCAGCAGCCACAAACTCTTTCACCAAGGCATCTAAACTATCGACTAAACCAGCCTATCAGTCAACAGGATGGAATAAACATATAAGCATGGAAAGATCAAACCTGTACATAATAATCAAAGGGCAAACCTCAATGTTTTCAATACAATACCAACTTTTGAAGTAAGTTGTCCTTTTGCATCACGACTGGTTCCGCACTTCTCGTTGATAAAAGTCACAAAGTCTTCTAAATCTCTCCCCCCATCATAGTCTTCACCAGCTTTGTTGCTTTGGGGGAAGAATTTCAATGTTGGGTAACCGCTTACCCCGTACCTGCATATAGAGGCAAATTAACATTGGTTAATCAATTATTATTTTCCAACATTGTTTTCATATTTCTAGATAACACTAACAATTCTGGCGTACTTTTCAGCTAGATCCTTATATTTGTCTGCATCTAGATTGGCAATTATTACATCTTCCTCCAATTTAAATGCTGTAGCAACCTTTTCATATGTCTGCCACAGAAGGAAAAAAAATGTGAAAGATCATTTACAAACATCCAAGTAGAGCACTGTTCCCACAACACATTCAAGTACAGCAACAAGGAAGAAAGAATAGCCGTACAGGAGCAAGATTTTTACAATGACCACACCTGGAAAAATCACCAAATCCATGTCAATAAACATGATATCAAAATTGGAAGAACAAATAAAAGATAGGTTATTTAGTATGTCTTCAAATTCACAAGAACTCTCAAAAGAATAACCATAGTATTTGACCTTTGAGACACAAGCGCTTACCAAGGTGCGTAAAACTCAACCAAAACATCTTTGGTTTTGTCCAAGACAACCTCATCAAAATTATCTGCTGTTAATACCACCACATTGGATGGGATAGCAGCAATCTTCACATTGGTCCCTACAAGCAAATATATCAGATTAGGAACTTCTCATTGTTATTCTAAAGGTAGTGGGTTGAAGGTGATCAAATTCCCAAGATATGCACCGACAAGATTATGACGGTAGACATTTACTGGCCATGACCAACTCTGAGGACATACATTTAGCCATCACGTCAAAGATAACAAACTTCAATTATTGATCCTCACATGAAACAACTTGGTAAAGCTGTATTTAATTTCATTAGAAAACAATATTAAGTTATTGACTTTTCTTTCATGATGATACTACCAGACAGTTCATAAACAACAACATCAATACACTAAATTTCTCATTATACCATAAGTCACACTGTTTCTACATCATTCAATTTCTCATGAACTCAACGGGAGAAAAGATTTTGAATTATTTAAAGGATTGGATTAGAGAAATTAAGGACAATGATTACCTCCTTCATTATTAACAAACTCGGCAAGGGCTTCCGCTGTACGTGGTCCTTCATACCTATCAAAACCAAAATATTTGATAACATTAACTAAATAAACCAACAACAACGGAAAAGCAATCACTAAATTAAGCACACTCCACAATTGACAGAATGGGTATAAAGATCCTCACTTTTTGGGTTCCAAAGATCCTTTAGGAAACCATTTGATAGTTGGGTAACCAGAAACTCCATACTTGCTACATAGACTCTTGTGCTCATCACAGTCCACCTAAATCACATCAACAGAAGACAAATTGAGATGGAATTTGTAATAGAAAAACCAAAAACCTTTCATGCATAAAAAAAGTTGGTCCTCGTTTCAAAACATAAATCCTATTACAATAATTTTCAACAAGGGCTCCACATTCAACGAGCACAGACAATTAGATTCGAGAAAACCAAGCCAAATTCCACAATGGATCCTAATAAACACCAGCCAAAACACAAACGACACAAAAGCTGACCTTTCCGATCAAGACATACTTTGCCTTCTTAAAGCTTGCCCCAAGCTTCTCGTACTCAGGTGCGAGCTTTTTGCAGTGTCCACACCTGCCACGTCGAAATAAAACGTCCAATTAATGGTAGCTAAAAATCACTAAAATCACATAAATAAAAAAAAGGCAATCCCACAGCATACCAAACATAGACTAACTAATAACTAGATACTATTAAAATGGAAAACAGATCGCGACGTGAAGCGCATCATTGCTTCGTCAAAAATCAGAAGAATTAAGCTACAAGCACTTGATTGAGAAAAGAGATCACAAATTATGCGATCAAAAGTGAAATATTTACCAAGGAGCGTAGAACTCAACGAGAGCTCCTCTGTCTTGACCGACCTCCTTCTCGAAGTTATCTTCCGTCAAAACGACAACGTCGTTAGCAAGCGCCGATACGACGAATAGAGCCAAAGCTCCCACGAAGACCCAGATCTGATTGTAACTCTCCATTTTATGTCTCCCAAAATTCTCCGTCTCAGAATAAAACGAGCTCCTTGTTTATATAATAAATGAATCTACAAGGAGTGGGTGAAACAACGTAGCACGGTAAGGAGGAGGATGGAATTTTCAATGCTAGCGTACGGAGATCTCCATGAACTTACCGTGTGCACAATGGTAGATTGCTGAGTTGGCGGAATATGGTTTGCTTGAGCTGGAAGGCCTGCATGTTGATTGATGATCCTTGGCTGTATAAATCTCGTGACGTGATTAGCATGACGTGGCGCGTTTTGAGAGGTCCAAATATTCATCACTACGTTTGTGCTTCACCCAAGATGAAGTTGTAGACCTAACAATAAGCAATAATTTATTATTATTTTCCTTTTATATTTCGCTAATCCGTTAAAAGACGTTGCTTTAAGTGATCATTAACGGATTGGAGGAGCGCTTTGCCGTTGGTTATGGATAATTATCAATAGATTTACTTTGTTAATATTTGAAGATCTATGTAAAGATTATATCCCCCTTTTTGATCGCAGTGATTTGTAATTTAAAACACGATTCTGAAAGACTCGAACCAAGCAAAAGGTACATTACAAATAAAATGTGCATCTTAAGTGACTTGCCTATGAAAATCATGAATGTGATTATAATTTTTCGTTTTTGCTTTGCAAACATGTTAACAATTCTATTAAATTGTTTTAAAATATGAAACAATATCTAAGAAATAAGGAAAAATATGTTGTAATTTGCAAGTGTTAATCATAAGTGCCTATTTATATTTAAAAATTAATTAAAATAGCAGTAGCAATTTATAAGATAAGAATAAACAGGTCAATTAACCCAAAAATGAGCTCTTGATGTGATTATAAGAAAAACCATTTTTTATTCCCTCTCTCTACCCGCACGAGACATTAGTCATTTTGTTGAAATTTGAAATTATAAACTATTAACCAAAGTTGTGAATACCGTACCGAACTCGGTATCAGATTTAGTTCTAGAACGAAACTGTACCGGTAACGATCAGTACCAGATACCGTTTCTGGTAATTTTTTAAATTTATGAAATAGTCCCTAAAATTTTAAATTTTGCAAAAATAGTCCATATTGGTATATTGTATAATTGTACTGTATACTTTACTAGTTTACTATTTACATCAACCATGCTTTCAAAAATCTTAACAATAAATAATAATGACAATTAATTTGAAATAACAATAATTTTTAAATATTTTACATATAAATAATAACCACAATTAATATAAACAAAGACAATCATCATCATACAATTATAAAATTAAGAATAATACAAAGTATTAAAATATTACAATAATACAATTTCATCATTTTGATAAATAATATTACATTAAAAGATTCAAAACATCCAATAAAAAAGAATAATAAATATTACAAAAAGAGTTGATAACGAAGAAACAATCAAGTAGAAGTTAAACCTGAAACAAAAACATTACAGTTACATTACATAAATAGAATTTAACATAAACATCAAATACAAGTAAATTTAAAAGAAGAGAAAAAAATGAAAACCTAGAATTCAATCGTCAATGGGAGGATACCTGCTAGAACTGCACTGACCCCAGTGATCATTTGATACAAAATCGTCATCAATGAGAGGAGTTTCATCATCATTATCATTCAAATTTAATGCACCAATTGACATATCAATACTTTCCCATCCAAGATTATCTTTTAAATCCAAATCATTGACATCAACCAAATTGGGTTCTTCAGAAGCCCAATCCTCCAAAACATCAATATTATCAATGACAATTGGATCAGTTGAACTACTTGTGCTACTAAGACTCCTAGTAAACAATTAAATTTTATTATTAGAAAATTATAAGAAATCATATCGAAATTAATAATGATAATAATGAAAATAACATACCTTTCCGAAACTTTAAATTGTAATGAACAAAAACCAAGTCATTCAACCTTTTATGTTCCAATATATTCCTTTTCTTTGAGTGGATAAATTCAAATGTGCTCCAATTTCGTTCACACCCAGTTGCACTCCCACATTGACTTAAAATCTGAATCGCAAACCTTTTCAATTTTGCAATATTATTTCCGAATTGATTCCACCAAGAAACTACAAGTTATAAGACAACAAAAGTAGTATTATAAACAAAATAAAGTGATAATAAATTTTCAATAAATAAGAAATAGGAAATAAATAATACCTGGAGAAAGTTTTTCTTTTTGTCGAATAGTAATTGGCATTCCAAAATCCCCATAAGATAACCTGTAAAGCTCCATTTGTGAGCTTAAAAGATCTTGCATCGCATCATGAGTAACAACTGTTGTAATTGTGAAAAGCATTCCTCTATTAACTTCAGCTTGCTTTGTGAGATCCAGTTTAAAATACACACTAGGATTCAAAAATGCCTTAGCTGCAAACAATGGAGAAGAAAGTTGTATTTCCCTTCTTTCATTAATGATTGAGAGATATGGTGTGTATAAAGAAGGCCTATTTTTCAGATTGGCTTTGATTGCTTCCGTCGCTCTCTCCATAGCATAAAAAATATATCCCATTATTGGCTTTTCTTCACTATCAGCTAACCGAAGCACTTTGACCAAAGGCCCACAAACTCAGATAACAAATTGACATTGTGACCAAAATTCTCTATCTTCCAGTATAATACTACAAACTTCCACTCCAGCATTAAACCTAGCATGCTGAGATGCAACCCACTTATCACTTGTAAACATTTGCCTTAACTTCTTCTTCATCAAAACAAAAGACTGAAGTGATAAGAAATTTATTGCAAATCTTGTTACAGCTGAGCGACAAAAATTTCTACCATTGGTAAATTTCTTTCTCATCAAATTCAAAATACATGCACAATTATAAATGAAATTTGTCACCTTTTTAGCCATTTGCATAGTCTCATTAATAACAGGAAAATATTTAGGATCCCCTATATTCTCCAGCATTAGGTCAATGCAATGTGCAATATAAGGAGTCCAAAAAAATGAATTATAGGTATTTTGCAACTTTTTCCTTGCCGCTTTATAAGTGGAATCATTGTCAGCAATAAACTGAATAATGTTTTCCGACCCTACTTCCTTCACAACTTCATCAAATATCCCAAACAAAGTCTGAGCATTTCTAATAAGGCCAAATGCATCAATAGATTTCAAAAACATATAGCCATTTGAAGAATAAACCAAAACATTTATAATAGGCTCTTGTCTCCTATTTATCAAATCATCACATATAATTGAACATCTACAAGTACCCCAACTTACTCTTTTTTCAGCCAAATAATTTCTAATTTTAAAAACAGCACAACTCAAAAGTTTACCTCTTAAGTCATCAATCGATGGCCCTTTGTATCCTGGACTATAAGAGGCTATTGCATCTATCATAGGTTGATAATAATAAGACTGAGAAGCATTGAATGACGAACCTATATCATACCACCATCTAGCTACTACCATATCAATATTGTGAGTTGCATCTCTCGATTGCATTGCATTACGAATTGAAGGTTGGGCTCCAGGAGTTGTTCGTGGTGCAAAGAAACTAGTCACCTGCCTTCTTCTCTTCCTCACA
>JAOSBN010000004.1:6783235-6795535 GCA_027563595.1 Erythroxylum suave | reverse complement strand
GGTATCTTGAGGTGTTTGTAGGTTTTGGGAGCATAAAGAATATATATATAAGCTTGGAAGAAGGTTTGAAATTGTGAGGATCACCAATTCCCACATTCGTGGGAATAATGGTGTTTCCCATAAGCATGGGAAATTTCTCCAAAAAGTTTTTGGAGAGAAAGCCCACGTTCGTGGGAATTATAGTGATTCCCACGGATGTAGAAAATCTCTCCAAAAAGTTTCTGGACAGAAAACCCACGTTCGTGGGAATTGTGATGATGTCCACGAGCGTGGGAAATCTCTCCAGAAAGTTTCTGGAGAATAAACTCATGTTCGTAGGAATTTTGGGAATTCCCACAATCGTGGCAATCCATTCCGGTGTGAAACTTAAGTTTCTTTCCCTCTTTTTTCTCTCACCCACTTTCAAAATTTTGCTCCTTCTCTCTCTAGAACATGACATTCTCTCCTCCCACTCTCTAAAACTCTTCATTTTTCATCTAGATGCTTGGTATTTTCTTCAATTCTTTCCAGTAATCTTACATTCCTTCATATTTTTCACGCACTGATTGTTCTAAAACACAAGGATTTAGGTAAGATTTTGCTCTCTCTCTCTCTAAAAATGATTTTCAAACTCTCTTTCTGATTTTTTGCAGATTTTCTTCTCACAATGACTCCACCAAGGATGATTAGGGTCAAGAAACCGGTCGACGAACTCCGTCTTCAAGTTTTCGATGAAGGGAAAACTAACTTAGCTATAACTTATCAGTCCCCATTTCTGATTTACTCATAAGAAGAAGGTGCACATTTATGTGACTTTAGGTGTAGAGCAATAGTCACCTCTAGGTATTTTAATTTTGAAGTGTTAGAAAATATAGGAGTGAGACGCCAACTTGAACAACTAGCTACAAACTTAAGGTGGAATAAATTTGTTCTGTGCGATGTACCTATTTATATCACCATAACCTTAAAGTTTTTCACAATAGTTAGGTACAACCCTAAATGGATTTGTTTTGGTTTAGGTTAGCTAGAATTGTTTTTAAACTGGATTATTCTGTCATGTGTGAAATGTTTAATTTGTCAAATACAAAAATTCTAGATGGTCACGCAGATTTTGATGTTGATGCCTATTGGAATACTCTCATGAGTGAAGAACATTTTGATTCATGTAATGCATTGAATTCTCTAATCTGGAGTGCTAAGCATTTACTTTTACATTCATGTGCCTGACTGTGTTTAATAAAATAGAAATCAACAAATACTCGGCTAAAAAACTTTTCTTTTTATGGTGCATGGATCAAAAAATTAAAATCAACACATCTTATAGAATTTTTCGATCACTAGTGAGTGTGGTTAATAAAAAGTACATCTTTTGGGATGGCTCATATTGCTTCTACTTTGGGTGCGTTTTATAATGTTAACATGAAGAATTTGTGTACTACTCCCCATGATATGTTTGACATAGTCTACTTGAGACACTATGAGATTGTGGAGGTCCATTCTACAAAACTCCATAATCTACAGATGCGCACTATAGTGAGAAGCAGGAGGGGCTCCAGTATAGTCGCAAACCAACCATCCATATCCAGCACAGTCCTAGAGCTAGAGGAGGAAGTAGTAACAGAGGAATCGAGAGAGCCAGCGGCAGTTAATCAATATCAACCAATTCTCCACCAAATAGCCGCAAACCATCAACAAATGACATCCCAACTGTATAAGCTCGACACACAAATACGAAAAGTTCATAAGGAACAACGCAACTTGAAGAGAAGATTCCTCAACTTTTGTCGGAGGAATAAGTTTGAAGCTCCTACACCATCACCGTTGCCACCATCATGAGAATAAGCTTTTCTTACTCTTTTTAATTTTTTTTCCAGTTTGTTGTTTCTTTCATGTGAATGCATTTCATTTCATGTTTATTGGGTTTAATATCTTTTGTGTGGTGATATCTTTTGTTTGGTTTTAATTTCTTTAATTTTGGATTGAATTCATTTTCTTTTGTTTAGTTGGATATCATTTGTTTGTTTCAATTTCTTTTGTTTGGGTATTTTTTTATTTTTAGGCTTAATGTCATTTTCACTCACTTGGGGATTGACTTGTCACATTGAGGATGATGTGATCTTTAAGTGTGGGGAGGTGACATCAACTTTCTCACTTGCATTTTTTTTACATTATGTTAAATAAAATGCATGTTTAGGCACATTATAGGTTCTTTATGTCAGCAATGGTACTTTCTGTTAGTAATGAAATCGCATTTGAGTCACTCTAATGAATATTGCCATAAGATTATATCATGTTAGTTGGAATTAAATTGAATGCATGCTTGAACTTGGATTAGGCTACTTGAATATAAAGTGAACCATATAGAGTGATGAAAAGTAGTTAGTTACATAAGTTTAGTCACAAATTGACATTTGAACAATGAAGTAGTGTAGAGATGCATAATGAGTTTTCAGTTGAGCTAAAGTGAGGATTGAACCATATGACTCCATCTATAGTCATTTCATTTCTTTGTTGAGTGTTACTTCCTTAGGTTTCTACCTTCAGAATTGCTTTGAATTGGTTTGAGTTTACAAGATTCATGCTTAATAGGATGATCAAGGCCCTTTTTGTGTTAACCCTTGGCTTAAACAACCTACCCATTGATTACCCCTTGCTACCCCTGTTGAACCTTTATCTTTTATTTCATGAAAACACCCAAAATTTTAAAATTTTAAACCCCATTATCCTACCCTTTCATAAGCTTAGTAAAGTATTAAGTAAAACATTAGTTGGGATTCACAAGCTTAGTAAAGTATTAAGTAAAACATTAGTTAGGATTGTGTAAAATTTTTACCGAGATAAGTTGAGTATATTTCTACATGTGGACTATATTGTATATACTACTAGTTTTGATTTATAGTTCTTCCATGCATGAAGAAAAAGAAAGAAAAATGAAAAAAATGAAAAATGAAAAAAAAGGGAAGAACAAGTGAGTATCATCAATTAGTGCAGAATATTAGTTATATTTGTATGTCTTAGAGTTATGTTTTGTTATCCCATTGTATCCATTTTGTACTTTACTTATGCCTATACTTAACCCGCTTTTCCCTCTTTTAACCCACCTTAACCATTACCACATTAAAACCCTAAATAAGTCCTCTTGATCTATTTATGCATGCAATCATTTTAGAGGAGAATCATTGTATTAGCAAGCTTATGGTAGTGTAGTTTGCTATAGGAAGTTTAAGTAAAACACTAACCCTTAAACACTTGAGAGAAAGTGAAAAACATGAGGAAGATTCATTTTTGTATCTTTACTTACCTTCTAGTAATAGTATTAATTATTAAGTTTACTTATGCGCACAAATGAAAAGGTAGCCATGATATGTGCATAACTTGATATTTGAGTTGGCTTGAATTTGAGGGATTGTACGTTTTGATCTTTGTTAAAATGAAGTGATATAATTGATTGGTTGTACTTATTTTGCTTGAGGAGAAGCAAAGATTCAAGTGCGGGGATGTTGATAGGTGTGCATTAGTATATGTTTTTCTTGGTATTTGGCATGTGTTTGCTTGTATAATTATTGATCATTGTTGTAGTTTAGGATTCATTTTGTATGTTTTCATTAAGTTTTATTTCCATTGTTGTTCTTGTATGTTTCATGTTAATTGAGGATAAGAATTGAATAGTCTTTATGTAGGAAGGAAGATGAAGCAACTTCGAAGTTGAACTAGATATCAAAGAGGAGAAGAAAAGAGGAGTGCATCCGTGACCAATTCCCACAATTATGGGAATCATGCAAATTCCCATGGGCATGGGAATTATAATTCGAGACTTAATGCGGCGCTTCATTAAACCTAGGGTTTTTGGACTATAAAAGGATAATTAAGCCTCCATCTTCAAGGGAGACGACACCCCTCTATAGAAACACCGTCCTTGAGTGAAGAACACATGTTTGGAGCCTTGAGGAAGGATTGAAGACGAGGATCATCATCAAGATTGGGTTAAATAACACATCAAAACCAAAATTCCAAATTTTGGCAAAGAAGAGGAGTCTTTATATTTAAATTTCTGTTAGTTTGATTTCTTCTAGTCTTTTTAAGGATGGTTTATTTGAATGTTGATGATGTTATGGAGACCATGCTAGGCTGATTTCATTTTAGGGATTGCTTTTGAACTATTTTGTAGAGCTTCTATTTTATTGAATTAAAGTGAAGTTGTCTTTGATGATTGTTGTTTTTTATTATTATCTTGCAACAAATCGAGAGAGTGAGTAAAATAAAATATGCGTAGGATTGTACAACAAAAGTTGGCAACCTATAGATGTACAATTGTCATGTTAATTGAATAGTTAGAAGAGAGATCTTGACTAGTTAATTGATCACCCATAGGATAGTTTAATAACTAGCTGAATCAGTAGAGTCATTAGGTAGGTTGAGAGATCGTCTAACAGATTCCTGTTAATTCAATTAGGGACAAATAGTTACACCTTGAGAGAGAGTAATTAGTACATTCAACAATCTAGGGTGAGACACAATTCAATCGATAAAATAGGAGGGAGACAAAATATGGAAAGAGTAATCTCTAATCTTTAGATTCTTGAATTCTGACTTTTCTGCAATTTTGGTATTGTTCTTCTTCGTTAATCTTTTAGTTTTAATTTAATTTTCTAGATTATTCACATTTAACAATTTTGTTTCTTAAACAAGGTTGTGTCTAAATTAAGTGGTATTTGTGCATCAATCCTTATGGGATCGATATCTGCTCTTTTTAACAACAAGTGATGACCCATTCACTTGCAGTTTTTTAGCATAAAACAAGTAGATAGGTTTTACTATCAATAGTCATTTATGAAATTAATCTCTTTTTAATATCAATTGTTTCATTATATCATGATTGTATTCAATTGTCTTTTTGATATACCATAGTTACCTTTGAATATGATTTATGTGAGTCTAAACATAATGACCTTCCTCTGTTCTGAATTCTTACAAATTTAATTTAATTTACTTTCCTAGAATTGTTCCATAAGATCACATCATAAATGTTACTAAAATAGCAAACGTTAAATTTAATTCTCAAGAATTGGATAAGAGTCTTACGGTATTTAATGAGGTACCGTATTCTCAATGGTCTCACATAATATAAGTTGAGATATTATAACTTATATTAGTCTTTTTTATGGTCATATTTGCACATATTGAACGAATCATATGTTACAGTATTGCCTTATAGTATCTTTATATGAATGTCTTTCGTTTACAAAATACCATACAGATGTCAGTATACTAAATGTTTAACTTGAGTTCACTTATTTACTTTAAAATATAATTTTTTTCAAAACTCGCATCTTGCAACTTAAGGTAGATATAGTGATAATATAATAACTTTGTACCAACTTTCTTATAATTTAAGGTGGCATTTATGGTTTAGATTTGTAGCTCTCAATTATCACCTAGATAACAAACTTTATACTTACCTCATCTCTAGTGATCACAAATCACTAAGGGTGATTGCTTGTTTAAGAAAGTCAATATCTGATTTGTCTTACATGTTCTTGATTTATATCTCTCTCTATATATTTTTTTCATAAAATAGAAAATTATATTTATGAATCAAGTATTATACAAGATTATTCTCCGTTAAATATTCTCTTTTAAATATGACATTAAAACAAATTAAAATACCAAGCGAAATGTTTCTTATTACATTTCAATATCTATGTAAGCTTGGAAACTTCAGATGCCAAACATGCAGATCTCTTGACATTGACTTTGTCATTGGGTCTACCACTATATCTTGCTTAGATATATACTTCATGTTCACTTTTCCTTGTGTGACTATATCTTTTGCATAATTATACTTTGTATTTGTATGTTTGGTCTTACAACGAAATTTGGGATCTCTTGTTTAATTGATTGTCACTTGACTATCATAGTTTATAGTCACTGGTTCATTTTCGCTTTAGTGACTCCCAAATAAAACAAGAATTGCCAAATCCATACAACTTCTTGTAATGATGTTAAAAATGCTACAAATTCAACTTTCATTGTAGACAATGCAACGTAAGATCTCGATACAATCTCACTTAACTGGCTAAGAGAAAGCTTAATTATTCATGAAGCAAGCTTAGATGAGATGAAAGGTCCTCATATAGAAGAGGAATGACACTAAAAGTAGTTGACGAATCAAATCAATCAAACGATGATGAAAGTGATACTAAGTTGCAAATAGATGGAAATGACAAATTCAACTTGATGGTCAGAAAATATGCTCGCTTTTACAAAAAGATGCTCGTGAAGAAAAGAAAAGGAAATAAAAAAATTGGAAGTAATAGGTTCTTATCAAAAGGAAGTAGTTGTAATAGCAATACACAAAATAATCAAACCATATGCTATCACTGTAAGAAACCTGGGCACACAAGACCAAAATGTCCTCTTCTTTAAAAGGACAAGATAAAATATAGAAAAACCAAAAAGCATGCTATGCAGCTTGGTCAGATGAGAATTTTGATAACTTTGAAGAAGAAGAGCCTTAGGAAGTCAATAATGTTTGTTAGATGGCCGAATTAGGATATGATGAGGTATACTATTATGACTTTAATATTGAAATTGATTAATTGAGAGATGCATATCATGACTTATATGATCAATGCAACAAATTAATATGCAATATTTTAAAAAGGTTGAGAACTCAAAAAATAATGATGAATCTTGAATGAATAAGATTAAATTATTAGAATCGGAAAACAAAGATTTGTTGTCTAAAGTCACTTCCCTTGAAAAACAGTGCTTGGAATAAAAATAATTCAATTAGAAAACTCATTACTTGTAAATGGCTCTGCTAATATAAAACAATTAAAGGAAAAAGTTACTGCTTTAAAACTCAAAAAAGAAAAATATGCTAAGAAAATTGTTTCTCTTGGAAAAAGATCTTGCTAATTTTGGTAATGGAAGAAACAATCTTGATGAATTATTTAGAAGTGGTAAATGTTTTTTTAATAAGGCCAAAATATGTATAATGAAAGTAACAATTTCAGGCTATACAAAAACTTCTTTATTAAATCCAGCAATAACTATAGCCAAAACAACAGGAACTTTGAAAGTGACAAAAATCATAACAATTATCTTTCATCTATTTTGTGTTATTATTGTAGTTGACATGGTCCTATTAGTCACTTTTGTTACTTTAAAAAAAATGAAAAAACAATCTCAAACATATGTTTGGAGATCGAAAGGTCAAACTACTAACATGAAAGGACCCAGAAAGATTTGGATACCTAAAATGATATAATAAAGGATAAAAAGGAAAAATCAATAAATAGTTGATAGCGGCTGTCCTAGACACATGACAGTGAAATATCGCATTTCAACTATAAGGAAGGAAAGACGGAGGTAATGATGTCTTTGCTTATAAAAATAAGGCAAAGATCATAAGAATTGGTAAAATGGGTGATTATAACTCTACTTCTATTGATAATGTTCTTTTTGTTGACGGATTAAAACATAAATTGCTTAACGTAAGTTAATTATGTCATAAAGGTTGCATATAACTTTCTACACATCACATTGTGAAATAATTGACAACCTTAATAATAATATTGTATTCGTTGGTTCTAGAAAATCAAAACATATACTATGCTCAATTGGAAGATATATCTTCTCAAAGTGACAAGTATCTTGTCTCAATAGAAAAGGATTCGTTTATCTAGCATAGAAGATTTGGACATACTGGCATAAGCATTTTATCAAAATTGTCCAAAAATGAGTCAGTAAGAGGACTGTCGAATTTGAAATTTGAGAGCAATCAGATTTATGAAGCTTGCTTAAAATGAAAACAAATCAGAAGCAACTTCCCTCGTAAAAATATTGTGACTACTAAATAGCCACTTGAACTGATGCGTATGGATTTATTTGATCCTATTAGGTTTCAAAGTCTTGGCAGCAAACATTACAGTTTCATTATAGTAGATGATTTGTCCATATTTATATAGGTTCATTTTATATCAAATAAAGATGATACTTTTGAAGTCTTTGAGAAGTTTTGAGGGAAAATTCAAACAAAAAAAAGGGTACTGCATTACATCAATTTGAAGCGATCATGGAGGAGAATTTGATAACAAAAAATTTGAAGACTTCTGTAATGAAAATGATATAACTCCTAACTTCTTATGTCCAAAGACTCCTCAGCAAAATCAAGTTCTTGAGAAAAAGAATAGGAGTCTCGTAGATATGGCTAGAACAATTTAATACAAAAGTAGCTTACCTCATGGTTGCTAGGTAGAAGTCATGTCAACTGCTTGTTATATACTCAACAGGTGTCTCATAATACCTATTCTGAAAAAGAACTTTTATGAGTTGTGGAAAGGAATAAAACCAAATGTTGCTTACTTTTGAGTATTTGACTGCAGGTGTTTCATTCTAAACAATAGAAAAGACAATCTTGGAAAAGTGAGATTAGACGAAACTATCTTTTTGGGCTATAGTAATTGTTAGTAAAGGATTTAGAGTATATAATAAAAGAACAAAAAAGATATAAGAATCGATACATATGATATTTGATGAAGCACTACGTTCGACAATAGCAACTGACTCAAATGATGAGGAGTATCCATTGGCCCCTAAAATACATCTGAGAATCAAACTACACCTATAAACCTTTAAAACAGAGTAGGTTCCTTCATCTCAGCAGGAGCCTATGTAACGAAAAACACCAAGAGAATGGAGAGGTCTTGTTACACATCAATATATCCTGGAAGATACTCTGAAAGTTTTAAAACAAGATCATTGTTCAAAAACTACTTTATTGCTCTCATATCATAAATAGAACCAGAGATCGTTGAAGAGGCCCTTACTGACAAAAACTAGGTTTTAACCATAAAAGATGAACTAAATCCATTTGACAAAAATAAAGTCTAGAATATAGTATCTTGTCCTCAAAACAAGTTAATCATTAGGACTCGGTGGGTTCAAAACAAGCTTGATAAAAATGGTAAGGTGGTAAGAAACAAAGCTAGACTTATAGCTCAAGGTCACAATCAACAGAAAGACGTTGATTTTGATGAAACTTATATACCTATTACTAGATTGGAATCAATTAGAATTTTACTTGCCTTTATACGCTATAGAAACTTCAAGTTGTTCCAAATGGATGTTAAAGTGCATTCTTAAATGGTTACATTAACAAAGAAGTATTTGTTAAGCATCCCCCAGGTACTTAAGATGAAAACTATCTAGATTACATGATAAAGTGACCCAAAGTTCTATATGATTTAAAGCAGACTTCTCAAGCATGGTATGAGAGGTTAAGTAACTTTCTGCTTGAGAATAATTTTGAAAGAGGAAAGGTTAATAAAACCTTATTTATTAAGGGAAAGGAGAATGATTTACTCATATTGTAAATACATGTTGATGACATAATATTTAGTTCTACTAATCCATCCTTCTGTGAAGAATTCTTAGCATTAATGTAAGGAGAGTTTGAAATGAGCATAATGGGATAATTATCATTCTTTCTCGGGTTACAAATCAAATAAATAGAAAAAGAAATCTTTATTATGCAAGACAAATATACAAAGGAACCCATCAAGAAATATCGTTTGAGAATGCCAAACCGATGGGTACTACCATGTATATTGAAATTAAACTTGATAAAAACGAAGAAGGCAAAGCTACGAATGAGACAAAGTATAGAGGAATGATTGGATCACTGCTTTATCTTACAAGCTTAAGACCAGGCATTATGCTTAGTGTGTGTCATTGTGCATGCTTTCAATCATCTAAAGGAAAGTCACCTTCAAGCAGTTAAAAGAATCTTTCGATATCTCCATGAAACTATGGATTTTGGACTATGGTATCCAAAAATTGATTCATTTGACATAGTAGGTAGGCTATTGTGATGCAGATTATATAGGTGATAAAGTTGATCGAAAAAAGCACAATTGGTCACTGTCAATTTCTTAGAGGATGTCTAATATATTGGTCTTGCAAGAAGAAAAATTACATAACACTTTCGATGACTGAAGTGAAATACATAACAACTGCCAGCTGTTGTACTCAAATCTTATGGATGAAGCATCAACTACATGATTTTTCTCTAAACTTTTCTTATATTCCTATATTATGTGATAATATTAGAGCTATAAATCTTTTTAAAAATCTTATGCATCATTTTATATCTAAGCATATAGAAATCAAACATTATTTTCTTACAGGTTATGTTTTAGAATGAAACATTGACCTTTTGCATGTTAGTACTAAGAATCAAGTAGCTAACATTTTCACCAAGCCACTCTCTAAAGATAGATTTTGCGTGCTAAGAAGAGAGCTTGGTATGTGTAACTCTTTGATATTATGTGGGCATGAATATTCTATGTTACTTATCTTTGCATTTCGTTTAGTAGGCTCCTTCTATTCTAATTCCATAGAAACTCTCTCTTAGTTTAGTAGGCCTCTTAGAGTTTAAAAAGCCCATATTAGTTTAGAAGCCTCCTCTTTGGATAGTAGGCTTCTTCTAGATTAGAGACTCCTCTTCCATTTAGAAGGCTTCTCTCAGGTTGATATTCTAAGTGACTCGTGTCCTAAAAATAAGGATTCATTAATGGCATTGTTTCAGCCTTTTCAAAAATGTGCGTGTAGTCTGATAACTCTATGTACACATTTGTCAAAAGATACGCAACTAATTACGCTTCATCTTTTGGACTACTCATCCTTCATATGATTAACGCTTAGGAATCATTTAGTATACCCTAAGCAAACTTCTCTCGTCTTCTCATCTTTGTCATTCTCATCTGCGCCACTTATTCTTTCTGCACCCTAACTCTCTACATTCTTATTACCTATTGCTTTCTCTCTCAAACTTCACCAAGCTATCCTACAATGATAAGAACAAAATCAAAAGGAGAAAAGAAAACCCCCAACTTCTTCTGTTAACCATGATGAAGCTCATATTATTGAAACTTATTCCTCTAATCTTTAAGAGAAGAAAGTGCCTGAAGTGCACTGGATTATAAATGAAAATAATTCAGATGAAGAATCTACTCAGTTGATTAGATCACCACAAACAAGAGGAAGTCTTACAAAACAAGTCGAGAAAAGTTCTTAACAAAAAGAAACCTCGGATGTTGAAAAGAAAGAGGAAGAAGAAGTCAAAAAAAGGGAAGAAATAAAAAAAAAGCAAACGCCTATAACTAAAGATACTATTAAGGACCCCATTAATAGAAAATAATTGTCTCAAGAAAAGATATTTCCCAAAGAAAAAAGGGCAAATAAAATAAAGATAGCTACACACAAGCAAAGGAAGACATCAATACCACTAAAAACGTTTGAATTAATGGAAGCTGAAGTCCACTATAAAACACAGTACAAGAAAATAAAGGTGGTTATTTTGCAGATCTTGCCTCCTATGATGTTTGATAACATAGGTACATGCATCTCTCCTTATTTTGTTGCCATTGGTTGGGAAAATTTTTTGAAATAAAATGAGATATTATGCAATAAGCTAGTCAGGGTATTCTACACATACAAGAAAAAAGGAAGAAACTAATGGAAAGCTAGCCATATACTCATGGGTGCATGAATATGAAACTTTAATTTCTGAAGAAATCTTAGGAGAAATACTGAAAGTAGTTCCTACAGGGAGAACTAGTTTTCCCTATCATAAGTGGGATGATGATGATCTGGAGTTAGTTAAAGTTGTCAAATCCATTTGCTTTCATGCTAAGTTTACCCAAGATAGGAGACCCTCAAGCATGCAATTAGACTTATTACCACGATGCCTTGCATCGATTTTAACTACTTAAATTTTTCCGAGGAGTAGCTCAGTTGAAAGGTGTAGCCTACTGGACATTTATGTGGTGTACAATTTGTTAAAATGGAACATAATGAATCTTTCAGCTATGATCTTGAGGTTCTTGATGGATAAAGGGAATTATAAGAATACCACTGGTGGCTTACCTTATGGGATGTTGCTCACCAAGATTTCAACCATTACGAAGTTCCTTTTGCAAATCTAAATTGGTATGCACCGGCTAAGTTTCACCCTTCCATTTCCTATCAATTTAGATACAAATTGAAAAATAATGTTCAGGTAGATAAAAGATCTAAAAGAGCAGCAGATAAATTAAATCCAGATCAACAAACTATTGTTCCTCCTCAGGATGAAAATAGTGCAAAACTATTGGTTTATGCCCTACAGCTAAGCACTTTGGTTGTAGTTTAGTGACAAATTATTTAAAGGCATTATTTATCTCATATATGTTTAGAAGTATATGATAAAGTTCATGGAATAATTGTACATTGCAAATGAAATTATAATGAGATTATAATTATGAGATTCATATT
>JAOSBN010000004.1:6768746-6783135 GCA_027563595.1 Erythroxylum suave | reverse complement strand
AACTACTGGCACCAGTTTAATCACCAAATCTCCTTAAAATATCTAGAAGTGATGATATCACTATAAACTCTTTATTTAAGTGAATGTTCCTTGATACAAGTTTCAATTAATAATTCCTACATGCAGACACTAGATTGATACTCTGTAAAAATCCATTTCGATCATATCAAGAATTATAATGAAACACATACGAGTTCACTACTCATCAAGATTGTGGTTCATAATAAGCTAATGCTTAAGTTTTATGTTTGACCCACTTTATTCTTGAAAACATACTTGATTCCCTATTCATTTAATAGTGCCCTTATCGATAGGAACTACTATCATGATATGGAACTCATCATTCCCTTTAAGTAACTTACACGGAAATAAATCGCAACACTACAGTCTAAACCATAATGAAGCAACCAACTTGATTATTCAACTGTGAATCCATTAATTTAGATCTATGTATATGTATATTACTTACAAAAGAATCCTGGTACCTTATGACTAAATATATAATGCTCATTAAAACTAAACTCTTTTATTTTATTAATAATAAATATTTCTATTACAAAACTGTAACTGAAGAAGATTAAGGTACGCGTAAATACACTTGCTTTCCAGGGCACTATATTTACATAACTCCAATAGTTGAAGCACAAGATTGGTATCCAAGATATCTTTAAGTACCTCAAATCTAAGGATATTTGCATCCTTCCTATAATGAGAATAATCATTGGCATTTGTTAGATCATCCATATGATAATATCATTGTAGGTCATCGCAGGTCATATGATGTACTTACTACTCCTAGTAATCATCCATTTGTTAACTCTAAACATCTCATGTTTACAATTTATGATATCCATTGCTTGATCAAATCAAAGAGTATATCATGGGCCAGTCTGTTTAGATTGATAATGTCCTGTCTTATTAATCCTATGACTAGGGATTATTTAGATACTAACATAATTGCATATGAAAGGAATCTCATTCTCATAATCTCATCACAATTTCTTTCATGCTATGTTTTGTATCATGGACTTCATTAATTCGATTTAAGATCAATATCAATTCATATATTAACGAATATCAAATTAATGAAAATTGCCTTTTGCTTTATTAATCAAAATACAGTTTGTACAAAATTCCTAAAGATGATTTCCTTTAAAGCACTACTCTAATAGTATGATGGATTATTTGATTGTTGGGCATGTTAATGACATCATGAATGGCTAATTTATTTGTAAAGATTACTTTTAAACTTCTTGTTGAACTCCTATTTTATTGATTTGAATGAATGATGTACTTATGCCTTGCAATATATTGAGAGATTGAGTTGGGTAATTTGTATAGACTTGTACAATGAGAATTGGCACTCTATAGACATACATTCATCAAGTTAATTAATTAGTTAGAAAGTGATCTTGGCTAATTAGTTGATCATGCATCAGATAACTTAATAACTAGTTGAATTGGTGGATTGATTTTGTGGGTGGAAAGATTGATTAATCATGTCCATTTAATTTGGCTAGGGACAATTAATTACACCTTGAGAGTAGGTAATTAATGCATTAGGACATCTTAGGTGAGACACATTCAATTCACAAAATAAAAGGGAGATAAGATAGGGAAAAAGTAATCTCTGATTGTTAAAATCTTGAATTCCAAGTTTCTACATTTTTGCTATCATTTTTGCATTGTTAGTTGTTTAATTTAATTTAATTTTCTAGTTTATTTCCATAAAAAATTTGGTTCTTAAATAAAGATTAATCTACATTAAGTGGTGCCTAAGCACAGTCATTGTAGGATCGATATCAATTTTTTCCTACAAGTCATGACCTATATCCTTGCAATTTTGAGTGTAAAACTAGTATTTTGTTTTGCAAGCAATAAGTTTTTAGCTTTATTGTCGAGGATTGTTTGTTTAGCATCTTGTTTAGTTTGGAGTAATTTGACTTAAGAGTTTTTGATACTTTTCCTTATGTATTTGTAGGTGCATGAACATAAGGAGCATGTAAAGATCTATTGAATTTAGTGGCAAAGAGTTATCCCGTATCACAAGGCATGAACAAGAGTTAAGAACAGCAAAGCACCAAGACATTATGCAAAGAAATATGACAGAAGAAGGAGAGCAAACAGGAGCCAAAAGGACATTTATGGACTTTATGAGGCCAAGTTTCAGTCCTCAAGAAGTTGCAATGCCAGTGATTCAAGCTAATAATTTCAAGATCAAGTTGGCACTTCGTAACATACATTAGAGTGGTGTGCAATGTTATGGGTTGTCTAACAAAGATCCTAACACCTATATTGCAAATTTATTAGAGATCTGCGATACCTTTTGGTTTAATGAGATGTCTGACAATGTCATGAAGTTGCAGTTGTTTTCTTTCACTTTGAGAGATTAGGCGAAGGTATGGTATAACTCGCTCATTTTAGGGTAGATCACTACTTGGGAAAAACTAGCCCAAGCATTACTCGCTAAACACTTCCCGTTGACCAAAACAATAAGAATCATAAAGGAAATCATAAATTTTCAACAATGTGATGGGGAGTCTTTATATAAAGCGTGGGAGAAGTCTAAAGAATTGTAGAGAAATTGTCCCCACCATAACCTTCTGAGGGAGTTCCTATTGCAAAAATTCTACAATGGTGTAAATCAAAGCATAAGAGGAACCACAGATGCGGCTACTAAGGTTCTTTGATGAGAAAGACTATCGATGCAGCTCATGACCTTTTGGAAAAATTGGCAAGCAATAGTTGTATATAGTCAAGTGAGAGGAGTAAACAGGGGCAAAAGGAGCAAAATGATATGATCTCGATTGACTCGTTATAGCTTTATAGGCATAGATCACAGCCCTTACCAAGCCATTGAGCAACATACAAGGAGCATCTTCATCTACAACCAAAGTTTTGCAATTATAGAGTAAATTATGTGGGTAAAACAACCACAACTTAACTAAATGTTTCTTGTTGGGAGCTAGTGGTACAGAATAGGTAAATTACTTGGGTGAGCAATAAAGAGGTAGTAATCCCTACTCTAATACTTACAATCCATTTCTCTTATAGTACTAGCAATACAAGTTGCCAAGTAAGACTGTAAGGACCTCCTAGATTTTAGCAAGACCGACTTGCATCTACAGAGAGCAAAATGGACAAGTTAATGGATGTCTTGGGGTGCAAACTAGCAAATCAAGAAAAGAATCAAAAGTGGATGTTTTCAAACCAGGAAGAAATCCAAAAGAGGATGGAGGCAAAGTTTAATCACATTGTGAAGAACCATGCCTCATCCATCCATAATTTGGAGGTTCAAGTAGTCCAACTTGCTAATGCTATGTCTTCTAAAAGTGCAGGTAGCCTACCAAACAATATTGAGCCTATCCCAAGGGAACAACTCAAGGCTATTACACTTCGAAGTGGCAAGCAGGTGGAGGAACCAAGTGTGCAAAAGGATAGCTAAGAAAAAGTGAAAAGTAACGAGATAGAAGAGGATAAAAAAGAATATAAGGCCTTATATACCACCAGCACCCTACAAACCTAAATTTTCGTATCCACAGAGGGTGAGACAACATTAAATAGACACCCAGTTTTCCAAGTTTTTAGAGAAACTAAATAATTTGTAGATTAATTTGTCATTAGCGGAAGCCTTGGAGTGTATGCCCAAGTTTGCAAAGTTTCTTAAGGATATACTCACACACAAACACACTCAGGAAGACAATCAGACGGTAACTTTGATGAAAACTTATAGTTCGATCATATTAAGCCAAATTCCTTCAAAACTACAAGATCCAGGTAGTTTTACTATTCCATCTATTATTGGTGATTTTGAATGTCCTAAATGCTTATGTGATTTAGGTGCAAGTATTAACTTGATGCCTTTCTGTTTTCAAGAAATTGGAACTAGGAGAGGTCAAGCAAACATCCATACTAATTCAACTTGCAGATCAATCCATCAAGAGGCTATTTGGAGTTGAAGAAGATGTGTTGATAAAAGTGGACAAATTTATTATTCTTATTGATTTTGTTGTATTATATTTTAAAACTAATAGAAATTGTCCACTGATTTTGGGTAGGCCCTTTATAAATACTGGTAAGGTTTTAGTTGATGTGTATGAAGGAAAACTTACGTTGAGAATTTGTGATGTGCAGGCTGAATCTAATATTTCAAAATCTTTAAAGAAACCGATGGATGGCAATGTGTGTACAAAAAAATGATGTTTTGGATGATTTTGTGAGAGAGATTGAAGAAGAAGTTGATGAAGCTAATGAAGTGCACAAAGATGAGAGTGTGAAAGAAGAGGAATTATGTGAGGAAGTTGATCTGGAAAAGCTGGATAGAACAAATACACCTACACCACCTTTGATTGTTAAGCCCCCCACTTTACAGCTTAAACCACCCTTACCTTCCCACTTAAGATATAACTTTTTAGGTAAGAACCATACCACCCATCATTATCTCCAACCAATTGGATTGTGAGTAAGAAAAAAAAGAGGGGGAGACCATTAAGAAGAGGATGAGAGCCATGGGGTTGAATATTTATGATATTATGGGGATTAGATCGAATGTGGTGATACATAGGATTAATCTACAAGAAGGATGTGAAACTATGAGGGAAAGACAGAGAAGGTTAAATCCAGGCATATAGGAGGTAGTGAAGAAGGAGGTAGTCAAGCTTTTAGATGTGGGGATTGTTTACCCCATTTCAGATAGTGAGTGGGTGAGTCCAGTATAGTGTGTGCCTAAGAAGGGTGGCATGTGATAGAGAATGAACATGGTGAAAAGATTTCTACTAGGACCATCACAGGTTGGCGATTGTGTATTGATTATAGGAAGCCAAATTTGGCCACCAAGAAAGATCATTTCCTTTTGCCTTTTGTGGACCAAATGATTGAGAGGTTGCCTGGTCATTTTTTTAATTATTTTCTTGATAGATATTCAGGATAAAATCAAGTACCTGGAAGACCAACAGAAGACCACTTTCACTTGTGCTTATGGGACTTTCCCTTATTAGAGGATGCCTTTTGGATTATGCAATGCACTTGCCACATTCTAAAGGTGCATGATGGCTATGTTTACAAACATGAATAAGAACTTCATGAAGGTATTTATGGATGACTTCTCTGTCTTTGGAGTTTCTTTTGATCATTGTTTTGTTTAATTTAGACAAAGTGCTTCAAATATTTGAGGTGTCTCATTTAGTCTTAAATTGGGAGAAGTGTCATTTCATGGTCCAAGAGGGAATTGTATTAAGCCATAAGATCTCATGCAAGGGGATTGAAGTGGATCACGCTAAGACTGAAGTAATTGAAAAGCTACCAGCTCCCTCAATCATCAAGGGTATCTAAGGTGGTTCATCAAGGATTTTTCTGTTGGGGCCCCACCCTAACGAGACATATGTCCGACATCCTAAGTGACATCTGGACACACATCCCACAAGGGTGGAGTGCCCTCACCAAGACAATCCTTAAACTTGAAATTTCATATTGACCTCATCAAACATTTTTGTCCCTTGACTACTTCTTAATCCTTGATAATCACTTCTTGATCTTTGATTAATGAATTCTATGATTAACTCCAACTAAGTGACTGTTCAATCATACTTGCTTAACTTCTTCTTTGTATCGTTTATGGTTGGCCCATAGTCTATGTTTACTTATAGTCTGGGGTCTATCGTCTATAGCTGACTTTCCTATCGTCTGTGTTTGACTTCCTATCATCTGTTTTTTTGTGGGTGTTCAATCGTTTGTCTTTCTATCGTTTGTGTTATGACGTGTCCTCACAGACAATTCCATGCGTCTGTCTTTTCTTGCGCATAACATAAACGATTCCTTACGTCTATGTTCTGACATGTCATCTGTGTTCCTTGCATCTATGTTTTTTGCGTCTTCATAGACGATACTCTTCCTCTATATTCTTCCTTTGAGTCTGTGTGTGATGTCATCACAGGCGATACTCTTCCTCTATATTTTTCCTTTGCATCTGTGTGTGATGTCATCATAAATGATAAACTTCGTCTGTGTTTCCTTCTTGCAACCCACCTTACTTAATGTAGACTTAAATCCTTTCAACCACCATTTATTCAACTCCAAAAACACAATACACCAGAAACATAAGCATCAGTTACCTCCCAATGCATCAAACTCATTTGATCAACACATGCAACGTGAAAACTTAATAGTGGTCATAATCATGAGCAGAACATACATATATTCATTCATCTTCAAAATAAATAATTTTTTTTACAATGCTTTAGTGGGCATTTCGAGCCCCCTTACATCATAATTCGAATTACAAAGTTTCCAAAGACTATAATTTCTCAAATGCATCTAAAGCATTGTTTTACATAAACCAAATTCAAAACCAAACAAAATACACAGACTGCAGTGATTTTGCTTGACTCTTGACTTACTCATTCCCTTGCTCATCACCTGAATGGGACAGAATTTGGGAGGAGGTGAGCTTAAAACTCGTGGGTGACAATTTTATAAGTGATAAACAAGCAAAACCATTTTCAAAAACTCTTTGTCATTTTTCACTTGAAAACTGTAATGCTTTCTCATAGAAAACGCAAACACTTAATCAAACAGTTCATGAGCACTTATAAATCATGTATGCTTCAAACTTGTCACAATCATAAACACATCAGATATGGTTCAGGTAAGTCCAATTCTTAACGCACTACACATTTCCATATAATGGTCCTGTAAAATCGTAAACTTGGGGGAGTCCTTGGAGGAATTCTGTGCCACTAGCGGGCAGGCGGGAGAAGCTTATTCTTGGGTCAACGTGCACGTGATGGTTCTTGAGGGACTACCACAAATCCACATAACATGTCATTTATGAATTGAAAACCATTTGCCTTAAATGGCTTCTTGCTGGAAACTTGTTTTTCATGCACATGAGATGTTTCAAAGAAACATTCTTGAAAATCTGATTTCATAATCTTGCAACTTTTCAAAAAGAAACATTTTCATAAATCATACACACAATTCATGTAGCAAATAAATGCAACAATTTCACAGCCAACCAAATGCAAACAAATGCAACATTCATAATGCAATTAAAACAATTCACCTTTCTTGATTTTAAAGAAAAACAATGAGCGGCTCATTTACTCTATTATAAAACCGTACCTACCTTGAAATCCTTGCTTGTTTTGGTATTGGATTTAAAGATTTCTTTCCTCTTGCTTATCTTGCCTCTCTTGACAATGAAAACAATCCCCATTCAATAAAATTTCAGATTTGAGAACCCATAAGGCGCATGCACTAATATGGATCCTAGAACTCTTAAACCCATAAATTTCTTAAGCTCTTTGAACCAAAAACCCCTTCAAAACTTAAAAAAGGTTAAAATCAATCTTACCTTGAATCTTCACCAAATAATGAGATTCTTAGATCTAAAGAAAGCTCTTCCCTTCCTCTTTCTTTTTCCCTTTTTGAGTAACCTCAAACTCTCTCTTTAAAACTAAGAAAAATCATGACCTAGTTCAAAGCTATGTTCTTTTTAACTTCACTAAGACCTCTCTTCTTCTTTCTCTCTCTTCCTTTTTTATTTTCTCTCCTTCTTTCCTTCATCCACGTGTTTGGTCTTCTTATCTACGAGACAACCTTTTCCTCTTCCCATTCTACCCTTAAGTGGTGAGGAAAGTCCACCTTACCCTTCCTTTAATACCTTAGTGCTTCTAATCTTAAGTAATCCACCCAAAATACCCTTATGCATTCTTAGTTTTTCAATTTAACTTACACCATACTATACTCTCACTGAATCTTAATTCTTCCATTTAATACTTCCAATTTGCATCAATCCATGAATGGTTTCTCTACAGGACTTTGACCAATTTATTCATCTTGTTCCTAAGAACCTTTTCCTTAATATCCAAGATCTCCGCTGGAATCTCCTCATAACTCAAATAATCTCTTAACTGCACCTCAGAGATCTGAATGATGTGATAAGGATTTGACTTGTATGCCCTCAACATGGAAACATGAAAGACATCATGTATCTGAGACAATTCTAGGGGCAATGCCAATCTATAGGATAATGGTCCAATCCTCTCAAGAATTTCATAAGGACCCATATATCTTGGACTTAACTTGCCCTTCTTGCCAAATCTCATGACTCTTTCCAAGGAGATATCTTAAGGAAGACCTTCTCACCAACTTCATACTCCATCTCCTTTCGGTGTGCATCGCTAGAACTCTTCATTCTATCTTGAGCTGCCTTAAGCCTTTGCTTAACTAACTTGATCTTATCAATTATCCTTTGAACCAATTTTGGTCCTATTAGCTTCCTTTCTCCTTCTTTATCTTAGCATATAGGAGTTCTACATCTCCTTCCATATAGTGCTTCACAAGGAGCCATCTGAATGCTCGAATGGTACGAATTGTTGTAAGCCCTGAGCATTCCCTCAAGTGCCCGAATGGTCTTCTCAAATTGACCATTTTTCTGAGGATGAAAAGCAGTACTAAAATTCAACTTAATTCTTAGAGCCTCTTGTAAGCTTCCCCAAATCTCGAAGTAAATCGAGAATCCCTATCAGAAACTATGGAATCTGGAATCCCATGTAATCTTACTATCTCATCAATATACTTCTTTGCTAGCACATGTAGAGAATCAATCTATTTAATTGCCAGAAAATGGGCTGACTTCATCAATCGATCAACAATAACCTATATGGCATCATGCTTCTTATTAGTCTTAGGCAAACCCATCAAAAAGTCCATAGTCACCCTTTGCCACTTCCACTCAAGAATAGACAATGGCCTTAGCTTTCTTGAAGGTGCCTGGTGCTCAGCCTTGACTTGCTGACACACTAGACACTTGCTTACATATTTTGCTACATCCTTCTTCATGTCTTTCTACCAGAAATGTTGTTTCAAATCCCTGTACATCCTGGTGCTACCTGGGTGCATGGCATAAGGCACATTGTGTGCCTCATCCAATATCTCATCCTTCACTTCCTTAACATTTGGGATACAAAGTCTATTGCTTACAACCATGAGTCCATCATCCCTCACTACCACTTCATACTTCCTTCCATTTTGAATTTCTTCTCTAAGCTCGCTTAATTCTGCATCCTGTGCTTGTAACTCCCTAGCTTTCTCCCTGAGTATCGGTCTCACTCTGAAATTAGCTACAATATAATTTGGTTCCTCCTGCTTCAAGCTTATCCTAAGCTTAGCCATCTCTTCCAATAAAGGCAGATAAACTGTCTGAACATGTGCTACTGAGGATTTCCTTCTCAAAGCATCCACCACTACATTTTCCTTTCCTGGATGATACTCAATCAACAAATCATAATTCTTAAGCAACTCAATCCACCTTCACCGTCTCAAATTTAGTTCCTTCTAACTTAGTAAGTACTTGAGACTTTTATAATCAGTAAAGGTCCTCGTCTGAACCCCATACAAATAATGTCTCCAAATCTTTAAGGCAAAGATCACTGCTACCAATTCCTAATCATGGGTCGGATAATTTAATTCACAAGGCTTCAATTACCTTGAAGCATAAGCTATCACCCTGTCTCCCTGCATCAACACACAATCTAAACCATTTCTTGAAGCATCACTATACACTGTATGGCCCTCATCTCCAGTAGGCAACATCAACATTGGAGCACTTGTTAATCTTCTCTTGAGCTCCTCAAAGCTTTTCTGACATTCCTTACTCCAGATAAATTTCTGATTCTTCCTCTAGAACTTAGTCATCGGAGCAGCTATCATAGAGAATCCTTCTATAAACCTCCTATAATATCCTGCCAGACCCAGAAAACTCCTCGCCTCTGTCACTATCTTGGGTGCATTCCAATTCACCATTGCTTTAATCTTCCTTGGATCCACATGTACCCCATCTTTCGAAATCACATGTCCAAGGAATACTACCTCATGGAGCCAAAACTCACACTTGCTGAACTTAGCATAAAGCTCATTCTCCCTCAGTGTCTGCTACACTCTCCTGAGATTCTCTTCATGTTCCCCTTCACCCTTAGAATACACCAGAATGTCATTTATAAACACTATGACAAACTAATCCAAATACTCCTGGAATACCCTATTCATAAGATCCATGAAAGCAGCTGGAGCATTGGTCAAACCAAATGGGATGACTAGGAACTCGTAATTCCCATAACGAGTCCTAAAAGTTGTCTTGCTTACATCAGACTCCTTGATTCTGAGCTGATGATAACCTAACATGAGATCAATCTTGGAAAAGTCCTTTGCTCCCTACAGCTGGTCAAACAGATCATCAATCCGACGCAGAGGATACTTGTTCTTAATGGTCACCTTGTTGAGTCTCCGATAATCAATACACATCCTCCATGTTCAATCCTTCTTCTTAACAAATAGAACTGGTGCTCCCTAAGGTGACAAACTTGGTCTAATGTACCCCTTCTTTAACAATTCCTCCAACTGTTCCTTAAGCTCCTTCAACTCAGTTGGAGCCATCCTATATGGTGGTATAGAAATAGGTGTAGTTATGGGAATCAAGTCAATGGCAAACTCGATTTGCCTCACCGGTGGCAAACCTAGTAAGTCTTCTAGGAACACATCAGGAAATTCCCTCACAATCGGGAAATCCTCTAATCTTCTTTCATTCACACCAACATCCACCACATGTGCCAAGAAGGTCTCACACCCCTTTTTCATCATCCTATAAGCTAGAAAGGCAAAAATAATTCTTAGTACTAGGGTTTTCCTATCCCCTCTAAAAATCACCTTCTCTTCATTTCCTAGATTAAATTCCACTTTCATAAGGCCATAATCCAACTTTGCTTGGTACTTCTCCATGACATCCATTCCCAGTATTACATCTAAGCCTTTTAAGTCTAAAGGTAGTAAATCCACTACCAATCTAGCACCCTCAACGAAGAGTTCACAACCTCTGTATACTTGAGTTATTACCACATTCCTCCCTAAAGGAGTACTAACAATCAAGGGGTTATCCAAAGGCATCGAATTCACATCATGTAATGTCATGCTTGCAAATACAAAAGAATGTGTAGAACCATAATCAATCAACACATATATTGTAGAATTGAATAACTGAGCCATACATGTGACAACTTCAGGTGTGGCTGCAGCTTCCTCCCTTGTCATGGTAAACACCCTTGCCTGTGCCTGACCCTAAACTTGACCCCTTGGCCTTCCTTGTAGCTTCAAGACTACCCACCTCAGTGACTAGCTTAGTTCCCACTATTTCTACTCTCTTTGGGTCTTAAAACTATGGCCCCTCTTGCCTTGGTAATTGGGGACAATATCTGATCAAGTTTCCCCTCTCTCTGCATCGAAAACATACTCCAAGTAACTTGAGACACTCTCCCTTATATAGTTTCCCACAGTGCTCACATTGGGGATTTGTGAATCTACTCCTCCTCATCCTGCTATTGCCTTTTCTTGTTGAGGCTTGCATCGATATTGTTCTTGCTTGCTTGTCCTTACCAGAAGCACCACTCCCCACCTTACTGTGTGTATGGAAGCTTTTCACACTCTTCTCAGGCATTGGAACACTCATCCCCTTCTTGGAAGACTGCTCCTTGTTCTTCCTCTTCCTGCTCACTTCATTCTTTATGTTCTTCAGTTTCTCATCCTGGAGTGCAACATCTACCAACTGCTGGTAGTCATAGAAATTGTGGATCAAGACTTTCTCCTTGATCTCCGAATGCAGACCTCCTTCAAACTTGAGGCACTTATCTTCTCCATTTGGCACAATGTTTACTGCATATCGGGAAAGCTGGGTGAACTTCAACTCATATTCGCTCACACTCATGTCCCTTTGTGTGAGGTTCAGAAACTCCCTGGCTTTCTCTTATATGTACACCCTTAAGAGGTACTTCTTCCTGAATACCTCCACAAAATCTGTCCATGTCAATATTAGAGGCATAACCTGACTGTGGGGCACTGATTCCCACCAATGAAGTTCATCCCCTGCAACAAACTGACTGCATAATCTAGCTTCTCCTAATCCAAGCATTTCATCTGAGTTAGGACCCTCTCTGTCCTCTTCAACCATGCCTCAGCCTCTTTGGGATTTGTAGTCCCATTGAAGTCCATAGCTCCATACTTGTGGAGCTTATCATATTGTCCAGTCCTTTCCACTGGAGCTTGCACGGGAACATGAGAACCTTGGCCCATGGCATAGAAGAAAGCCTGAGCAAAGGCCTGGAAAAACCTTGGATCTAAAGGGTTGGCTTGAGGCATCTGAGGGGGCGGTGGAGGCACCTCATGTTGCACACTAGGTGCCTCAGGATTTGGACAAAATGCATCCCCGCATCTTGTGGGACAAAAGATTCATCCATGCTCCCTTGGTGAGAGCTGGATCGAATCAAGGCTCCTCAAGTTCTTCTTCGATGCAGCGTAGTCACACCTGATATATAAAACCAATAAAAGTCTTTAGTTCATGCATAACAGTTCAAATTATGCAAAAACATTTCACATCGTACCACACAATTTCAAATCATGAAAAACAATCCAAAACATTGCAAGTTATTCTTTTAAAACAATATATGTACACTTCATGTCTCCACCTTCCTAATTTATGCTTCGGATAATCTTAAACTTGGTCTTAAACCTGAACCTTAACCTAGTTGCTCTGATACAACAAGTGTTGGGACCCCACCCTAGCGAGACACATGTCCAACGTCCTAAGTGACACCTAGACGCACATGCCATAATGGTGGAGTGTCGTTACCAAGACAATCCTTAAACTTGAAATTTTATCTTGACCTCATCAAACATTTTTGTCCCTTGACTTCTTCTTGATCCTTGATAATCACTTCTTGATCCTTGATAATCACTTCCTGATCCTTAATTAATGAATTCTGTGATTAAGTGCAACTAAGTGGTTGTTCAATCATACTTGCTTAACTTCGTCTTTGTATCATCTATGGTTAGCCCATTGTTTGTGTTTACCTATGGTTTGTGCTTCTATCGTCTGTCGTTGACTTTCTTATCATCTGTATTTGACTTCCTATCATCTGTGTTTTTTCGTCTGTGTTCTATCGTCTGTCTTTCTATCGTCTGTGTTATGACGTGTCCTCAAAGATGATTCCTTGCATCTGTCTTTCCTTAGGCATAACACAGACGATTCCTTGCGTCTATGTTCTGATGTGTCGTCTCTGTTCCTTGTCTCTATGTTTCTTGCATCTTCACAGACGATACTCTTCCTCTATATTTTTCCTTTGCATCTGTGTGTGACATCATCAAATATGATAAACTTCGTCTGTGTTTCCTTCTTGCAACCAACCTTACTTAATGCAGACTTAAATCCTTTCAACCACCATTTATTCAAATCCAAAAATACACTACACCAGAAACATAAACATCAGTTACTTCCCAACATATCAAACTTATTTGATCAACACATGCAACGTGAAAACTTAATAGTGGTCATAATCAAGAGGAAAACATACATATATTCATTCATCTTCAAAATAAATAATTGTTTTTACAATGCTTTAATGGGCATTTCGAGCCCCCTTACATCATAATTTGAGTTACAAAGTTTCCAAAGACTATAATTGCTCAAATGCATCTAAAGCATTGTTTCACATAAACCAACTTCAAAACCAAACAAAATACACAAACTGCAGTGATTTGCCTTGATTCTTGACTTACTCACTCCCTTGCTCATCACCTGAATGGGACAGAATTTGGGAAGGGGTGAGCTTAAAGCTCGTGGGTGACAATTTTATAAGTAAGAAACAAGCAAAATCATTTTCAAAAACTCTTTGTCATTTTTCACTTGAAAACCGTAATGCTTTCTCATAGAAAACGCAAACACTTAATCATACAGTTCATGAGCACTTATAAATCATGTATGCTTCAAACTTGTCACAATTATAAACACATAAACACATCAGATATGGTTCGGGTAAGTCCAATTCTGGATGCAATACACATTTCCATATAATGGTCTTGTGTAGTCGTAAACTTAAGGTTATCCTTGGAGGAGCTCCGTGCCAATAGCGGGCAGGCAGGAGAAGCCTATTCTTGGGTCAATGTGTATGTGATGGTTCTTGAGGGACTACCACAAAACCACATAACATGTTCTTGGGTCAATTTTACTTTAAATCTTCACCAAATAATGAGATTCTTAGACCTAAAGAAAGTTCTTCCCTTCCTCTTTCTTTTTCCCTTTTTGAGTAACCTCAAACTCTCTCTTTAAAACTAAGAAAAATTATGACCTAATTCAAAGCTCTATTCTTTTTAACTTCATTGAGACCACTCTTCTTCTTTCTCTCTCTTCCTTTTTGATTTTCTCTCCTTCTTTCCTTCACCCATGTGTTTTGTTTTCTTATCTACAAGACAACCTTTTCCTCTTCCCGTTCTACCCTTTATGGGTGAGGAAAGTCCACCTTACCCTTCCTTTAATACCTTAGTGTTTCTAACCTTAAGTAATCCA
>JAOSBN010000004.1:6727871-6749969 GCA_027563595.1 Erythroxylum suave | reverse complement strand
ATTAATGGCTAAACAATTCTTATAATTATATGATTCATATATATATAATTTAGTATGAAAAGTGAATATAAAATCTGCATCAAAAATAGGAATTTTATTTTTTTTAAGGCATTTCATTAGAATAATAAATGTAGATTTAATATTCTTTTCTTTTTCTCTTTCTTTTTCTGTTGTCTACATTCGACTTGTCAGAGGGAATTTTTATAAGAATAGTGACTTGTAAAACACCTAAAGCAATATAGCAGAAGCTTAATGAAAGGGTTTGAAGGTAACAATCAAAAAAAGTTCGTGCAAATTTTGGATCTCAAAAGAGAATTTGAGATGATAAAGATGAAGAAATCTAAAGGTGTCAAGGAATATGGAAGCAAGCTTGTGTCTATTGTCAATCAAATCAAATTTTTTGGTGAAGAATTTCCTAGTTAATGAATAGCAGACAAACTTCTCATAACTCTTCCTAAAAGGCATAAGTCCAAATTTTCCTCACTTGAAAATTTTAAAAACTATCGAAAATAACCTTTGCAAAGTTATTTAATGCTCTTCAAGCTATGGACCAAAGAAGATCAATGTAGGATGACATACTTGAAGCAAAAAATTAGTGAAGCTTATTTAACTAAGACTTCATACTTAAAGGGAAAGGGCAATGTTCCCCAATAGTAATTGTAAGAAGTTTGATCATGAAGAAAATAATTGTTGGCATAAGGGAAAACCTCAATGTTATAAGTGCAAGAGATTTGTTCATTTACAAAAGAATTGCAAATTTGAAAATGAAGAATAAACAAATATGGTGTAAGTGATAAAAGAAGAAAATCTTTTCAAAGTAGTTAGTGAGATGTGTACCATAGAGAGATGTGCTCCAAAAAATTAGATTAGTGATAAAGTGCATTAATAAATTTGGATATGGTGATTAGAAGTGCGTCATATTGAAGAGAAGTGCTTCATAAGGTGTAGAGAGAATTGCTCCATGAAATTTGAAGCCAATGGGAGTGTTGATTAAAGAACTTAAAACATCTATTTAATTATTTCCTATTTTTTAAGTGTTAGTGTACCATCATGCAGCTGAGGGGTCTTTATTTTTTCAATCTTTTAACGTGTTTTGTATTTGAAATATTTAGATAGAAAGTGGTAAAGATAGTGGGATATGTTATACCCACTTTACCGTGTAGTTGCCAATTTTTTGACTCAATTTGGTTAATTTATAAGGTTTTATATATGGCCCTCACTTTTTCAAATATTGATGTAAACTTTAAGCCTTTTTTTTCTTTCCAAATTGTTTCTTGCTTTTCTTCAAATCTCCAATAAAATAGTGGTATCAGAGCTCTATAGGTTTTACGGGCTTATGAGGATAGAGAAAATTTTTTGTAAGTGTTCAACCTATAATGAAGTGGCATCAAATAATTTTTCTCTTCCTATCTATATATTTAATAAAGAAAATTATCACTCATGAGCCATCAAAATGAAAATTATATTTAAAAGCCTTAAGTTTATGGAGGTTGTAGAGAGTGATTTTAATCCTACCCCTCTTTTGGTAAATTCTACACTAAATCAAATGAAAAAGCATGATGAAGAAGTGGCAAGGAAACCAACATTGCTCTCTTGTCTTCATTCGACTATGTCAAAGGAATTTTTACATGAATAATGGCATGTAAATTGCCTAAAGAAGCATGAGAGAAGCTTTAGAAAGAGTTTGAAGGTAACAATCAAACAAGGCTAATGCAATTTTTGAATCTCAAAAATGAATTTGAGATGTTAAAGATGAAATCCGAAGGTTTCAGAAATATGGAAACAAGCTCGTGTCTATTGTCAATCAAATCAAATTGCTTGGTGAAGAATTTTCTAGTCAACGAATAGTAGATAAGCTTCGTGTGACTCTTCCCGAAAGATATAAGTCATCATTTTCCTTACTCGAAGATTCTAAAGATCTATATTTAAAAAAAAACCTTTGTAAAGTTACTTAATGCTCTTCAAACTGTCAACCAAAGAAGATTAATGAGGTATGATAGAATTGAAGAAAAAATTGATGAAGCTTATTTAGCCAAGACTTCATTTTTAAAGGAAAGGTCAATGTTCCTCAATGTAGCAATCGTAAGAAGTTTGGTCATGAAGAAAAAGATTGTTGGCATAAGGGAAAACCTCAATGTCACAAGTGCAAGAAATTTAGGAATTTGTAAAAGAATTACAATTTTGAAAATGAAAAAAAAATACAACACAAATGATAAAATAAGAAACTCTTTTTTAGAGTTGTTAGTAAGATGTGTACCATGGAGAGATGTGCTCCAAAAACATAGATTGGTGATAAAATACCTTAATAAATTTGGTTATAATGACAAGAAGTGCATTGTATTAAAGAGAAGTTTTTCGCATTGTATGGAGAGAAGTGCTCTGTAAAATTTGAAGCAAAGGGAGTGTTAATTAAAGTACATTAAACTACTATTTAATTATTTACTATTTTTTAATGTAAGTGGACTATCATGTAATTGAGATTTTTTATCTTCTTAGTCAACTAACATAAGTTTTTTATTTGAAATATTTAGATAAAAAGTGGTAAAGATATTGGGACATATCATACCTACTTCACCATTTAGTTGCTGAGTTTTTGGCTCAATTGATTAATATATAAGGCTATATATATAGCTCTCACTTTGTTTGTAAAATTTGAGCCTTTTTGTTCTTTCACAATAAAATTCATTGTCCTTTTGTTTCTTTCCTTTCTTCATATCTCCAACACTTTTTCCATTCTCTCTCTTTTCTTTTCTTTTTTCTTTTTTTGATCTTACAAAATCCATTTTTTATACATGTCTTTCTTCCATGCATCAATGAGCAAAGTTAATTAAATTCAAATACATCTCATATACAGGAGTACATTCACTATACGAGACGTGCCTAATCAAGTTTGAGCTCAAAAACAATTTTTTTATTATACAATGCAACTGTATTTTTCCAAACTTTATACAAAGAGACTCCAATAACTAACTGATAGAACAACCATAAAAAATAACTTACTATGTACATGTGAAATCAATGTATCAAATAAAACAATATAATATTTGTTCATCCCCCCTTCAAATTGGAGCTTGAAGAATATTACGTAGAACCAACTTGTAGAGAAATTGCCAAAACAGAGGTACAACAAGAGATTTCTTGAATAAATTAGCAAATTGAAACTTTAAAGGAAGATATCATGGAATGATCAATCCTTGTTTGTATTTGTCTCACATAAGACGAGTATCAATTTATAAATGCTTAGTTCTTTCCTGAAAAATAATATTAAAAGGGATGTCAAAGACAGCTTGGTTATCACACCATAAAGATATTGGTAATTGTATGGAAACCTAAAAATCATTCAAGAGGGAAAAAATCCATTGCAATTCATAAATCGTGGCTCCTATGCTTCTATATTCTGCTTCCGCTGATGAACAAAAAATTGTATTTTACTTCTAGGTTTTCCATAATATTGTGGAACCACCAAGAAAAATATAAAAATAAGTTAAAGATCTTCTAATATCATTATATGATGCCTAATCAACATCACAATAAGCTTTGACTTCAAACAAATTTTTGGAAGAAAAAAATAGACCTTTTGATGAAGAATCTCTGATATAATGTAAGACATACATAGCTGCATCCTAATGTGAACTTGACTGAGTTATTGAACTATGTATGAAAGACCTAGGCGTGAAAACTACAAATACAATAACCTCCCTACCATTTGTTTATCTTGCTCTATATAATTTAATAACTCTCTACTTTCCGCACTAAATTTATACCTATTTGGTAATTGTATAGTTACAGATTTTAAACCAAATAACCAAACATCATTTAGAATGTTAAGAGCATACTATCTTTGACTAACATGAAGACCTTCCATAGAATTTGTAATCTCTAAGCCAAAAAATTATATGGCATGACCCAAATCCTTTTTAGTATACTATTCATGCAAAAATTGATTCACCTTTTGTATTTCTAATTCGAAAGATTCTGTAAGAAGAACATAATCAACATAAACAATTAAGCTCAAGAAATAGGAGTTTGTTTTCTTTATAAACAAACAGTAATCATTCAGAGATTGAATGAAACCAAATTGTTGTAATTTTGCAGTAAGCTCCTGATTCCATTGTCTTGAGGCTTGTTTCAAGCCATACAACATCAATTTGCAAACTGGATGTTTTTTAGCTTTAGCATACCCTTCAGAGGCATCATGTACATTTTTTTTATCCAAATATCCATGAATAAAAGCATTATTGATATCTATTTGAGGAGGTAGCCAAGAATAAGCTGCGACAACAGCCAAAAACATTCTAACTATTACTAACTTCGCAATTGGTGAAAAACTATCTATGAAATCAATCCTTTCAACATGATTATATCTATTGGTGACTAATCTGGCCTTGTACCTGTCAATTGTTCTATCAAGTTTTATTTTGACTTTATATACCCACTTTGATCATATAGCCTTTTTGCTTGGTGGTAACTCTGTCAACTCCCATTTCTTGTTTTCCTCAATTTCATTTAATTCTGCATTCATCTCATCTATCCACTTCTTTTTAAGTCTAACTTGATTAAAAGAAAATAGTTTTTGAATATTAGATACTTCGGTTAAAACTTATCTGTAAGATGTAGAACATTTGGGTGATATATGATAAGGAAATGTATTAGGTATGAGGTTTGTGTAGTTAGTCAAAAAAAGTAGATTGTACATTATTTGAAACAAAATCATTTAACTATACAAGTGATTTTCTGACTCTGGCACTTTTCCCTAAATATGAATCCTCAGGTATTATCAATGGTGGTTTATATGTTTGGGTCATTAATTGTTCTTGTATTGGCGTTGGTTGATTTGATGGAGTAAAATAATCAATGTTTGTTTAAAAATCGTTTAAATAAGTATAAGGAACAATCTCATCAAATTTAGGTAAATCAAAAGGTTTTGGTGAAGGACTAGTTCTGCAAATTCTTGTGACTTATGATAATGAAAAATGTTTTAATAAAATCGAACATCTTTAGAAGTAAAAAATTTATGGTTTGAATATTATAGAGTTTATATACCTTTTTTCCATGGCTATATCCAATAAAAACACACCAATGTGCTCTGGTATCAAACTTTCTTTTCTTAGGATTAGTATTTACAGCAAAACAGAGGCATCCAAAACTCCAAAGGTATTCATTCATAATAAGGTTGTTTATGGAAAAGAATTTCATATGGGGATTTTTAAGGTGGTCTAATAGTAAATGATTTATTATGTAAGTGGTAGTAAGGATAGAGTCTCCTCAAAACCTATTTGGTAAATGTGATTGAAACATCAAGGCTTTTGCAACTGGTAACAAGTGTTTTACAAGATCGTTGATGTAAAATCGCATTGTTGGACAAAAACAAGAGACAATCTTGATTCAAGAATTCTTATTCATTATCACTTCATACATTAAATGAAGATTGAGTTGTGTTTGGGTCATTTGAAAAAAAAAAGATTGAAGAATTATAGAAACTTGAGATTTATGAATTACCATAAATGTCCATGTATATTTGCTAAAATCATTAACAACATTTAAGAAGAATCTTGAACCATTAGTGCTAGGATTGTGATATGGACCTCATAAATCTACACAAATGAGTTCAAAACACTTGATTGTATGTATTTTACTAATATGAAAAGGGTTTATCTCCATTGTTGTCATGGATAGATATCACAAGCATGTGGGTATTTAAAACAAATTGTATTCATGGAACAACTGAGTGAGTACAACTGCTTTTAGCAACATGGGACTCTGATGTGTTGATCAATTGAAGAGGGATCAGGCATGTACAATCTACCTTTTTTTTTTCTTCCAAATGCTAGTATTTCATCAATCTTCAAGTCTTGTATAAGTTAATAATATGGATAAAAGATAAATTTTATATGAGCTGTAATGGTTAACTTATTAACAGATAACAAGTTTAATTAAAATCTAGGTATATATAAGGCTTCGATTAATGTTGTTTTGTTTTTCAAGTTTATATCATTTGTATGGTGAATGAACTTGATGGTTCCATCTAGTAGGTAAACTAGGGTTGGCTGATTGGTTGAAGTTACAGTTTTCATTTTCTTAACGTCTATACACATCAAAGTTGTGAATACTGTACCAGCTCTGGTATTGGATTGGATTTCTGTACGATATTTTACTAGTATCGGTCAATATCAAATACCGTTTCAGGTAATCTTTTAAATTTATAAAGTAGTCCCTTAATTTTTAAAAAAATTACAAAATAGTTAGTCATCATATTGTACACTTGTACCGCATATTTTATGACTTTACATCAACCTTGTCTCCAAAAATCATAATAATAAATAATAACTACAATTAACATGAAATAATAATAATTTTCAAATATTTCATATGTAAATAATCATAATTAATATGAAAAAAGGCAATCATCATCATACGAATATAAAATTAAAAACAATACAAAGTATTAAAAATATTACGATTTCATCATATAATAAATAATAATTACATCAACACATCGAATAAAAAGAACAATAAATATCTTTAACTTTCAAACTATTACAATTTACGATAGGAGTTCATAATGAGGAAACAATTAAGTAGAAGTGAAAATTAAAACAAAAACATTTACAATTATATTACATATATAGAATTTAAAATATACATCAAATATAAGTAAAATTAAAAGAAGAGGGAAAAAAACCTGAAACTTCATTTTAAAGTCTACGGAAGGATACCTACTATAACTGTACTAGTGCTAACTATCATTTGATACAAAATCTTCATCATTAAGAGGAGTCTCATCATCATCATCATTCAAATTCAATGCACTAAATGACTTGTTAATGTTTTTCCATCTAAGATTATCTTCTATGTCATCTACATCTACAACCTAGTTTCTCATAAACCCAATCCACCAAAAGATCGATATTATCAATAGAAATTAGATATGATGAACTGCTTATGTTATTAAAAGTCCTAGTAAACAATAAAATTTACTTATTAGAAAATTATAAGAAATTATATCGAAATTAATAATGATAATAACATACCTTTCACAAAGCTTTAAATTGTAATGAACGAAAACTAAGTCATTCAATCTCTTGTGCTTTAATCTATTCCTTTTCTTAGAACGGATAAATTTAAATGTGCTCCAGTTCTGTTCACAGCTTGTTGCACTCACACATTGACTTAAAATGCGAATTGTAATCCTTTACAATTCTAGAATACCAGTTCCAAATTGATTCCACCAAGAAACTGTAAGTCGTAAGGTAAGAAAAGTAGCATTAAAAACAGAATAAATTAATAATTAAATTTCAAAAATAAGAAAAAGGAAACAACTAATTCTTGGAGAAGGTTTTGCTCTTTTTCCAATAGCAATCGACATTCCAAAATCCACAAAACTATCTATAAAGCTCTATTTGTGAGCTTAAGAGATCTTGCATCATTTCATGGACAGCAATTGTATTAATAGTGAATAGCATTCCTCTACTAACTTCATCTTTCTTTGCAAAATCCAGTATAATTATGGAAACCTCCAATCTAGCATTAAACCTGGCAAGTTGAGATACAACTCACTTATCACTTGGAATCATTTGTCTTAACTCTTTCTTTATCATAACAAAAGATTGAAGTAATAAGAAATTCGTTGTAAATCTTGTCATAGTACGACAACACAAATTCTAACCATTGATAAATTCCTTTCTCATTAAACTCAACACTCACGCATGATTATAAATGAACCTGGTAACCTTTTTAGCTTTCTACATAGTTTCATCAATAATAGGAAAATATCTAGGGTCCCATATATTCTCCAGCATTAGGTCAATGTAATGTGTAGCACAAGGAGTCTAAAAAAAGAATTATACTTATTCACAAGTTCATCGAATATCTCAAATAAATTATTAATATTTCTAATAAGGCCAGATACATCAATAGACTTCAAAAACATTGAGCCATTTACAAAATAAACCAAAAATTAATAATAAGCTCTTATCTCATATTTGCCCAACACCATAAGTAGCCCAATTCACTTTTCTTTCTGCCAAATAACTTATAATTTCATAAACTAAGCAAAAACATTTACCTCTTAAGTCATCAATCGAAGGAGCTTTATATCCCAAACTGAAAGAGGTTATAGCATCCACCATAGGTTAATAATAGCAAGACTGGGAAGTATTGAATGATGAACTTGTATCATACCACCATCTAGCTATTGTCGTATCTATATTGTGAGTTGCATCTCTTAATTGCATTGAACTAAAAATTGAAGGTTGGGCTTTAAAAGTTGTTCATAGTGCAAAAAAACTAGTAACCTACCTTCTTCTTTCCCTCACATCAGGTCCAGATGTAACATTCACTTCTTCTGGGGCCTGGGATGGAATACTAACACTACCACCTTCAACATTTCCACAATTATCATGAAAACTAGCAAACGAAATTCCTCTACCAATTTGATAATTCAGTCTCTCCCTTTTATCTTTCTCATGTTGGTATTCTTCAAACAAAGTTTTCATTTGTCACTTCACATCATGTCTTATTTTTTTACAAGATTTTAGATCTCCTTTATCCCTAATTAAATTCTTCTTTAATCAAGTGATTCCTCCACCTTTCAAATGCTTGTTACAAAATAAGTAAATAGTATTGTTTCTCATATCGAAGTCGAATGTAGTATGAGCCTAGGCTAGATCATTTATTTTCCTAAAGTTGTTTGATAAGGAGTACTTGAATTTCCTTCCATTTATTTGTAAAAGTAAATGAATGCATATATAAAAAAAAAAGCACATAATTTCATTGAATCGAACACAATTCATCATAAGTCAAAAACTAACAATTCAATTATTCAACATTCACAATTAAACAAAACATGAATAAATAATTTCCATTTCTAACAATCACAAAACATACATAAACAATTTCCATTTCCAACAATTTCAATTCAAATATCACAAAACATACATAAACAATTTCTATTTCTAACAATCACAAAACATACATAAACAATTTCTATTTCTAACAATTTCGAACAATTTCAATTCAAACATCACAAAACATTCATAAACAATTTCCATTTCCAACATTTTTCATTTCCATCAATTTTAATTCGAAGTTTCAATATTCACAAAACATACATAAACAATTTCCATTTCCAAATTTCAACAATTTCCAACAATTTCAATTCAACCATTACAAAACAAACATAAACAATTTCCACTTCTAACAATATTCAACGATTCCATTTCTAGCAATTTCAATTTAAGGTTTCAAACATCACAAAACAAACATAAACAATTTCTATTTCCAACAATCACAAAACATACATAAAAAATTTCCATTCCCAACAATAAAAAACGTACATAAATAATTTTCATTTCCAACAATTGTCAACAATTTCCATTTCTAATCATCTCAAAACATATATAAAACAATTTCCATTTCTAACAATCACAAAACATACGTAAACAATTTCCATTTCCAATAATCATAAAACACTCATAAACAATTGTCATTCCCAACAATTGTTAACAATTTCCATTTTCAACCATCACAAAACATACATAAAAACAATTTTCATTTCTAACAATCACAAAAATTACATGAATAATTTCCATTTCTAACAAATTTCAACAATTTCAATTCAACCATTACAAAACATACATAAACAATTTCCATTTCTAACAATTTTTAAATTTCCAGCCAATACTTTTAATAAACTTTTAACAATTATATAGTTAATACAATAATTATGTAATTTAAAATATTTGACAAGCTAATTGAAAGTCAAAGCATACATTCGATCTATGTAATCTTGGTAAACTCAGACATCTTTGCCTTCCTACCAATAACTCTAAAGTATAAGAGAGAGTTATCTAAAAATTTGTTTAGTCATAATTAAAATGTATTACTCAATGCATATAACATTTACTTTTTAAAAAACTTTTAATTCTATTAGGCAATAAACAAAGTCAATGTTAATCATATTTTACTAAAATTTGCTTAGATTCTGACTTTTTTTGTTAATTTTGAGTTTGTTATTTTAAATGGCGTAAACTTTATAACTTAATTGTAAAAGTAATTATATTAAATATTTTAATATCGTATAAATAAAGATGTAATTATCTAGCATGCCAATTTTAAAAAATTTATGTCAACTCTAAGTTAGTAGCCTTATGTCTATCCCACATCAGCATATTATATGATAAAAATTGTCAAAAAAACTTAGTGTTGACTGAATTAAATATAATCGGTGCTCTTTCCATGGATGAAAGCAAACAACTTCAATTAATCAATCTCCATTTTCTAGTTCCTATTCCACACAACAAGCAATGCAACAACAAATTAACAAATTCCATTCACAATTCACAAAATACACCAACAATTCTATTCACAATTAGCAAAACATACATAAAGTCATAAACACACACCCAATTATTTCGTAATTCAACAACAATTTCAACTGGTTGGGTCAGGTCAGATCAGGTCAGAAATAGATCTGGATCTATTTTAGATCTAGCTTGGAAGAGGAGACCTAAGACTCCAAGAGTGGTAGGTGGGCTGGTGCGACATCAGTGGTGGTGGCAGGCCGCAAGTGTGGTGGTCAAGAAAGGGAGTGAGATGTTTGAGAGAGAAATTAAAAAGTGAGAAAAGGAGAGAGCAAAAGAACGAAGGCCCACCAATGGTAGGGCTATGGCATCATTGGAGAATAGAGGGAGGGTTGCCGGAGTGGTACTTAAATGAGAGAGAGTGAGTGAGATGTGAGAGAAAAAATTTGTGGGAGAGAAAGAAGATAAGACTGTTGGGTGGGAGTAAGAGGGGGATGTTTAAAAATTTTTTTTTACAACTTAGTCCTCCAACTCTAAAAAACTTATGTTACCAACTAGTATTAAGTGAAAAATGTCAATACCGACCGATATTTACTCCAGGTATCAACCCACTTGCCTTGTACCATTTTCTAGCCAGTACAGTACATAACGTCCAGTACCAGCCGATACAAAACAAAATACAAAACACTGATACATATGTGATTCGAAGCTCCAATATCTATTGATTACGGTTCATTTACAATTAATTCAAGAGAACTAAAAGATTGATTTAATATGGTACATGTAAATTCTTCAAAATGTGCAAAATTTACATTGTTTCCTTTATTTACTCCATACTTTGCTTTTCCTCTTATGAATCTTTCAACCTCCTGCTGAATCATGCTAAAAATGTTGAGTTGCCTACCATTTGTGTTTTTATTTACTGATACCATATTCATTTCTACTGCTTTCTCTATTTCTACCATATTCACCACATTTTTCTTTGATGCTTTTGATCTTTGCTCCTTTAATTCCTTATAACAGTTTGGATAGCCATGCATTTCAGAACAAGAATCTTTATTATGCTCTGGCATTCTACATAAATCATATTTCAATTCGGATTTATCCACTGTATCTCTTCTTTTATAACTTCATTTCCCTTCTTTATTTGTCTTATTCATATGTCCTCTGATTGGCATTGCATTATTGTTGTCATTTTCAGTAATCGTTATATGTATTCCTTTTGTCTCTTTACAGTCAAAATAATTGAATAAGCTTTGTCTATACTCGATAGTGGATCCATCGCCAAAATTTGATTCTTAACTTGATCATAAATGCCATTTAACCCCCAACAAAAATTGTTTCAGCTTATTACTTGAGTTTATCTCCTCCATTCTCTTCCCAGTACCATAAGTGCAATCACTACATAAAAACCTTGACATCAATAGCAGACATCCCAACCTATCTCAAAGTTTCTTCAAATTTGTAAAATATCTAATGAAAGTCATTTTTCCTTGTGTAATTGTACTTATTTCTCTTTGTAACTGATAAAGAAGTGAACCATTACAATCCCCATACCTCTTCTCTAATTCCTTCCAAGGTTTAAAGACACTTAATGCATACAAATGAGCATTAACAATATCCATAAGGTAACTATGCTATCAACTATACACCATGAATCATAAATTGATGAATTTTCATCTGGTATTTTACATCTACCATCTATGAAGCGTAGCTTCATTTTCACCTTGAGAGTTAACTTCATAGCACGACTCTATGAAAGATAATTGTTACCTGTCAGTGGGGTTGTTACTAATGTCATTCTAGGATGATGAGATCCTTACAAAGTCAATGAATCAATTGTATTTTGATAAATGAAGTCCTCCATTCTTGATTCCCTTTCCACTTGTGATATAGAACCGAAATCTTCTTCCTTCATATCTTGACGAAGATAGTTAATAAAAAATCAACAAATTTTACAAACTCACTTTTAGATCATGGACGACTTGCTCTGATGCCATAAACAAGTTTAAGCTCAAAAACAATTTTCTTCTCATACAATGCAGCTGTAATTTTTCAAACTTTATACCTAGAGACTTCAGTAACTAACTAAAAGAATAACCATAAAAAATAACTAACTCTATACACGTAGAATCAATGTATTAAATAAACTAAATAATATTTGTTCAGTGCTTGTGCTCTATGATACATTTTGTTTAGTTTGAGAGACAGAGAGCAAGAGGAGTGAAAAAAGAACAAATTTTTTAAATAATAAATTATATTTTTTGGAAAAGAACAACTTTAAACAAATAAGTAATTAAGTAATTCTTTTTATTAAGGAAGGTACTTCCCTATGACTGCATAAATTTCTAATCACACAGTTGTTGTAATTTTACTGATCATGCAACATTTATGTGTCCACTTAATATTTATTGTACATAGGCATGGCAATTGGGCTCAGCCCGGTCTTGCCCGACCTGATTCGAAGTCAACAAAGTAACCCAAGTTGACCATGCCATCGGTCAGAAACATAGTTGTCTAAGCCTGACCTGACGTGATGTCCTATCGAGAGCGACGAAAAGACATAATTTTCTCAAAAACAATTTTTGAATTTTTTTAAAAAATAATAAATCGAATTAGACAGGGCCACTTGGACCTGTCAGGTTGGAACCTAAGCCATGGACCGATTAGCCCGGGACACAAGTTGGGCTTAAGCCTAACATTTCATGAGTTGGGTCAAGCCCGATCTGGCGATCCCTAATTGTACGAGCCTAGAGAATCCAATTCGATAAAAACTTAGATGTCACGATACGAAAAAAGGGGTTAAAATTTTATTATTATTAAACAATTTTAAATTTATAAATCATATTTAGATACGTATATATGTATATTGTTGTTGTAACAACAATATCACTAAACGAGAATTCCGTTAAAAAGCGCCAGGAGAACTTATCTATCAAATATAAAATATGCTATCAAGTTTTTTACGAAATTAAAAAAAATTAAATTGGAAGCTTTTTTCTTACAAAAGTCAAATCATTAACGAAGCAGAAGTCCCAGAAAGTTGGGAAGGAGTACGTCCAGTTCACTGTAGGTTTCTTCCTCCTGTAAGGGAGTTAAAGTCCATTATTTGTTTATTTCTTTCTTTTTTTCCAGTTTTGGATGGACTTCGCCGATCTTTCCCAACTAAGATGATAAAAGGTACCTTGAAAGCGAGATGTTCGCCTCCAATGTGATGATTCTTCTCTTGGGAGTAAAAGCTGACGATTCTTCTGTTTTTGGAGTCGGTAACAAAGATTGGATTATCATTAAATTAATTCCTGTGCGATGCAATTGAGTTTGAGTTCTGTTGTAATTCTTAATTTTAAGTTTTCCTAATTAACTCGTTGATATCCGTACCATACTTTTAGATATTAGGCTATTGATCTTTATATATATATATATATAAGCATTAGATATTTGCTTGACATAATTGATTATTATAATAACTATTGGAAGTTTAATAATAAAGTATTGGAATGGTTGTATAAGTCCAACCTTTAGGGTGTGCTTAGTTAAGGAATATGAGAATAAGTCGATAGAAATGAAATAGAATTAATGGTAAAGAATGATTGGTTATTATGATTGAATGACTAGTTTTTCTATACCCAAGTTTAGATAATGGTCCATACCCTCCATGTATGGGAGGAATGAGTTTGATTCCTGTCAATACTAATATTTTTTAATTTTTTAATTAAATATAATTAAAATGTAATTAATTAAAATATAAAATATAATTAATTAAGATAAAAATTAATTAATTAAAATAATTAAGCAAGATAAAATCTAATTAATTAAAATATAATTATTAGTTAATTAAAATATTGTAAATATTATTATTATTTAATTATATTACATTATATTTATTTAAAATATTATTATTAATTAAAATATAACTATTCATTCATTAAAATATTATTATTCATTAATTAAAATATTGTAATTAATCAATTAAAATTTAATTAATTAAATTATTATGATTACTTAATTAATTACATTATATTTAATTAAAATATTGTTAATTAAAATATTAATTATTAATTAATTAATTTCAATATAATTAATTAAAATATTATTATTATTTAAATACATTACATTATATTTAATCAAAATATTATTACTAATTAAAATATAACTATTCATTAATTAAGTTATTAAATAATTAAAATATTATTATTCATTAATTAAAATATTGTAATTAATTAATTAATTACAATATAATTAATTATATTATTATTATTATTATTATTATTTACATTATATTTAATCAAATTATTATTAATAATTAAAATATAATTATTCATTAATTAAAATATTATTATTAATTAAAATATAATTCATTTATTAATTAAACTATAATTCATTTTGTAATTAATTAATTACAATATTTTTTACAAACCAACCACTATCATTGGTAATGATAATCATTCATTATCTTAACCAACCATCATAGTTATAATGATTATATCTATTCTCATTTCTTCCTATATTCATTCCTATTCATATTCTCATCACCTCTACAAATCAAGCGCCCCCTAAATGACACTGACATTGGAATGACGTAGCTTTATTCTCCTAGATCATTCAGAACCTAGACAGCTAGATGACCGAACATTGATTTAAAATTATTAAATGGTTAACAGAAAGTTTAACATCCTGTTATGATGGAGACTTACTACTGTAATGGGATAAAATGTAATATATTTTTATCGATTATTTGAGATTTTTATAATGTAATAAAATAGAACAGAATGAAAATAGAGTGTTTCATGTTATATTTTATTTTATTTTAAGCAGTGAAAATAAGAAACCTTCGGTTTAGAAAGTTTAGGATAAAAGGTAAACTAATAAATATATACTATCTAATATGCCGTCAATAATTTTTCCTAATATTAATTATTTCTTCCAACCGTTCCTTCCCCTCTTTCTCTCTCTTCTCACCTCTTTACAATGCATATTCTCCACCAATTGTTTTGTCTGAGCTCACTGCAATACCTCTTGAACCTCCTTTGACTGACGGGTTGTTTGAACATAGAAGTTAAAATGCTAGCCCAAAAGCCCTACTTCAAAAGGAGGACAACGACCTACTGCAAGAGCATAGTAACAACCATGAGGAAAAAAACAACAAGCCCTCGTCATCATTATCATGGTGATGACAATACGTGTGTCGTGGAATCCCTACGTTAGCATATACTATAATGATGACTCCATTTTTGTTTCTTTGGGCAAGTAGAATTGAGCTTTAGCTTATCGGTGGCTGCTTTTTTGTTTGTTTTTTCAGAATCTGATCAAAGCCCATGGTTAAGTAGTGTACGTTCTACTTCAGATCCCCTTGCTAAGTTTGTCATTTAATCCAAGGGCCATACCCAAGAGATCGAATGGGACATTGTTTTTGGAGTTTCATGTTGGTATATTTTGCAATAGCATAATAAGTGCATCTTCGAAGAGGGATTTGAGTGGTCAGAATTCGAGCATCTTATCGTTCTAGAGTATGTGTGTTGAATACGACATGCACAAGCGGTGACGAGTCGATTAGCTATTCCACAGAGTTTGCTTATTGGGAGCACAGTCAGATGAACCTCTCTACTGAAGGGCTAGATAAAAATTAATACCGATAGGGCGGTATCATCCGGTGCTTCTCATAGTACAGTTGGGGGACTATTGAGGGATTGTAATGGTCAGTAGCAGGGGGGCTTTTTATACAAGTTTGCGGCATGCGAGCAGTAGTTGCTGAATTGAGAGGGGCTAACGAGAGGCTCAAATTAACATGGGACCATGGGTTTCGACGAATCATCCTAGAGGTGGATTCGCTAGAGGTCATACATGTTCTTTCCTCCTTCGAACAACTACTGACTAAGAATTTTTTTTGGTACAAGGTACACGCGTGATGCTAGATCGTGATTGGGAGGTGAAGCTTCAATATGTCTACAGGGAAGAAAACCAAAGTGTTGATAGTCTGGCTGCTGCAACAGCAGGAGCTCCACCAAGATTGTATATTTTGCCAGAACCTCTAATGAATTCACTTTACTATCTAATGTTAAATAGGCAAGAGACTTTGCATCGTCGGGATATGCCCTTTGAGTGAGAAGTTCCTATATTTTGGTATCTTCCTTTGTAAACCAAAAAAGGTTTGTCATTTAATGCGTGGTTTGATTTGGATCTGCATGCTTTACTTGTTTGGATTTTCACTTTTTATTATTTTATAAAGGGGACTTACTATCTAGTTTCGAGTTTTGGTTTTTCTCACAATGGCTATCCTGCTATTGTTGGTTTTTTGAGCTTTTAATTGTGGTGGCTATGGTTGATTTCACTTGTTAGTATGAGATGTATATCTAACTTCATTGTTCTAGTTTCCTGATTGCTGCTTTTTTCTTTGGTAAAGGTAGGTGCAATTCGATAACAGTGGCAATTCATTAGCATGATGATTACGTTCCGAATTCTTGTTTTTGCCTGAAAGTTCATTTTCTTATTATAAATAAAAATAAATAAATAAATTTTAAAAATAAATCAAATTAAACTTTATTAAATAATCAATAATAATATTTTTATATAATTAATAATAAATTATATATAATTAATAATAAAGTAATAAAATTTTTATTATTTTAAAATAAAATATATAAAAAATCATTTATAACAAACCATAACTTTATAATTGAACATGGTTTTATCTTTAAAATCATAGCATTAAAATTCTTACAATATTCATTTTAATATTAGGAATATAATAGTTATTTATTACACATTATATTCAATTTTATCTATCTTTTAAATAATATTTTACTACATTATATTATAAACTCTTTCATCTCTCTCAAATAACTTTTCAATATTTTACATTCTATTATATTATAATCCATTTATTTCCATTCTATTTTATTTTATTAATTAAAATCCAACCAACTCAGTTAAATGCATTCAGCCAAGGAATGAGGCAAAGGACAAACGCCGGCCAATCCAAATTTCCAAAAGCTCTTATGCCATGGATAGATCAGAAAACCCAAATAACTACAAGGCCAACCAATTGGCTCTGAACTTGAAAAGGCTAAATTACAAAGATGATAGTAGGAAACCTTGTTAAAAACATAAAAACGCATGACTCATTCAGAGGCAAAATTTTGTCTAGATACTCATCAAGTCAAATGACAATATGTTATTTCAAAATCTTCTAAAGAGAGCAGAATCTCACCATATGCTATTGAGACAAACCAGCTTCAATGTCATCCCACAAACTAACATTCTTTTTAAACTTCTCTTTCATCTGTCCAACAATCTCTTTCGCCTCATCCACCTTCCCAGAGCTTGCAAGCCCGCTCACCAGAGACTTCATGGTTGTTACATTAGGCACCCACCCTTTTTCCATACTCTGTTGGACAATCTTCAATGCTGCCTCATAATCACCATCTCGACACAAGTAATGAGCCAAAGTAAAATAACAATGACTATCAGGCACATATCCACTGTTCACCATCCCCCTAAACAGCCTCTTGGCTTCCTCCAACTCCCCTTGGCTACAAAACCCATGAATCAAATTCGTATAAGTATTTGAATTCGGCTTTATTCCCTTATTTACCATCCCATCAAACAATGCTCTCGCCTCACTCGATCTCTTCAACTTACACAAACTCTTAATTCTAATATTATAGATACTAACACCATGACTAATTCCATACTTCTCCTTCATCAAGTTCAAAACTTTCCCCACATCTTCAAGCTTATCCTCACTATACAACCCAGCAAGCAAAAGCCCAAAACTAGTCTTGTTCGGTTCCACACCTTTTCGATCCATCTCAGCCAACACAGAGTACACTGAACTCGAGCTACCCGATTCGCAGAACGCCCTGATAACTGTATTGTACGTTTCCAAATTCGGAGAAATGTTATACCTTCTAGGAAATTCAACGAAAATCCTCTTCACCTCACCATAATTCTTGGCCAAAATGCACGCAAAAAGCAGAGCATTCAACGCCTTCACCGAACCCGACCCAGGAAGATCGTCGTGAAATTCCTGGAAAGTTCGGACGGCATGATCGAGCATGTTGGCCTGGCCGTAGAGGACGATGGCGTGGGAGGCGAAGCGCTCGGTCTGGAGGTCGGAGCGGGAGCTGCGAAGGTCGTCGAGGAAGGCCTGGATATAGGAGAAGTTGTTTGATTGGGAGAGCTTGGAGATTGCTATGGAGAAGGCGATGCGGTCGAGGTGGGTTTCAGGGGTCAACGCGGCGGCATGGCAGATCTCGACGATCTTTTCTGGGTTCGACTCGGATTTGAGGAGAGACAGGGCGGCTCGGGTTTTGTCTTTGGCGGAAAGCGGGGATTTTGAGTCCAGTGAGAGAAGCGTCGAGAAACTGCGGCTGCAGAGGCGGGAAAACAGGGCCAAGGCCATTGCGGAGTGAGTGATCTTTGGGTTTAGGTTTTCTTTTAGGAATGGAAGAGCATAGACAACATGGAAAAGCATCGAGGAGGGCCTCGGACTGTGAATTAAGGGGAGCCAGTTAAGTTCCATTATTATTCAAGTCGCTTTTTGTTTTTATTTTCTGTTCTTATTAAAAATGAAAACATATTTAATTAAATTTTGTAATAAAATAAATATAAAATTTTGTTTGGCTGTGATTTGTAATAAAAATCTAAAAATAAAATATTCCTTCTGCTTTTATTTTTTAATTATACTACTAAATGTTAATATGAAATTTTAATTAAATTATTTTAATATATCAAATTGTGTGGCTAAATTTAATAATTTTCATTATATTTATGAGTATTTTTATCATTAAAGAAATTTACACATCAATTGTAGATAATAAAATTCTATGAACTATAAATATTATATTAAGTTGTTTTAATCAGTAAAAGATGTTTATCATACTATAATGCTTTAAAACATAAGAGTAGTATCATTTACAAAAGAAAACATAAATTAGTTAGAACTAATATAATCATTTTACATTTGTTTAACAATTTCATTCCACTTTTGCAAAGTTGTGTTGGAATATATTATACTCTAATTGAGAACTTGTATCTCCATTTTCACTTTTCCTATTTTGTTCTTCATTTTAACACAACTATCAAATAATTAATTGCTTTGTCCATGCATTCTAAAATAATTGTGTATAACACAATAAACAATAACAATGTATTTTGTTTCCTCATATCTTGACTTGACACGTTTGAAAGTATATGAAATCTTACTTTTAGAATGTCGAAAAATATCTTTCAATAATATTTTTTAAATAAAAAATGCATGTAGTTAAACAATTCTTGTGGACTTTGAGATTTTCCTTTTCTTTATAATCTCTCAAATGATATCTCTCCTCTAGATATGGTGAAAAAATCCAAACATATTAATGTAACCTAAATCACCTAATATATAAAAGAAAATGTAATATTAATAAGAAGTTACTAAAAAATCGTAATTAGTATGATTACTTAAAATAATTTTACACCTTGTAAAGGCATAAGAAATTGGTTCACTAGATTTGCTACTATTTTTAAAAAAACTTTGAATCATTTGCAGTACTTTCCTATCTAACCATTACATATATGAAACATATGTCAAATGAGCAACAACAAATAATATTTTGTGTTGGATCAATTTTGTTACCCCTATATGGTATTTGTTTATCGATAGCAACATATGTACTATACATTGCTGCTATACAATCTTTAAAAAATATTATACTAGAATAATTATTAATCATAAGGTGATAGCGCATCGTAATGCTAGTCAAAAAATATACCACTATTGTAGCAGCGATGAGTCTAGGTCAATCTCATAGAGAGTGTGTGTAAAGTTATTGAAATGTAATTAATCAATATTCAGATTTTGGGGGGATTTTGGTTTATCAAACAAAAAAATTAAATGAAACTAAACTAATAAAAATAAATTAAAGAAAAAATGTAAAAATGATAAAACGCGCTAGGGGCTCGATTTTTTTGTTCAATCTCGGCCTACACTCTAACTAAACATATATTATTGATTTGTTGTTTTCAAAACTCTCATAGCAACTATTAATCGTGGGTTAATAATTAAACTGAATTTTCCCTTAGGTATTGTAAGATACGGTCATTAATTAAATCTAACTATCAAATAACCTAGGATACAATCTTTAGATTCAATAGGGTAGTTGTACACGAATTAGGAAAATTGATTAATCAAGGCAACAACCACATATGATGTGTCATTTAACCTAGATTAAATTACCTTTAATGATTACAAACCATTAGTCATTACAAATGAATTTCAAAAATAACATTTACGAATTATAATGAAATTCTAACAATGGGTTTGTAATAAAAAATCCAATGAACGAATTTAAATCATCTTTTCACAATACCCAATGAGTTCATACACAAATAATCAAACTATAACGATAAAACAATCATTCATACACGAAACCCAAATCCATACACATAGGATAACATAATCAATTTCTAAAGAGATAGAAAAATAAACTCAATAAGAAATGCTTAATCGGGTTCGTCGGCATTGATGTCACCTCTGAACCGGCGTCGGGAAGCTACCCCTTTATGGGTTTTCAAAAGAATAGAGCTTTGCCCCTCTTCTTTATTAAAACCAAGGGCTCCCAAGAAAATTGTTTCAGCCCCCCAAAAACGTCCCACGAAGAACCCCTTGTTCTATCTTAAAACCTTATATTCTTTTTTCTAAAACCTAGGCCTCTATTATTTTTTCTTAAAACTTGAAACATAATGCAAAACCCTCTCTTACTTCTTTCTACGTCTACATTTTATTTGGTTGCCTTCCCAGCTTAGTTTTGCACTGACGTTTTGTTGTTTTCCTCACTTGGCGTTGTTGATAAGTGTGAATTGCATCGTATTTTAGGACTTAGTTTAATATGCATTAGTTTGTTAATTATTTATGTTTCAAGTGTTTTATGGGTTAGTACAAGTCTTTGAGCTTAATTATTATGTTTTTGAGATAACTTGATGTGTTTGTTATTATTTTAGGGTCAACATCGAAGAACAAAGAAGTTTCGAAGACACTAGGGCCAAAACAATATGGCCTACAATCATGACACAATAAGCCATGATTGTGACAGAAGCATTAGAGTTAGCCCACGATCGTGGCCTACATGCCACAATAGTGATAAAAGCCCAGGGCATGGCCCACAATCATGACTTGCATACCACGATCGTGACAGAAGGCTCAAATGTAGCTCATGATCATGGCTCATATCGAGGCCTACATTGGGTAGACATGTAGACACTAAAAAATGCCAAGTTTCGAGAGATTTTTTGACCCTTTTGGACCCTGGAAAACCCTAAGGCTGCTCAGAATACAAAGGTATTTAAAGAATAAGAAAAAGAGGAAGGAGAGCTTTCAACATCAACCATTTTTAGAGAAACTATCGAGAGATGGAGAAAAGAAGAAGGAAGAGAGAAGAGGAGAAGAAACCAACTCGACGTAGTTCCCAGATCAGGAGTTTCCCGACGTCGCTTCCTTTTGTCATCTATTCAATTTCTTATTTCCGGCTATTTTCAACTTTATTATTATATAGAATTGGAATAATAGTTGATGATAGGATTTTTGGATGTTGATGTTGCTTCTAAACTCACCTTTGGGGTTTTATCTTTGTTTTTAATAAAATTGGATTGTTTATGCATTATTTGGATTTATTGTGATTTAATTCTGGGCATGCATAATTCAATAATAAACTGAGAGGGTAATGTAACATCCCGTTCCTAATTGACATATGCACGTGTGTCCATCAGATACACGTGTACATGCCTGTCAGAAATGACATGTTAACTAACTCACCTTCAC
>JAOSBN010000004.1:6716287-6727771 GCA_027563595.1 Erythroxylum suave | reverse complement strand
ACTATTCATTAATTAAAATATTATTATTAATTAATTAATTGCAATATAATTAATTAAAATATAATTCATTCATTAATGAAAATATTGTAATTAATTAAATTATAATTCATTTATTAATTAAAATATAATTCATTTTGTAATTAATTAATTACAATATTTTTTACAAACTAACCACCATCAATGGTAATGATAATCATTCTTTAATCTTAACCAATCATCATAATTATAATGATCATATCCATTCTCATTGTTCTCTATATTCATTCTCATTCTCGTTACCTTCTATAAATCAAGCGCTCTCTTATATATATAATAACCGGTGGAAGTTTAATAACAAAGTATTGGAAGGGTTGTATAAGTTACATAGAGAGATAAAAGGCTGAACAAAACCATATCAAGAAAGAAGCCATGCAACCATGGCATTTTTCTTCTTATTATTAATCTCTTCTACCTTGTCACTATCTCCTTCACCATCATTCGCCCATAACCGACATAGCTGATTGTTCTCGGTCGCATCCAATAATTCAGCCCTTATTGCCATTTCCTCCCAAGTCCAATCAGCCACATAAGCCATAAATGAAGATTTAGAACCAGTAGAGGATTGAAACTCGCAACTCTCTGATCCATTTGTGCTTGAAAAACCCCCAAATTCATGGTCCTCACTAGGTAAGGACACTTTAGGACTCCATAACTCATTCATTCCACCTTCTGCCTCGAAACATGAGGTCATAGAAGCAGCAGAGGATTGAATCTCGACGCACGCTGATACATTTGAGCTAATAAAACAGCCAAAGCCTTGATCCTCGCTCGCTAAAATCGTATTAGGACTCCATAACTCATTGACTCCACCTTCGATATGAACTACGGAATCATCCATACATGAAGTTATAGAAGCACTAGAATACTGAAACTCGTAGCTCTCTGATCTATCTGAGCTTGAAATTCCTCCAACTTCTTGGTCATCACTCGCTATACGCATTTTAGGACTTGTTACCTCATTGACTCCGCCTTCTGTATCAACCACGTAATCGTCGAAACATGATGAAATAGAAGAAGTAGAGAATTGAAATTCGCAATTATGTGATCCATTTGAGCTCGAAATACCTCCGGATTCTTGTTCTCCACTCGTTAAATGCACTTTAGGACTCCATACGTCTCCGACTCCATCTTCTGTATCAGCCACGGCTTCCATTTGCCTTTCCTCGTTAAAATCCAAAAACCCATTTGGATCCAGCAACTCGTAGTCTATTATATCATTCAACGACAATATTTCACAATCAATTTTAGTCTCTTTCCTCTCTCCGGTAGAGAACGACATAAATTTCTCATTTGCGTCGTTTCTTCTTAGCTCACCGGTACACTGAACTAAATCTTTGTCTCTTTCCTCACGTGAATTCAACATGCCTCCTCCAGTTTCTTGACAAGGGCTTTGGGCAAGAAGATCCGTTTGTTCATCATCTTGTGCACGAGTGTCCAAAACAATGGGATCCTCAATAGCTTCCCGCAATCCTGCTGTCTCTTGCTCTAGTTCCGGTGTCCTCGGCAGCGTCACCTGTTCTGGTACTTTCACAAGGTCTGAAGAGGGGTTGGGCCTCCGATCATCGTTTGTAAAGTACGTTTTGTTTTTTTTCATCGCCCTTCTACTCGTTCTGCCACCTTTTCGCTTGCTTGGTTTAACAAGGTCCACAGTCGATGGTAGAGGCATACTTGCAATCCTCCTAAAGCTGTGTAGTTTCCTACTCAAATGAGAATTCCAGTAGTTTTTTATTTCATTGTCTGTTCGTCCTGGTAATTGGCTGGCTATCAAAGACCACCTGTACCAATATGCAATTAAAACTTTACGACGGTGATATGTGACGCGAGATCATTTGAAAAATAAAGTTCAAGGAGCAATAATGCAAGTGTTTTTTTAAAAAAAACCCTACATCACGACTTATTGGGCAGGTATTGGTGACAAAAGGTTTTCCCTTTAATCAAAATGAGAAAAAGCAAAAAATGGAAAACACGAACCGCAATTAAATTAATTATAATTAAGAAAAAGCCTCAATGATTCAAGTTTACTATACCACCTTTAACAGCTAGCATCTATCCCACCAGTAGTTGCTCCTTGCTTGGAACATAAAAAGGAAAAAAAAAAAAGAGTATATTCTAATTGCTTCTGTCTTTATCAAGCATTAGCGCACTAGAAATTGTCAATTTAAAAGGGAAACAAAAATCTTCCCGTATTTATTTTCCACTTTAGTGTCATCTCTTGACAAAACTGAAGACATTAAAACATAGGTTGATCTTTCTTACGTAACAACTTCACTGAGTTATATAAGAGCTATAAAGTTAGGATTCTTAAATTTCTTATAAAAAAAATCACCTTTTTCTCTTATTATCATCCCGATTTATTAAAAAAATTATAAAAATTCTAATAAATCATATCATTGCTTAAAAAGAGGCATCACTATACATAAGGTGTACTACAAAATCAGTTAGTCTGAGTCCTCGCTAAAATTGCAAGTCCCAGAAATTATTATGCTGTAGACAAAAATGTTTAAGAGTATGATCCATCAGGACCCAAGTTCAGTACGGAGGACGATGACCATAAAAGTTAGGGCAGGTTTTATTGAGGCGTAATGTAAACTAATATTACCTAAACTTAAAATTTCACTGAAGTTGTCCACATTTATCGATCCAATGGGGATACGTTCCACAGGTGACTCGCCCATGCAGTCCATGCAACAGAGTCGGAGGGATACATGCATAATCACAGTTACTCTTAAGACTTCTCTAGAAATAGAATCCACCATACAAACATCATGATTGCTTTGGTACGAGCGTTCAACAACAAGGCCAGTAGACACTGAAACTACCGAAAAACACCCCAGAGGCTACCTCCCTTTGGTTTTGTTCGAGGATGTTAGGGGTGTATTAACAGATAACCTTTTCAGCTAAAGTTATTCCCATCATAATTCAACACATATCATGAGAACAAGATAGGAATAGTCGATTCAACCCATCTCATCAACACGATTATATTAGATGATATAATAGGAATAGCAAAAGTGAACAGCTGATTTCGTTTAGTACAATACCATTCCCTCTAAAAGGAAGAAAATGTCAATCCTCCTGTGCACGTACCAACAAAAAATGTTGAACGAACGCGCTAGTAAAGGATATTGAAAGGAAAGTTTGCTATTATAAGGTTCAAATTATGAAAGTCTTTATATTTTTTAAATAATCACCGATTAATAATTTACAAAAATTTCCTCTCAATGCAAGATGATTTACATTTACTCCTCAAAATGGATAAGTTAGTGGCTCAAACTTACACACAAGAGAGAAAGAAAGAGCAAAAGATACTTGACAAACAGTGTTCGTCATGACCCTGCCTCTAGCTTGTGTTATCTAACATACTGCACTGACCTGTTACCCAAGGACGAGTGCAACTTGACGATGATCTCTTCCTCGTCCGTTGATATATGTCCCCTCTTCACATCTTTTCTCAGATAGTTAATCCATCTCAATCTGCAACTCTTTCCACATCTCAATAACCCTTTCAAGAATGCCCAAAAGGAATACAACATTAGCAAATATTGTAACCAATATAAACCATGAAACCAGTTAAGGATGACTGATAATGACAATGTCTAACCTGCATTCTTAGGCATTGCCCTCCATGAGCCTTCGCCATTAGCTTCGATATATTTTCTCAAGGCCTCGTCTTCTTCTGCTGTCCATCTCCCTTTCTTCAACCCCACTTTTTGACAACACGGTGCTCTCCCCATTCCCTCGCTAACACGGCCACCCTAGGCTCAGAATTGGTCACAAAATCCGAAGGAGAGACAATAGAAAGTTTAACCAAAAGGTACGGGCAAAGTGAAGTGAGTGTCGAAGACTAATGAGAAAAGGGTAGCTTCTGATGTAATTTATAAACAGAGGCAGCAGGAGAAAAAGAGAGTCGTAGCATCTTCACCGTTGATATACGTTCTACCAACCGAACCTTTGTCCTGCCGTACTTCTCTTTTCTTGATATCTTTTTGGCGTTTGCCTTTACGATATAATAATTTTATAACAGCTCTTATCTTTGCTAGGTGTCAACCCCAGTCCTCATGTCTTGTAAACCTGGGTAAGCATCACTTATTGTTCTTGTATGTATGTAAAGATTCTTTTAGTTGAGGTTTACTCTATACATGAATAATGTTATGCCTGATGCCTGATTATTTTTCATAACAAATAGATATATTGATTTCGCATTTATAATTTGAATGGTTATTAGAAATATTATTAAGAAGAATGTAAACTTTTTCTTATTGATAGACATAAATTCGTAAGGTTTAAAAGTTATCTGCTACCAGAGAGTGCTAAAGCTAATGTATACTTGTGCATTCTTGACATGAGCAACTCTAACATAATGACCTGAATATCCTCCCTCAACTTTTTATGGCCTTTCGTTTCTTATTTGTTTTAAAGACTTAATTTCCCTACCGAATTTTGTCGCCAACGACATCATTTAGATGCAACTTGGAAAGCGAAATTTTAAACTTTTTAATCGAAAACGAAAGTAAATGGCAGTGGTCCCACAAACAGAGAAAATTATCTTTTTGTCAAGGCGAAGGTGTAACACTATCATAGAATAAAATATCAATTCTGATGGCAGTCCTTTCAACGTGCTGCACGTTGTATCAAAAAGAGTGTTCCGGCTTAAGTGAGATCGTTGTATCAAAAAGAATGTATATAGTTATTTAAAATTTAAGGTCAGAATTTTACTTCTGGTAAAAATTTTATTTGATTTGAGCGAAGATTAATCTGAGTATGAATAGTTTAAAAATACCTTTCTATAATTAGAATCCGCTTAAGATATTTCGTAAAAAAAGAAAAATCTTCCGAAGAACATATAAATATTTCAATATTAATTAAATTCCATGTACAATCTTTCATTTTCAACCATTTACAACAGCAGATAAAATTAAACTCTAATAATTTTAGAATAATCAAATCTATTTGTAAATACATTAAAAAAAATTCAACTTTAGTTAAATTTTAAATTAACGATGAAATGATATTATTTTTTATTTTTGGATAAAAAAGAACTTCATTGTCACATAATAAGTGGGCCTATCATGATTGTAAAATCTACTTTTTGATTAATTTAAAAATTTTAATTATGTGAGAGTTAATTTTACTTTTTATTTTAAAATATGAAAATAATATTATGACAATATTTACATAACATTTAATTGATAAGGAGTTAACTTTGTCAAATTTTTCATCCATTTTAAGTCTCTTTTCAAAACATTCTAAAAATGTTAATAACACTAAATTTAAATTTTAAATACTTCAAATATTTTATTATAATATTAATCTTCAAAATGAACTTTTGGAAGTAAGTCTGAAAACATTATTTAGTAAAGTATTCAATACTTCATTTCGGAAGTAAGTCAGAAAACATTATTTAGTAAAATGTTCAACACTTCATTTCAGCTCGTGCAACCTGTCACACTTTTGAACCTCGTGATTCAGCTAGCTAGCATCATTATTCTCACTCATCCAGCTGTGCATAAGTTCCCACTGGCCACTAGTTCCATTGTTCATCTTCTCCATGGGGTCACTTCAGCGATCGTCGTGTTACGCAAGTCCCCATACTACGAGCGCATAATACCAATTATGCCACTAATAATTAGTTATAATATCAGTATGCCACTGGAAGCATTGTGCTGAGGAATGCTGAAAAGGGCTCAATAGTGTAGACTCAGACTAACGAATTTGGATATTAAAGGAATTTTCAAGTCGAGGTCGATTATTGTCGCGCCTAATTGTTCAGTTGTAAAGGCCATTTCTACTTCACCATTTGATTTTCCACACAATACAAAACCAAATTAATGTTGCATTACTATTTTTCTTACTCTCTTCTCTTATGTTCCATTCTACACTTCAGCACCTCACTTCTACTTTTCCCACTTTAGACCTTTCTCAACGCCAACACCCAGAACACGGGTGCAAGGTTTATGGGTAGTGTGAGTGTGTGGGTTGGGGAAATAAAAAGGACATCAATCATGGGTATGACATAGGGTTGAGATGATATTGAGGTATGGTGTGTGGGTGGCGTAGATGATGTTTTCCTTGTAGTAAAATATTTTCAGGAAGTTGGAATGGGTTAAGTTAGTTGCATTAGGCAAGGATTGAGATAATGGTGGAGAAATAGAAGTATGAGTGAATCGTGATGGCAAAAAAATAGTGGCTAGTGAGGAATCCTGAACACCGAAACTCGTCATAAAAGATTTAGATAAAAGAAGCTCTTGTTCATTGAAAACAACATGACGTGAGATAACAAACCCTTTAGATTGAAGACGAAGACAATAGAAAACTTTATGAAGTTTGCTATATCCTATAAAAACACACCATTTGGAACGAGGTGCTAATTTATATGAAGCATAAGGTTGTAACTAAAGATAACACAAGTAGGCAAAAAATGCAAATTATCGTGATCAAGAATTTGTTGAAAAAGGAACTTATACGATTAGAATGAGAAATAATACATGTAGGCAACTGATATAATGTAAATTACAATATCAAAAGCATAAGTCCAATAATCTGTAGGAAAGGATGAATGTTGAAGTAAAGCGAAACCGGTCTCTATAATATGTCAATGTTTCTTTCCACACATCCATTTTGTTATGGAGATTTAAGACAGAACTGTGGTGATTTATTCCATTTTCTAGTAAATATGATTGCAAGGCTTAATATTTCCCTCCCCAGTTAGCTTGAAAGATTTTTATTTGTGGATCAAAAAATATTCAACAATATGACAAAACTTGATAAAAACGCTAAGCACTTCAAATTTATACTTAAATTGATAACAAATTATCTACTCAATTAAAATTAGCTTAGATACACTTATCCTCTTATCTTCATTTTCAGTTGTAATTCAATTTCATATACTGATCTTCTGTGCCATATCGCTTTAGATAATATCTGATTGTTTTTGTTTAGATTGAACCAATAATAAATTGATCCACCTTATCTACATTTGTGTATAAATATATGTACATTGTAAAGGAACAACTCACTCAAAAGTTAATACACTTCATTTCACTTTCAATTCTTTTGCTTGTTATTTCATTCACCTTATCTACATTTGTGTATAAATGCATGTACATTGTATAAGAACAACTCACTCAAAAATTAATACACTTCATTTCACTTTCAATTTTTCTACTTGTTATTTCATTCTCTTTATGGTATCAAAGCTCACCTAAACCAAGCCCTTTTTTTTCCCTCTACCACAAGACACAAACACAAAACCAATCCTCATTTACCTCTACTACAACAAACAACCACAAACTATCACAATGCAGGTTATTTGTACATCCCTCCCAATTACCAACATCACAAATTTCATCACTACCACCAGTTTTGGCAACCATAACTATCCCATTTGGAGTAACCAAGTTAAAGCAATCCTACTTACCTGTGATTTCCTCGAATACATTGACAGAATGATCACACCATCATCCAAACATCAATGATCACACCATCATCCAAACATCATGCACCGTCTGATGTCACCTCGTCCCTTTTAACTGCATACTTGCAATGGAAAAAATAAGATCAGTTGGTATATTGCTATTTCATTGCCACATTTACGTCCATAGTTGCACCCCTTCCTCTTGCATATGACACTACTCAAAATCATTGGCTACAATTGGAAACCCACTTTCTTTAACAAACCACGACTCAGAAATCACTCCTTCATCTTTAACTTCACGCCACCAAATGAGGAGATTCTACCATTATTGATTACCTAAAGACCATCGCGACAAAAGTTAAAGAATTGGTAGCAATAGGTGACCTATTCTCGTTTGATAATCTAGTCCTCTTCACCATCATTGAGCTCCCCTTTAAGTACAAATCCTTCGTCATCACCGTGGAGACTAGTGACCACCTCCTTCTTTCCCTGAGCTACACACCAAGTTATTGCTCTATAAACAACATCTACTAACTCTCCATCACACTCCACTGGATGTGGGCTTTACCGCTCACCATGGATGTCAGCATCTCTCTTACAATAGTGACAACAGAACCATCTCTAACGCACACAATTTGCATATGGAGTAAGAATAATATAATAGGTCTCTTTTTAATTCACCTTGGGTTAGGTCAAACCATGACCCGTGAAGCCTTGGACTAGCATAATTCTTTCAACCTACTAGCATCCACCAGCCCAGCCCTTACAGCCCAAATCCTTTACATCACTCAACCAAATATTCCAATTACACCTTTTGGCCTATTTCAAATTCTCGACCTCCAAAATGTCAAATTTGCAAAAAATTTGGTCACATATTCGCAACTTGTCATTTTCACTACATGTAGTCCTGAAATAATTTTTCAACTCTTTCCTCTAGCCCCTCACAAATTCAGCCCATCTTCTTTACCTTACAAATTACTCCAAATTCTTCCACCTCTTCACCTAGTGAAATTATCGATTGGCTTCCAGATGCTAGTGCTTCTTAACACATGACACCTAACAACAATGTTGTCAATTCCATTAAACCATATCACAGTATTGATCAAGTTGTTATCGATAACATTACTACTCTTCCCATTACTTACAATGTTACCTATCTTTCCATACCAATCTTCAATTATTACACTTAAATAATATTCTTGTTGTGTCTAACCTTACTATAAACTTTCTTGTTGTTGCTCAATTTGTTAAAGAAAACTCATGTTTAATTGGATTTAATTTCTTTGGTTATGTTTTGAAGGACCTTTTCACTAAGATTCCACTTCTTACAGGAAACATTCGTAATAATCTCTATTCCCTCAAAGTTCCTATCCATTTCACAAATCCTATGGTTTTTGCTGCTTAACGTGTCCCTTCACATCTTTGACATCAACGTCTTGATCATCCATGTACTTAAATTTTTTAAAAACTACTTACATCTAGTCAATGTCTTGTATTCATTGTAATTCCTATCTTTAAAGCAAAGTTATCATCTTTCCATTCCTACATCTACTAAAATATGTACTAGTTCATGATATTTTATAATTTTTATTTATGATTTTATTCGTTACACCTGGATCTTTCCCCTAGATCATAAATCTCAAGCATTATAAAAATTTTAAATTTTCAAAACAATTCATGAGAACTTATTTTCTACAAAAATCAAAATGTTTCAATGTGATGGAGCTTTTGAACTCATCAAAGGATCATTTGCTACTTTTCGCACAACTCACGCCATTTCCGTTCATATCTCTTATCTTCATACTCCATAACAAAATGGAGTTGTTAAGCGTAAAATTTGTCACATAACTAAAACAAGAATGGCTCTTCTTATTCGCACCTCTCTCCCAAAACGATTTTAATATGAAGCTTTCTCCACCGCTATTTATCTCATCAACCTTTTGCCATTATCTACCTTACATTTCAAACCTCCTCATGAACTGTTGTTCAATTTGTCTACTATTCTTAATCATCTTCGAGTTTTTAGTTGTAAATGTTATCATTTTCTTGCTCATACTCTATTTTATAAGCTCACACCAAAATCTATTCCATATATATTCCTCAACTTTGCCCCCTAATTATAAAGGATACAAATGTTTTAATTCCTCCGTCAATAAAATTTATATTTCCTGACATATTATATTTCTTAAACATCAATTTACTAACTTTCCACCATCCTCCTCTCCCACTTCACTATCTTTACCTTTACAACTTCAATTATCCTCTACTCCTCCTATGTTGCCTAGCTCTTCCTTTTCTTCAGTCCTGACTACTTCTGCCTCACCCATATCTTCTGTACCTCTTCTTTAACTATTCTCCTGAGTCCTTAATCACTTGTTCCGAGCCCTCAATCTTTCACTTAAGCAAAAAAATATCATCACTAGAGACAAGCTATAGCTTGATGAGTTAAAAACTCTCCATCGCAACAATACTTGGTCCTTTATTCCTCCTCCAAGTGCAAATATTGTCGGTTGTAAAAGGGTCTTCCGAACAAAGCTTCATCTTAATGGCTCCCTAGATTGCTATAAAACTCGCTTAGTCACTAAAGGCTTTAATCAATCTCCCAGTCTTGATTACTCTGACACATGTAGTCATGTTACCAAACTAACCACAATTTGCCTTGTTTTTACACTTACTTTAGCTAAAAACTAATTCATTCTTCAGCTTTCTTCATATCACTTTACAAGAACCTATTTTTATGCAACAACCACCTAGTTTTGTTGATCCTCATCATCCTCATTATATGTGTCAACTACACAAAGCTCTTTATGGTCTTAAACAAGCTCCTCGAGCTTGGTTTCGTTGCTTCAGTCATAAACTTACTAACTTTGGTTTCACTTCATCCAAGGCTGATACATCTCTTTTTATTCACTCTACATCAATTTACATCACTTTTCTCCTCATTTAAATGGATGATATCTTAGTCACTAGTTCTTCAAAAAAATTTATTTACACCACCATTAATGCTCTTCACTCTACATTCACCATAAAAGATTTAGGCCCTCTTCACTTCTTGGCATTGAAGCCACTTTCATGCCCACTGGTATTCTTCTTACACAATCTAAATACACTCGTGCCTTCTTCACCATACACACCTCAACTCCTCCAAACCTATCTTCATACCCATTACCCCTCTCTTCCATATTCCAAAAACCATAGTCTTCCTTTTTCCAATCTTACTAAATATTGTAGTACGATTGGAGCACTATAATATATTTGTTTAACCAGAACTGATATCCAGATTGCTACTAACAAAGTTTCTCAATTCTTACACTATCTTACTTGATGTTCATTAGACTGTAGTAAAATGCATTCTTCAATATCTTGGCTCTACCTTGTCCCATAGCCTATACCTCACAAACTGTTTATCTTAACTACTTACTCTGGGCTAAATTCTTCGATTGTTATAAAATAAAAATTTGATTCGTAAACTGGACGAAAATTGGGTGTAGTGGGTGGACGTAGGACACCCTGCCAATGAGATTGGCGGGGTGGGACGACGTGGATGCCACCTCACCGTTGTGAATGGTGGGGTGGTCCTACGTGGCCACCTTGCCATTTGTAATGGCAGGGTGGCGTGGTCCACCCTGCCATTTGAAATGACGGGGTGTGATACCCTGCCATCTATGGGGCTACCCTGCCGCGAGCCAGAACTAGCTGGTACCACCCCGCCATTATGAATGGCGAGGTGGTCCTTTATTAGACCCTATATAAGTACCACCGAAGAGTTTCTTCGATGCTTCCTCTTTCGTCTCTGCTTGTGCTTCTTCAGTTTTGTTTTCTTCAGTGCTTCTTCATCTATGCTTGTGCTTCTTCATTTTTATTATCTTAAGTGCTTCTTCATCGTCTTCATTTTTTGCAATTCCTTAATTTCACAACAATGGCTTCTTCTTCACAAAGACCAATTCGATTTTGCTTTTACTGGGGGGGGGGGGGGAATATGTTATGATTCTCAGGTTTTTTTTTTCTATAATCCCCAACAACCACAAACA
>JAOSBN010000004.1:6703223-6715617 GCA_027563595.1 Erythroxylum suave | reverse complement strand
AGAATGTTGATATACTTGTTATCGAAGAAGAGCAAAAAATGCTTGTTGATTCGTTGATAATCTAGCAAAATCAAACCTAACACCAAGCAAAAGACAAACCAATGCCAACTATAAAAATATAAACCTGAAGGAAAGTTTGAAGGAAGAGGAAAGTTTGAAGGAAGCACCGAACGATTTCAATGCTTCCTTCCTTAAATAGGCGTTGAGAGCCAGCATTATTGCTGGCTCTCTGAATGGCGGGATGGTCAGAGAGCCAGCAATAATGATGGCTCTCTAGCCAGCTGGGGCTGCAGAGCACGGCTGCACCCTGCACCCCACCATTCAGAATGGCGGGGAATGGCGGTCGACCCCCGCCATTCTAAATGGCGGGGTCACATCCCGCCATTACTGATGGCGGGATGGCCACCGTGGATGCCCATCCTACCATCCTGCATGGCAGGGTGGTCCACGTGTTCCACCCCGCCAACAGGACTGGCGGGTTGGTTTACACCCCGCCAAATTTGTTGGCGGGGTGTCCTATTTTCATCAACACCACTTAATTTTCGCCCATTTTACGGATCAAAATTTTATTTTATAACAATCGGAGAATTTAGCCCTTACTTTGATGTTAATTGGGTTGGGGTCCTGACGATCACATATCTACATCTAATTATTGCATCTTCTTTAAATCCTCCTTAATTTCTTGGAGTTCTAAGAAACAATTTATTATGAACAAATATACCACTAAGCAGAACATAAGAGCATTGCTCTAGCTACTACTTGACTATGTTGGCTTAATTCTCTACTTGATGAACTTGGACCCTCTGATGTTAAATCACTTTCATACTATGATAACTTCGACGCTACCTTTCTTACTACAAATCCTATCTCTCATACTCGTATCAAACATATTGAGATTGACATACATTTTGTTTGTAATTTGATTGCAAAGAAATTTATGTTCATACGTCATACATCCAGTTCGCACCAACTTGTTGACATTCTCACCAAACCATTTAATTGTACTTCCTTCTTGGAATTCCATCCTAAGCTAAATGTTCTTCAAACAATAGCTTACGCGAGGTTGATAATTGATCATTAACTCAGTTGAAATTATCTTAGAAACATTTATCCTCTTATCTTCATTTTTTAGTTTTAATTCAATTTGCTATACTTGTCTTATGTATCATATCACTTTAGATAATATTTGATTATTTTTGTTTATATTGAATCAATTATAAATTTGTTCACCTTATCTACATTTATGTATAAATTCATGTACCTTGTAAAGGAACAACTCATTCAGAAATCATTTCACTTTCAACTTTTCATTTTATTATTTCTTTCTCTTTAAAAATAAGTCCAATAATATCTAGAATGATGATCATAAAAATAGTGCGTAATATTGGTTGCCACCCACCGAAGGAATAAGAGATAGACCCCAAAGAATAATATAAATTGAATCAAGAGGACCATGAGCTTTAAAATGGGAGACTGAAAAAGGCAACTTATGACTCTTATTGACATTACAAGCATGACAAAGACTTAATTCATTAGGATAAATAATAGGAATTTTATTTTGTTGAAGAGCTTGTCGAACTATTTGATAATTTGTATGTCTCAAACACACATTCCATTGTTCTAAAGTTCAAGTCATTGCAATAACTAGACTATGAGGCTATCGAGTGGGTTTTAAAAGCATAGAGTATAAACCATTATCAATTTGGCCTAAATGAAGGAGCTTCTTCGTGTGGATATCCTTAATCATGAAATAATTGGGAGAGAATTCAATAGAAATGTTGTTGGCATTAGTAAAAGCAAAAATAGATATTAAATTCTAACAAGAAGAAAGAACACATAAGATATTATGAAGCTAAAAAGAATTATTGGAAGATTGACAAGAAGATGAACCAACATGAGATAGGAAGGAATTTATCATTGCTAATTTTGATTACTACATGACCATGATACTCACTATGAATGCTAAGATTTTTTAAATCAGGAGTAAGATTATGAGTTGCTCCAGTGTACAGGATCCAGGAATGGGATTGTGTAGTTGATGTTGCTAGATTAGAAGTCAATTTGACTTGGTTTAAGTTTTGTTGTTGAGGGATGGTAGCTCTACAGTTTGGTGAAGGAAATTACCTAGAGATATGACTAATCCCATTATAATTATGACACTAATTATTGTCCACAGAATTTCTAGTTATGTAAGAATTGTGAGGAACTCATGCAGAGATCAAAATTTTCCACCAGAAAAGGTACCAGCGTTGAAATATCCTCTGCCACGCATCATCAATTGGTTTTTTCTTCTACCAAGAGATGAATATCCTCTAACAGCTGAATTCACATAATGAACATAAGTTGTATAAGTGGCTTAGCATCTTTTTCAGCAGCAAAATTCTCCTCTTCACTGAGCAGTAATCAATATAAATCATCAAAAGAAATTGCATGTAAACAATTTTCAAGGAACAAAACAAAGGATCTATATATTAGACCCAAGCCATTAATAATAACCTGAACCAAATCATCCTTCATGACAAGACTATTAATTGCTGTTAATCGATCAAACATTCCTTTTGGTCGTTGAGTATATTAAGCAATAGGTTCACTATATTCCTTAGCTTAAAGAATTTTGCTTTAACTGTTCATACCTATAGTTTAGAACCTGAAGCACAAGTATTGGCTAATTTTTGCCATTGTCGCATAGGAGTTGGAAACACCAATAACTTGAGAAATAAAGCTCTTGTTGATAAAGCCAATGATCCAATTAAGAACTAATTAATCATGTTTATACTAGTTAAGATACGTTGGATTTGACTAACATATGACATCAACTTATTTTTTTATATCATAACTATGTAAAAGAGGTAGAAGTTTTGCCTTCTAAACGAGATAATCCGTAGAATTTAATTTGAAAGACAATTGATGAGTAATGTTTGGAAGAGTTGAAATATGAGAAGTAGTCGATAAACAAAAAGAAAAAGAAGATACATGAGTTCTCTTAGCAGGCATTGTAGCTTCTTAGGTTGTTAGACCACAAAAGGCTCTAATACCACATAAAAGATATTTAGAAAAGCAAATACACTTTATTCATATTAAGCATACTCTACATATGTAGAGTTTACAAAAGTTTACAAAACTATAGGATAAATCTGCATAATGTCTATCTAAATTGTAAGATAGGATAAATGTAATGCCAGACTCTCTGAACTTTTTGTATTGTACCATATTTGGAGATTTCCAACATATAAGCTTTTAAGTATGAAGAACCGAGTCCATTGGATGGATATGACCATAGTGGTCAAATTGAATGTGTTCTAATACTTAGAGATGATTATACATGATTTATAGACTTATCGGACACTTAGAAAGCTTAATTGGAAAAGTTGATGCACATAAGGACCTATTTTCAAATTGTTAAAAGTTAAAGGATTTAAATGAAAAATTTTAATTCTTGGAGGACCAATATGTAATTTTATAAAGATAAGGGGCTTAATTATAATTTTCAAAATTTCAAGGACCAAAATGAAAATAAATGTTTTGTTCATTCTCAAAATTTGGGCTTAATTACAAATTTAGGAAAAGTTTGGAGGGTATAATGGTAATTTCACATAACTAAGGGTAATAAGGTAAATTCATCATGTTTGGTCAAAGAAGAGTCAAATTCTAGAACCTTCTTCATGAGTGTGGCCATGCAACCCCTTTATTTGGCATTAAAACGCTTAGTTTTAATTAAAAGAAAGAAGAAGAAAGGAGAAAAGAGGAGGAGAAGAGGAAATTTCGGCCATCACTCAATTTTCAGCAAGTTTTTTATTCTTCAACTCAAAGCAAGGTGTTCTAAGCTAATTTGGAGTCAAGGAACTCAAATCTATCATTAGATTTGAGAAATTCTCAAAGGATTTGAAGATATCACCAAAGGAAAGTATAGGTAAATTTTGTCTCATCTCTCTCTACATTAGGATTTTGAGTTTGATCTTAAAATATGTTGTTCTCCATGTTTGAATATGCATAAATCATGGTTTAGGTGAGTGAAATGTCCCCCTTTTGGTGAAAGTTGTAAATTTTTGGATATCTTTTGAAATCAATGATTTAAATGAATTCTATGGTGTTAATTGTGCATGTATAATGTGAATTGATGATGAAGAATGAAGAAGATGTATGTTGGTTAAGGTTGGGCCGAAATGAAGAAGAAGAAGTAGATTAATGTAATGAGTTGTGTAATTGATAAAGGTAGCTTAAATGAAGGGGTTGGTTTGAATGGAGTGGTGGAATGTGTCATTGAGTGGAAGTGTTACTATATGGCATGATAGGAGCATGAATTATTATGATAAAGTCTTGAAAATGTAACTTGAAAGTTATGCACATTGGGTGTCTGATAAAATGCCTAAGTGAACTTGGCTTAGGATTTAAGGATTTTGATGGTGTGCATTGAAAAGAGGCTTTCATGTTTACTTAGAGTAAACTTGAATTGTTGCTTAGATTGATGAGTAATGGCCTAATGTGCATGGATAAAGATGTGCTTAAGTATGTTTCGAAATGAGCAAGTATTGGGTTAAAGGCATTAAATGCCTTAGAAAATGCAAAAGAGAAGCTAATGTGAATGGTAAGGAAGTAACCATGTGAGAAGCTTAATGGTCGAATCCTATAACTTAAAGGGAATGATATTATGTTTTTTACACTTAAATGATGGTATATAACTAACAAAAAAATATGTTTAAATAGTAATTTCTTTGTATGTCTTTTTACGTATAAAGGCTCGGGAGCAAGGAATCAAGGAGCTCGTGCCGAGGATTTTTTAAGGCAAGGTAATGCACACCTTCTTTTGAGGTGAGTTGGGGAAACCATATTTCTCATATGGGGTTAGATAACCCTAAGACATGTATGATGACTTGTATGTGAATTTTGAACCTAGATAATGCTTAGTAGAATTGAATATCAAATGGATACTAATACGCTTATGTATTTATGAAATGACATTGTTTTGAACAACTATGCATTTGAAGCACAAAAATTGACTTTTATTTCATGAGATAATGATTTGAAAATTTTTATATGCATAATCGAATCATGTATGCTGCATGGATGTATTCCCTTTTGGCTTAGAGCCTTAGCACGGTTCTATTTTATCTGTTGGACCAATAAATAAAGGCATGGTGCCTTACTTGATTTTAGTATTCAATGTTTGTATATGATTTTTTGTGATTGGTGAGGAAACGATTAGTCAATCGTGTGTTGGGCACAACTGATTTAGCTACCCCCCGTACCCTTGACGTTGGTACATAAAAGTCGAGTCCCCGTATCGATACCTTACTACGAACTTGCGGGTGATTCCACACTTAGGGTCTGGTCACCGACGAGGTCATCACCTAGGATCATGATGCTCTTGTCGATTGTAGTTTGGACTCACCACGGATGAAGTCGAGCCAACATTGAGGATCGGTGGGTGTATACCCTAGTTTGGCTGACTAGTTGTGTCACACATGATTGTTTTGGCTTACCCTGATAATTGTTTTTCTGACGAGATTTGATTTATACATGTGATGTTTTTATGCTTTTGTGTATTGGAACTGGAACCTATGTTCACCGGATGTGTGAATTAATAGGCTAGGCCTAAATGGTTCCTAACCAGTATACATTGAGTCATATACTAGGCCTATGTGTTAATGTTCATCTTATGGGTTATCTATACAGTCTTGGTGTGTATCAAGTTCTATCGTGACATATGTTTTTCCTGCTCACTGAATACATAGTGTACTCTCCCCCCCCTCCCGCTTTCCAACCATGCAGGTTAATTTAGTGGGCTTAAAGTTCTGAGTAGATCATGCGGTCTTTTGATAGTTTCAAGACATTACCGTATATGGGTAGTTTTTGTTTTGTACATTAGTTGCAAAGTGGCTCATAAACTATTTTACTGTTTTATTGGATTGGTTATGTAGATATGCTTTACAATTTTATAAATTTAACTCTTGATTGTTTTGTCATTGTAAAAGACCTTATGTATGAACTTAGATACTGTTGTTGAGTTTGCTTTGAGTGAACTTTAAAGTCCTGAAATTGTGGTAAAATTTTTGGTGTGAATCTAGAAATGTGTTTGAAATTGTTTGCAGGCTCGGGATTTTTAAAATACAGCCGTTGTGCTGCCCAAATTTTTTCAAAAAAAAAAAACGGTTATCCTTGCATAGTCGGATTAATGATACTATGAATATCCTTAGCCCAAGTATGCGGCGGTTGCCATGGGCCCGATGTGGTACCAGGTCGTGACAATAAGTCTATATAACATCTATCTAAACAGTAGGATAAGTATCAATCTCGATATATAATATGTAACAAACCAAATAATAATGGTTGCAACAGATACGGACTCTAATTATCCTTATCAATAACCATTTCCCTTTTTGTTCCATCATCTAAACCTCAGCAAATGTGAAAAGTGGACATCTATTTGAGTGTTTCGATCGATTTGAAAGACAACGACTTGTCCTAAGGGGTGATTTGATTGAACTAGTTTTGTATACTATTTGTAATTTAAAGAGGTTTTAACCATAAAAAGATGGCTTTAGAAGATTTACAAACATTAGTTGACTCGTAAGCCCTTATGATGATGTGGGTTGTTTGGAAACAATATCTCTACTAGTTACAGATAAGGCTGCATACTATTAGACTTCTCTACGTCTTATATGAATTTTTATTGGTAGTAGTAGTTGTTCTTGTAAGCCTTTACAAATTTCTAGCTTTCTTTCTAATTTTATCAATTCTATTAAATCTTATTTACTCTAAAACACATGTAAAAAGTTTTAATGTCTACCAACAAATTTTAAAACCTTTTTTATTAATATTCTTCATAAAAATATTAACAAAACACAATCATAATATTTTCTTTTTTGAAATTGATAGCTACGTTAAAAAGAAATGAGTGAGAGTTAACAAGTTGCATGAGTGATGTATTAATTTATGATATTTTATCAATAATTAATATATCAAATTTAATTATATCTTTAATTAAATTTACATTATTAGTAAAATGAATAAATTCTCACTATTTGTAATGATTCTCATTTTTAAATATAATTAATTAATTAATTATATTAAATTGTTAATCAAATAATCAATAATTATTATTGATTATTCATTGCCATACAAGTCATTATACTCATAATTACTTTTTCGCTCTTTTTAATTTGATGGACTCGGGAGTCGGGATTATTGTTAATTAATTTTTTATATTTCATTGTTCTATTAAATTGGTATCAAATTAATTAATTATTCTTTTTATATTAAGTACTAAATAATTTTTTATATCTTTCTGGTCCGTTGGACTCTATGTTAGTATTAAGTACTGTTACTATTAACTAATTATTAAAAATAAATCTTATAATTTCATTTTTAAAATTATTATGACATATTAATTATCTTATAATAACATAATTTACTATCAAATTAAAATGAAAAAATTAGTAAGTTTTAACTAAATATGATAGAATAATAATATTAAATATTGATAAAATAATTCAATTGCTAAATATTCATTATTTTCGTATAATTAAAATATATACTTATGATAAATCATAACTCTTTATAAAATTATTTATTAATATTAAAATTCAACCAAAATAGTTATTAAATATTTATACAAATATTGATTATAAATATTTGTTAGTCTTATTTATTATTATTAATTTATTTTAATATTTTAATATACGAAAAAAATATTAAGTTTAACATGTAATTTTTTAATATAATTATTATATTGTCATACTAAGCAATGATTTCTCCTTTAATCCATAATATTTTATGGCATAATCAATACGTTAGTAATTTTTATATAAGTAAATATATATAAATATAATACATCAAGAAATAATAAGAATTTTTAATATTTTCAGTACTAAAATTCAATAAAATTAGTTATAGTTTGGATTATAAATTAACTTTAAAAAATTAATTATCTTATTTATTAGTATTATTATTTAATAAATAACATTTATGTTAAATATTAATTAATTAAATTATTATATTTGATACGTAGTTTATTAAGTCTTAACCAATTCGTGGACGTCCACGTCACGCTGAGTTCTGAGAAAATTTTAGATAAATAATGAAAGTCTTTCACAAGATTTAAAATCACGAAATCTATAAGTCAGGGTATCGATTACCATTTATGGAAACCGACGAGTTGGCGTTACTCTGTTAGTATACCTTTTATGGAAGCCGACGACTTGAACTTGAAATTACTCGCTGGCATCGTCTCCGTGTCCTCTTTAAATTCCGAATTAAGCGCGAGTCCTAAATTTAAAAAAACGTACGAAAAGATGGACGGTCACCAACTTAAAATTTAAAAAAAAAAACGAAAAGATGGACACTGCATTAATTCTGAAGCAATTATTCACAGCATTTATGATTGATGGGCCCCACATTTTGACAGTTTTTTAGTCCTATGGTGGAACCCGGCTGCTGGCTGAAGCGATTATGACAACCGTATTGAAATCATACACGTCCCACATGCCCAAGTTAAGTCGTTTTAGTGCACTAGACACACAGGTACAAAGTTGGAGCACTACTGACATCCACCTCTAATTGTTTAAGCTCTCACATGCTCGTAACGTGATTCTGACATGTTAAGTCGTTTTAGTGCAATCTTGATATAGTAGAATGGAAATTTTCATTTCACATTCCAAAAAAGATAGATAATAATGAAACGTACCGCAAAATTTGACAAAGACGGAGGTTAGTACCAAACTTGTTAATAAACAACGATAATACAACTGTAGCATTAATTAAATTTACACTTTAGGGTTAAAAAGACAATATTACTAAATAGCAATGTTTTAAAAATTAGATTGAATATTAAACAGGTCAAGTAAAAGATTTAAGATTAGTCGGTATTAAATTACTATAAAATTAGTTTTTAATAAATAAGAAATAAAAATTATAGAAAAGTAAAATATAGTATAAAATAAATACTTTATTAAAATAAAAATGTACTAATAATGTCTTTTTATTATTATTAGTTAATGTAATAAACTAACAATAAATCTAATAATTTAAAATAAGATTGAATATGACATCAAATTATTATTATTATTATTATTTTACATTATCATTTATTTAAATACTAGTAAAAGTTGAAATATGTAAAAAGAAAGTGTTCTAATATTTATTAAACATAATTATTTATAGTTTAAATATTGCATTTTAACACATTCTTAAGTTATCTTAAGCAAAAGTACTTATATATTAATTGATAATTCAATTTATTAAACAAATTTATAACAAAAATAATAATTATTTTTTAACAATAATAATTTAATTTTGTAATTAAAAGATAAAGAAATAAATAAATAATCTAAAATTTGATAAATAAAATTTTTAGTGAGATTAAATGAATAAAAATAGTTACTTATTTTTTAAATAATAATTTTAATTAAATTTTTAATTAAAATATAAAGAGATAAGTAAAAATATAATTTTGAAAAATATAATTTATTAATTAAATTGTATAAGAATTGAAAAAAAAAAGAAAAGAACAAGGAACAACAACATTATTAAAATAAAGAGATGTCGTTTTCATTGTATATCAAGTTGGTGAAATGGAGAGCATGAGATAAAAAGGTTTGTGTTCGAATCTTCCTACGTATATTCTTTCGATTTTGCCTATTGTATAAAGCTTATCTAGTACGAAGTACTTAATTGACATGATTTGCAAACTATTGTATCAATTCGAAAGTTTAATCAATACACATCTAAAAGATAGTGACTACAGCTTCCTTCATTTTAAAAAAATGATCGACAAATAGAAGAAACTATTGGGTTGAAGATTTTACATTTCACAAACGAATTCATCTTGTGAACCGTCAAAGTAGATGATGGGAGGAGTTGGAATAAATTCAATGGGAATAAAACTTTTTTTGAGGAATTAAAAAAATTAATAAAATGAATATACTAAAGTATTAAAAAAGCTTCAGAGTAATATTCTCCAACAAAATTATTAAAAAGTATTAATTAAAATTTATAGCAACGTACCGCGACTGCCACGTTCATGTATCACCAAATATAACTATGAAGCATTGGATAGCAGAGAAGGAAAGGACGAAGCGCAATTGGAGGTTGGTGAATCAATAACGCCTTTGGAAAGAGACATGATTTCTTGTGTTGACTATGGCCCTTGGGCATTTCCAGCGAAGATTAAAGGCTTTTGATGGAGTGGCCATGAGGCACTTAATAATGGACTGCTTTAATCTGATGTATAAAAATTAAAAACTGAAAGAACATATGGGGTCTCTTGTTCCAAAAGTCACACTCACCAAGTCATTCATAAATTTTCGCATCCAATTAATTAGTTATTTCATCTATATTAACATTAATATATTGCAACTTGCTGAGAAATTCACACAGGATTTAATCTCCCGCATAGCAGAATAAATGCATAATTATTTTATTTAACTTTTATGAAAAAATTGGCCGGTTCTTAGAAGAACCCTAAAGTAGTTTAAAATTTTGTCAAAATGTGAGATTCACCAACCATAAATGCTCTGAACTTAGTATTAATTGCTTCAGAATTAATGCTTCACATGGAGGGCATGAATTGAAGTTGTTCTTTCTTTTAGAATTGCAAGTTGTATGTGCCAAAATTTTCACTTGTTTATTCAATTTAGTTAATAAATTATATTTTTTAAAATTATATTTTCATTTATCTCTTTATATTTTAAATAAAATTATTTTTGTAAAAAATAAATTACTATTTTTATTTATTTAATCTCACTAATAAATTGTATTTATCAAAATTAGGTTCTTTATTTATCTCTTTATCCTTTAATTAAAAATATTTTTAATTATTATATTTAAAAAATTATTATTATTTTTATTATAAAATTTTTAATAAATTGAATTATTAATTAATATATATAAGTAATTTTGGTTAAGATAATTTAAGAATGTGTTAAAATAAAATATTTATATTATAAATAATTGTGTTTAATGGATATTAGAAAAAGTTAAAATAAATTTAGAGTCTTTTTTATTCACTTTCTTTAAACATATTTCAACTTTTACTAGTCTTTAAATAAATGATAATAATAATAATAATAATAATAATAATAGTAATAATAATAATAATTTTATTTTCAAGTAAAGGGTGAGTACCATGCATCAGTTTGTGGATCGCGGTCTCACGCACTAATCCCTACAGGTGCCCGTAGTAGGCCGGCCGCTCTACCTAAACCGACCATTATAACTAGGCCCCATTGCTGGAAAGGCTCGGCTTCAAAACCGTATGTGGAGCTTCCGCCTAATAAAATTATTATTATTATTATTATTACTATTCAATCTTAATTTAAATTATTAGTTTATTACATATTAATAGACATTATTAATGCATTTTTATTTCAGTAAATTATTTTATTTTATACTATATTTTACTTTTTCTGATAATTTTTACTTCTTATTTATTATAAACTAGTTTTATAGCGATTGAATCTCTAAACCTTAAAATTTTTACTTGATCGACTCGATATCAGGTCTGGTTTTAAAAACATTGGTTAATTTATTATACAAAAATAATTGATTTGAAGCATTGTATGCAAAAAAAATAAAATATCATTAAATTTCAAGAATTTAATTACAACTTCAACAATAATTATATACAAAATAATAAATAAAAAGATTAGTTTACAAGATACAATACAAATCACTCAACCCCCATTGCATCTTCTTCAAATATGTAATCTAAGACAAATATTAAATTTAAATTATAATAAAAAAGGAATGAAAAGAAAAAAAAAAGAGATGTAATTAATACCATTCATCTTCATCTTCACTGCTTTCATAATCTAAGCAAAATAATTTTTTAAAGTACTTTTTATGCTTAGTCAACTTTTTTCAGCTTGTTGTAATTTAACCTTAAGCATCTTGTTTCCCTCTTTAAGACATTGAATATATGATAATCTTGATGAAGATGAAACATGTGGCTTAGGGTCAAACTCAAGACCTTAATATAATCAAGTTGTGCACTAAGAACGGAGTTGTAAATGTCTCCTACGTTTACCTTCACTACAAGAAAATGGATATTTAGTGGAAGTTAATGTTGTCACTAAAAGCATGAATTTTGATAACTATTAATTTATGTTACGATTTTTTCAAGTCGTCACTTATTGTCACAAATACCTTTGTCACTGATGAATAGCGACTATATTTAAAACATTGTCACAATTACTTATGGTTTTTGTGATCAGTATTTTTGCCACTAAAATCTTTTGCATAAGTGACAAAACTATATGGTCACAATTGAAGTAAATCACACGTTAGTATAGACTTTACGTACAAGAAACTCGATACATAGAAAGGGGGGTTGAATGGTGTATCCCTTTTCGTAAATACAAAAATCTTGTTAAGAACTTCTTTTTCTTGTTAAGAAGAT
>JAOSBN010000004.1:6692045-6703123 GCA_027563595.1 Erythroxylum suave | reverse complement strand
AGTGAAATAAAGTGACTGATTGATCATATGTGACTGATGCATTCCATTACATGAATGCATGAAACATAAAGGTAGTTATGACCGGAGTAGCCACCAGAAAAGGAGCTTAAAGCTCATACTGTGATAAGAGCCTCAGGCTCGGTTGTGAATGTACCCGGTATCCACTAAGAGATATGGGACATCATCTGAAACAGCCCGGTATCCACTAAGGGTTATGGGCTAGATAAAAAGGCACTTGGTCACAACAAAAATAAAAATGGAAAGTGGGTCTTATACACACTGCATATGTATGATATGAATGATTATAAAGTGTTAAATGTACAATGTGAAATGATTATGTGAAATTGATGTGTTGCATGAATTGAGTGAACCATCGATGATGGTTACCTCATTAAGTTCACAAAACTCATCTAAAATTTGAAAATATTTTTCAGAGCTCAAAAGAATACCTCGTGAGGCAAACGGGAGTATACCTATTGCATGCAATTCAGAGATAGAGGTCGGAATCAGTTAACGTTTGCACAATTATTGTTATTAATTCTTTTGTTTGTATGAAAGAATGTATTATGAGATTTTTGTATCATGTTTATTGATTAAATCTATTTTGTAATAACTTTCCAAAGTGGAAAGGGTTGTAAATGAAATTGATTTTTAATGCAATTATTATTTGGGTGATTGAAAATGTTTATGAAGGAAAGTAGGCCTAAATTGGTTATAAATTTCCACATATTATGTTTGTGATTGAAAAAATTATACCGATTTCTGAATGATTGAGTGCTTTAGCACGCTACCCTCACGGGACATGGACTTGGATATCACCCATGATGACAGGTTCGGGTCCTTGCAAGAGTGGGGTGCTACATCTAAGGTCTACTCATTCATTTATTTCGTAAAGTAAAATTATACATGGTAGAAATTTGAGTCCATTAGATAGTCATTTGATGGTTAGTACCCCAATTGGCCAGTATATCATTATTCGTCATGTTTATCAAGAGTGTGAAATATACATTGGTGGAATAAAATTAGTGATGGATTTAATTCCATTGAAGATAGAGGGATTAGATGTGATTTTAGGCATAGATACTCTAGAAAAATATAATGCCAATTTGAATTACAAACAGAAGACAATAGAGTTTGAGTTGGATAAAGGTAAAAATATGGTGTTTGTAGGAGATAGGAAAGCAAGCCCATATAAAATTATTTCAGGTCTATCAACAAAGAAAATGAAGAGGAAAGGTTATGAAGCATTATTGGCATATGTGATAAGCACGAAGGTAGGTGGAGGAAAATTAGAAGATATTCCTGTGGTCATGGAATTTCCATATGTTTGTCTAGAGAAACTACTAGGATTACCACCACCTAGAGAGATTGAGTTTACCATAGAGCTTCTTCCAGGCACTGCACCAATATCAATTCCACCTTATAGAATGACTTTGATAGAATTAGAGGAGCTTAAGGACTAGTTAGAAGAGCTGTTGGAGAAAGGTTATACTAAGCCTAGCTCTTCACCTTGGGGAGCTCCAGTTCTTTTTTAGAACAAGAAAGATGGGTCCTTAAGGATGTGTGTGGACAACAAGAAGCTCAATCAAGTCACCATCAAGAATAGATATTCTTTCCCACCTATAGATGATTTGTTTGATCAATTGCAAGGAACAAAAGTCTTCTCCAATATAGACTTAAGATTGGGTTATCACCAATTGAGAATAAAAGAGTCTAATGTGTCAAAAACTACCTTTAGAACATAATATCGGCATTTTAAGTTCTTAGTTATGTCCTTTGGATTAACTAATGCCCCTAGAACATTCATGAACTTAATAAATAGAGTCTTTAAGTCATTCTTAGACTAATTTATCATAATCTTTGTTGATGATATATTGGTTTATTCCAAGAGTGACAAGGAGTATGAAGAGCATCTAAGGATTGCCTTGGAGATATTATAGAAGAAAGAGCTGTATGTCAAATTCGATAAATGTGAATTTTGAATAAAGGAAGTGGTGTTTCTTAGACATGTAATTTCAAAAAAAGTAGTACATATGGATCCAAGGAAAATAGAAGCACCCAAGAATATAGCCAAATTGAGGAGTTTTTTAGGTTTAGTTGGATATTATAGAAGATTTGTAGAAGGGCTTTCCATGATAGCAACCCCACTCACCAAACTGACAAGGAAGAGTCAGAAGTTTATGTGGATAGAAGAATGAGAGAAGAACTTTGAGGTACTGAAGAAAGAAAGAAAAAGGTAGAAGGAACTAGAAGAAGAGAAGGAGAAAACAAACCAAAAAAAGGAAGAAGGAAAGAAAGAAAAAGGAGAAAGAAGAAGAAGGAAGAGGATTCATCTGAGTTTTAGGTAAACTCTATCTTTTCTTCTTACTTTGCTTGTCTTTAGGCAAGAGAGATACCATTTTGATCATCACATGCACGTTGACTTAAAGCCTTCTCTCGACTGCCCGCTTGTGGCATATGAGCTCTTAAGAAACGGAGTCATTTTATTCATGGTGTAAACTTTGATTTCTCCATATCGTTCTATGGGATTCTCTCAAGCCATTATGTTTATACATTTCACGTTTATTTATTGAGCATCATATACATTTGAGTGTTGTGTTTTGATGATTAAATGTGCATGATATGATTTATGTGATAACATTTTTCACTATGAGTTTCTTTGAGTTAAAACTATGGATAATATATATATATATATATATATATATTTGTGTGTGGCTCGTTACTAATGACTATAAGCGTACTAGCTACTAAGCTTCACATCTCACCCTATTATTTTCAACTCCTCAGCTGTGGAATGAGTAGATAATTGATCCTTGCAAGCTTCGACAAACTCCACGATATTTATCTTTTATAACTAAGTTAGGTCGACTACTTTAGGTAGTTTTATAAGCACATAAGGCATAAGCATTTATATATGTTTTGTATTATGCTACTGATGTGACCTTTGATGTGGTGCTCCCTTACCGCAGGGTACAAACTGGGATGCCCGGAGGTCATTCCGGTACATATCCTACCATAAGGGTGAGCTATGTTCGATAACTACATTCACTTCACATAGCATCAATTCATTTCTCACTTACAAAGCATCATAAGAAAATCACAATATTTTAAAATCAACTTTTTCTTCATTTCATTTCACAAAACCGAATGTCAGCATTGTATCTTTCAACACTTACTACATGTACTTCATCCAAACCTAGTTCAAAAGTACTACATGAAAGAGGAAAATATACAAAGTCTATCTAATCTGTCCAAAAATCTCAACTGACCGACCTTTGAGCCGTGACTTCTCTTTCCAAATCACAGTCTACATGGCTGGTAGAGCCTCTCAATAGCTAGAGTCCTCTCTTGGTCGTAAAAAGGAAACGTTGCAATTTTGGTGAGTTTTGCGAACTCAATGAGGTAACCATCATTGATGGTTCACTCAATTCATGCAACACACCATTTCACATAACACATTTTCACTTAAGCATAAGCAATTTTGCATCTCAATCAATCAACATACTTAAGCAAATGCATATGGAATGCTCATGAGACTCTTTTCCAATTGTTACGTTTTTATGACCGAGTGCCTAAATTGTGCCGTATCCATTTTAAATACCGGGCTCATTGATAACTGTCCCTTATCCGATGGGGATACAGGGCTTATTTTATATAGTGAGCCTTAGGCTCTTAATCACTTTCTGAGCTTGAGGCTCTTTTTCACACTTTGAGCTTTAAGCCCTATTCGGTGGCTACTCTAGTCAAAACTGTCATTATCTGATTGTGCTTTCCTGTATGGAATGCATCTATCACAATCAATCATATTATGAAGCATATAGTTCTGCACATTCACATACAAAAAACACTTTAATATTCCATTCCAAAATCAAAGTCATTGGACCTTCATTGTCCGGAATCAACAATCAAAACACATTCATTCTATCATTTATAACGAAATTTAAGCAAACAAGTAATTAAGTGAGACCGTCTAGGTTACTCATAAGTTGCTCCCGAAGGTAATGCCTGGAAGTTCCGACAACGTCTGAAGGTTGACGTTTCAGTTGCTCCTCTAAATCAAACAACATACACATATATCACAATTTACGAAATTATGGGTGTTTAATAATGCACATGTGTGAAATAAATTATGTACAATGCATGATCATGACCATCCCGGGTATCATTCCATCAATTTCATCACAAAATCATTCCTATATCAAAACTCATCTAAGTACAATTTATACTTAGGTTTTTCCTCGCTAAAACCACTAAAATCTCTATTCCTTTCTCATTGACTCGCTTCAGATTTTTCCTAAGTCACACTTTCGGGTCTCCTATTCACATTCAATTAGCAGGTCCAAATGATGTAATTTGATCATACTCTCTTCTAGAAGAGTGTTACTCTATGTCTTATGTTTCTATTGACACTAAAATCACTCAATTTGGTTTATTAATTTGGAAGATATGCCTCAGACATTTTCGGGCTGTTCATATTCAAAAATAGTATGCTATACACTACTTCCATCCAGAAATGGAAAGTCCTAGAGACCGAAATAGATTTCAACTTCTTCATACCCTTTGTAGCTCCATGTCTCTATTTTATCATTAAATAAGAACCATCTCATTTGGAATCCTATAGATCCAGATATATTCAAAATACTGAAGTATGTTCAGTGGAATAACACCATTTCATAGTATTTAAGAACACACACACTGTACCCATCCCATGTTTTTCACTCAATCTTTCTCACTTCATTTCAGATGGATATTGTTTTTTTTTAGATGTAGAGCAATGTCTTGCGAGCCCAATGGTTCAAGAATCAAGTCATTTGAGTGTCTAAAGAAGAAGATATGGACAAAAGAATCAAACATGTTTTTGTCCTCAATCATACTGAATCTATTTCAGGGAAACAGCGATAACTTTCTCTAGAAATATTTGATTAAGGTGCTCTTTATATGGTTCAAAGTAGACCACTAAGATAGATTTTATCATTTGAAAGGTCGAAAATGGAACAGAAGATAGGTCAGGCGAAAAAATAGAAGAAGCAAAACATAGAAGAAGATGACGTCATCACAGAAGAAGATGACGTCATCACAGAAGAAGCAAAAAGGCAGAAGATACATCTTCCTTTATAAGGACCATAACTTTCAGCTCAGATTTCCAAAATTTTCATGCTATATATCGTTGAAAAGATAAAAGAAAGATCTACAACTTTCTAGAAGTCACATTTGCCCAAATCAATCTAGATTAATTCAGATTTTCCCTCGAATACATAATATGAATTTTTTTACATTCATCCAATGTGTTGCACCTAGTTCTCAACTTCATGACAAACTTTTCAATTTTTAAAGATATAATTTCAATTCAATGTCTTCATAAGAAATGTAGCCATATATTTCTAGAATGTATGGGAAGAAATTCGGAGAAGATGATAACAAGAAAAGAACTTAGGAAGAAAACAAACCCCTTTTTAACTCTCGAATTACTCAAACTTACTTCTGACACATAATAAAGGCAACTTGACACTTATAACTTTTCCTAAGGTCTAATTCTAGCTAAGTTTCTTTGAAACTAACTCCATAATTCTCTCTTTACAATCCAGCTATCTCCAAATCTTCTTTTAATTTCTTTTCCCATATTTTCTAAAATTTTTCTCCGAAATTTATTCCTAAATTCACTGAGATTCATAAATCTCACAATTCTACTAACCAATAATATGATCAACATAAATAATTTCAAAATTCACTAAATTTCCAAAAATCCCAATTTAATTTAATTTTACCCGGAATCATTCATGAATGCATGTGCAATTATTTTTATGTGCAAAACCTTCACTATTTATGTGTATTTGTATGCCATAATATGCATGATCATGAAAAATGTATTTCTAAACACTCATTAATCACTCATATTTACTATTCTAGCCTCTCACAGGTGATGGAATGTTACAACTCTCCCCTCCGTAAAAGAAATTTCATTCTCGAAATTCTTACCTATTTGTTCGAACTGGTGAGGATATTGTCCCCTCATGTGCTCTTTCGTCTCCCATGTTACTTCCTCAGTTGAGTGGTTCCTCGAAAGGACTTTCATCATTGGAATGTCTCTATTCCTTAACTGTTTGATCTGTGATCCCACAATTTGATCGACTCCTCAACACAGCTTAAGTTACTAGCAACCTCAATCTCCTGAGCCGGTATCACATGTGTCAGATCCAATCGGTATCTTCGGAGCATACTTACATGAAACACATTATGTAATTAAGATATCTCATTCGATAAGGCCAACTTATAGGCCAAAGGTCTTATCCTCTCAATGATCTCATAAGGACCAATGTACCTAGGGCTTAACTTGCCCTTTTTATCGAATCTTAGAACTCCCCTCCAAGGTGACACTCTCAGGAATACTCTGTCTCCCATATTGTGCTCCATATCCCATCGGTGTTGATTCACATAACTCTTTTGTCTATCTTGAGCCACTTTAATTCGGCTTCAGATCAATTTCACCTTATCCACTGTGTCTTATATCAACTCCGGGCCTTCAACCATTCTCAAGCCCACTTCATCCCAATATAATGGCGACTGACACTTTCTACCATATAGTGCCTCATATGGTGTCATCCCGATACTACTGTGGTAATGGTTGTTATATGCAAACTCTATCAATGCTATATATTGATCCCAAGCTCCTCTAAACTCCATTACATATGCCATGAGCACATCTTCTATAGTCTTGATTGTCCTCTCACTCTGTCCATCTATCTGAGGATGAAATATCGTACTGAAGTTCAGCTTAGTACCCATAGCAGCCTACAAGCTCTTCCAAAACCTCGAAATAAATCTAGGATCCCTATCCGATACAACGGATACTAGAACCCCATGCAGTCTCACCATCTCATTCACATATCTTCGGGCCAACTAATCAAGTGAATTATTTTCTCTCACTGGTAAGAAGTGGGCCGACTTAGTCAACCTTTCCACTATCACCCATATAGCATCATTCTGCCTTGGCATCTTAGGCAGTCCCATCATGAAGTCCATAGTAATCCGCTCCCATTTTCACTCCGGAATGGACAATGAATGGAGCTTCCCTACCGGAGCCTGGTGCTCGGCTTTAACTTATTAGCAAGTCATACATCTAGATACATACTCCGCCGCTTGCTTCTTCATTCCAGGCCACCAGAAATGCTGCTTCAATATATTATACATCTCGGTAGTACCAGAATGCATAGCATAGGTGGCCATATGAGCTTCCTCAATTATCTCCTTCCTTAGATCGTCCACATTAGGCACACAAAGCCTCCGCTTCAACCATAAAGTCTCATCCCTTAACTCAAACTCATAATTCGGATTCATCTTTACCTTTTCCATAAGCTTCGTCATATTGGGATCTTTCCCCTAAACTTTTTGGATTCTATCATACAACATTGGTCTCAGCTTTAGTGTAGCAATCAATGCCTCATTCTGCTCCAGATTCAACTCCACATTCAGAGCTCTCAAATGAATCAAATTAGGCAACCTCGATAATTAAATCTGAGCTACACTGGTATTAGACTTTCTGCTCAAAGCATCAACCACCACATTTGCTTTCCCCTGGTGGTACTCAATTGTGCAGTCATAATCCTTCAATAACTCAATCCACCTCCTATGTCTCAACTTCAACTCTTTCTGACTCAACAGATACCTCAAACTCTTATGATCTGTATAAATCTGGAAGGTCTCTCCATACAAGTAATGTCTCCAAATCTTTAGAGCAAAGACAACTGTAGCTAGCTCTAAATCATGTACTGGATAATTAATCTCGTGAGACCTTAATTGTCTCGATGCATAGATGATCACCTTGTCATATTGCATTAATACACATTCCAATCCTTGATGCGACGCATCACTGTACACCAAATATCCTCCGATCCCTGACGGAATAGTCAACACCGGTGCTGTAGTCAACCGATGCTTTAACTCCTCACAGCTCTTCTGACACTCCTTATTCCATCTAAACACTACATTCTTCCTCAGAAGTATTGTTAGAGGGGCTGAGATCAAGGAAAACCCCTTGAAAAACCTTTGGTAATATCCGGCCAATCCTAGGAAGCTTCAAATTTCAGAGACATTCCTCGAAGCTTCCCGATTCATCACTGCCTCTATCTTCTTTGGATCCATTTGTATGCCATCTCCGATCACTATATGCCCCAAAAACACAACCTGATCCAGCCAAAATTCACACTTACTAAATTTGGCATACAACTGCTTTTCCCTCATAATCTGTAAAATAACTCTTAGATGCTCAGCATGTTCCTTTCTGCTCTTCGAATACACCAAGATATCATCAATAAATACACTCATAAGTCGATCCAGGTAGGGCTGAAACACCTTATTTATCAAGGCCATAAAAGCTGTCGAGGCATTAGTCATTCCAAACGGCATCACTAAAAACTCATAGTGCCCATATCTGCTCCTGAATGCACTCTTAGGTACATCAGCCTCAGCTATCTTCAATTGATAGTACCCTGATCTCAAATCTAGTTTCGTGAATACCTGAGCTCCCTGCAGTTGATCAAATAATTCATCAATTCTAGGCAGTGAGTACATGTTCTTTACATTCACCCGATCAATTGCCTATAATCAATGCATAACATCAAAATCCCATCTTTTTTCTTCACAAACAGCACTGGTGCTCCCCAAGGCGAAACACTGGGTCTAATAAAACCCTTTTTCATTAACTCCTAAAGTTGAGTCTTTAACTCCTTCAGTTCCACAGGTGTCATCTTATATGGAGGAATAGATATAGGAGCAGCACCTGGAACTAAATCAATTGTGAACTCCGTTTCTCGATCTGGTAGTAAACCGGGTAGCTTATCGGGAAATACATCCAAGAATTTCCTAACCACGGGAATGTCCTGTACACTTTGCTCTACTCTAGTATCAATGATGTGGGCCAATAGGCCTCACATCCTCCCTGCATCAATCTCAATGCACTTATGAAGATATCATCCTGGCTAGCATCGCTTGACTAACTCCTCTGAATACTACTCTCGGCTGACCAGGAGATTCCAATACTACCTCCTTGGTGTAGCAGTTCATAATGGCATTATGAGCGGTGAGCAAATCCATGCCTAGGATAATGTCTATCTCTCTCAACTGTAATATAATCAAGTCTGCCTCTAACTCTGCTTGATCGATCCTAATCAAGCACCCCTTGCAGACTTCTCCTATAATGGTAGTACTACCTAGAGGTATACTCACCTCTAGCCCATACTGTAACATCTCCCTAGTACAATGCAACCTACATGCCAGATGCGGTGCGATAAAAGAGTGTGTGGATCCTGGATCTAGTAGTTCGAATGCCTCAAAGTCATAAAGAAGAAGCGCACCTGCCACAACATCTGGTGAGTCTTGAGCCTCCTGTCTAGTCATGGCATAGACTTGGGTCTGGGACTGCGGTCGGCTGCCCCGTCCCTCAGTCATCATAGAAGAACTCTCTGTGCTCACTCTACCTTTACCACGACCCCTCTGTCCAGTCCCACTACTTCTGCTCTACTGAATAGTAGCTTCACTCCCCAATCTGCCACTCAGACCAGACTGAATTCCCATAGCAACAAGACAATCTCTAATTTGGTGATCAAAAGACCCACATCTAAAACAAGCTCCAAATAGTCTCCAGTACTCACCACCGTGCCTCCTCCCACAGTGCTCACACTGGGGTAATTGAATCTGCATTGCACCTCTTCCACTTCCCATCTGTGCAAAACTACCACTCTGTCTGAATCTTGACTATCTGGACCCAGCTTGTGGTCTGAAAGCTCTGTTCTGAAGCTTAGTGAATCTTTTGCCAGAACCACTTTAAATCTCACTAGACCTCTTCAATCTGGACCCTTGCCTAGACTCTGCTTGTCCCTCTCTTAGTAGCTGTTCAATTCTGACTGAAGCAGCTCTTAACTCAATAAAAGTTCTCAAATCTGAAAGTGTCAACCTTGTTCTGATCTCCATATTAAGTCCATTCTCAAACCTCCTACACTTGTTTTCTTCTGTAGGAATCAAAGCAGTAGCATAACCCATCAACTCATTAAACCAAACCTCATACTCAGCCACGGACATCCTACCCTATTTCAAACCCAGAAACTCTTCTTTCTTCCTATCCAAGTAGATCTTGGGCATGAAATTCTCCTTGAAGACCCTCAGGAAATCTTCCCACTTCAATTGGCAAGGCCTGGTGGTATACCAGGGATAGTCTTCCACCATTGGTAAGTTGGGCCCTGCAGTAAGGACACTGCATAGTCGAACCTCTCATCCGGCTCGCAGTCCATCCGATCAAAAACTCTCTCAGTCCTTGCCAACCATCCCTTAGCTTCAGCAAAGTTTATGTTGCCATAAAAGTCCACAGCTCCCTGCTTCCGCAGCCTGTCATACCTCCTCTCCCTTCTCTTGGAACTCTAGGAGGCACCTCCTCAGATCGAGGTACCAAGAACTTCCTACTGGCTCCTACCGATCCTTGGTCAGCTGGTTGATCAATTTGATCACCTAGAACAAATGACCTATAACAAACAATAAATGTCAATCATTTTTTGCACTTCTCACGATATTTCATGCTTAACATTTTATATGTCCCAATAGATGCCAACCATGCTCTGATACTACCTAAATGTAGGCCCCCCTTACCGCAGGGTACAAACCGGGATGTCAGGAGGTCATTCCGATACATATCCTACGATAAGGGCGAGCTACGTTCGATAACTACATTCACTTCACATGGCATCATATCATTTCTCACTTATAAAGCATCATAAGAAAATCACAATGTTTTAAAATCAACTTTTTCCTTATTTTATTTCACAAAACCGAATGTCTACATTGTATCTTTCAACACTTACTACATGTACTTCATCCAAACCTAATACAAAAGTACTATATGAAAGAGGAAATAACCAAAGTCTATCTAATCTGTCCAAAAATCCCAGCTGACCGACCTTTGAGCCAGACTTCTCTTGCCAAATCACAATCTACACAGCTGGTAAAGCCTCTCAATAGCTAGAGTCGTCTCTCGGTCCTGAAAAGACAACGTTGCAATTTTGGTGAGTTTTGTGAACTCAATGAGGTAACCA
>JAOSBN010000004.1:6677826-6691945 GCA_027563595.1 Erythroxylum suave | reverse complement strand
CATAATCCCTGTGGACACGACTCGGTTCTTACCGATTTATTACTCACTTCGACAACCGTGCACTTGCGGTTTACGAATAGGCGTAAAACAGGATGTAGTGATCTTGATGGTGCATACCATAGTATAAGAGTAAATGAATATGTTTACTGCTTCACTGAGCTTTATTAAAAAGAGTATTTTGATCATGCAAGGCTTGATAGTAATTGATTCTATCGAGATATCATGAATAGTTGAAATTGTTCTTAATGAGGTATTAAGAATGGCTGAAAAGCAATGAAGAATATAGTTGACTGATAAAGAGTATATAAAGAGTACCGATGGTTGAGGAGAGAAATATTTTTATATAGAGACTTTCATCAAAGGATATCATGTAAGTTAAATGATCCATTTATAGGAATGAATGACTATTGAATAAATTAGAAGTGAATATTAGAGTCCCATTTCTAACGGAGGCTCATGCATAGGAAGTTGAATATGCTATAGAAAGAGAATGTATTTTTGTTTGATGAAAAAGCAGTCCAACTACGTTATTAGGTTCATGAATTGGAGATAATGTTATTGCTATTACTATTACTATTTACCAAAGGAACGCAGATCCATAATGTATTCTATATTGTATATTCAAAAGGTATAAGTTAGATTTAACGTTTATGTTTAGAAAAGTGAGACTAGTAAATAAATTAAAATGTGTGGAGAAAGTAGCAAGAATGACAGACATTAGAATAAGTCAATAAGAAATCAGAGGAGATCGAATGAATGGAGAAAATCGTTTAAGAAAAGAACTAAATCTAGAGACTGAGAAAAACATGAGATAACATTACCTCATTTGAAGAATTAGTTACTTAAGAATTTTAAGGACCAGTTATAGGCACTTTGAGTTAATTGCGACGCCTTTCTTGGTTGATAAATGCCCTAGTAGTAGACATGGTATTAATGAATAAATTGTTACATCCTTACTTGGATCAATTAGAGACTGTGATCATAAGATGATATTTTGAGTATATACAAAAGGTTGAGAGAAACATTCTGACCATTTGAGGTTAATCTTACAAATCATAAGGAAGAAACAATTATATACCAAATTCAGTAAGAATGAATCTAAGGTTGATCAAGTAGTATGTTGGGTGATATAGTATCTGAATAGGGCATATTGGTAGACCTAAAGAAAGTAGAGGTAATGATGAAGTGAGAAACTCTGCGAAATGTGTCTAAAATTTGGAGTTTGATGAATTAGATGGATATTGGTTACTACCCGAGGTTGTCGAGGGATTTTTACTGATCTTAGTCCTTTGAAAAGAATGCTAGGGAAAAATGTCACGTTCAGATGGACTAATGAATATAAACAGAAATTTTGAGGAATTAAAACACCAACAAATTAAAACATCAGTGTTAGCTATTTCAATGAGATCTGGAGATTATGTAGTATATAAGATGTTTCCCACCAAAGAGTAGGATGTAATTTGATGCAGCTTGGTAAAGTGATGGGTGTGAATTCCATCATATCTTAAGGCTTAGTTTGTTATGTATTATTGTTAATTTGAGTGTTTAGGTTAGAATAATTTATTGTGTGTGTTTAAGTGTTTTTTTTAATGGGTTAGTATAAGTCTTTGAGCTTAAATATTATGTTTTTGAGATATATTGATGTGTTTGTTAGTGTTTCAGGGTAAACATAGAAGAATGGAGAAGTTTTGAACACTTTCGGGCTTAAACAACGACCTACAATTTTGGCATAATAGGCCACGATCGTGACAGAAACATGGGAGCCAACCCACAATTGTGTCAGAAGAATATGCCATAGCCTATAATTATGGCCTTATTGCCATGATCGTGACAAAAAAGATGCCATGATCGTGGCTTACATTGGGCAGATGCCTAAAAAAGAGAAAAAGTCAAGTTTTGAGGGATTTTTGGACCTTTTTGACCCTTGAAAAACCCTAGGGCCGCTCAAGACACAAAAAGTATTTAAAAAACAAAAAGAACATAAGAGAAGAGCTTTTGCATCAACTACAATTTTGAAACCCTAGATAGTTTTATCAAGAGATTGAGAAAGAAATGAAGGAAGAGAGACGTGGAGAAGAAGCCTACACAAAGTAGTTCTTGGAGCAGGGGGTTTCCCACCATTACTACCTCTGTCATCTATTCTGAGTCTATTTCAAGTGTAGTTTCAATTTTTTTGATTGCATAGAATTTGGGATAGCCATTGATGATAGATTTGTTGAATGTTTAGGATTCTCTAAACTCACCTTCGGGATATTTTATCTTTAATATTAACAAAATTTGATTGTTGCATTTTATTTCTGAAGATTTAAATTCTACACTTGTATAATTTAGTGCTAAACTAGGAGGTTGAACCAAGTGAAAAATCATTAAATTAGGCTAACGAGAGTTAGGTAATTTAAAAGCACAAAAATTAAATCAAACCGGTAAATTTGTGTAAAGAGAGATCTTTATAGGTTTTCGGTAGATTTTGGACAACTTAATATCTAATTTAGGTTTTGGATAAATTGTTAATCAAGAAATTGCAATTCCCATAATCTGATTAGGGTTACTAATTAGGGTTAATGGTTATAACTCGAGAGAGAGTAATCATCCCTTGGACCGTCTAGAACTAACAATCCATTAAATTCATGATCAGTTAGGTTTTCATTAAAGTCAGATAACATTCCCCTTTCTCTCAATTGGTAGTTCTCAAGGTGATTCTTGATTGGGTATTGCATTTGCTATCTTGTTTATATTTTCAAATTCGATGCTTGGAATTGATTGCGTAATTGAAATAACTTCTTGCTTTAGTTTTGTTCAATTTGAGTTATTGCGAATTATTTTTGACCTTAGATTTTATAATTAGATTAACCCTGCTCATGGGATCGACAACTTAGGTACTACACGAACGATCCCTTGCGCTTACGAAATATCAAGGTTAAAAGTATTAAAGCTTTTTCATATTGAAAACCTGCAACCAATTTTTTGGCGTCATTGCCAAGGAGGTGATTAGTTTAGTTTTTTAGTCTAAGGCTTTTCACTATCTTTTATTTTTAAATTAAAAATTAAATGCTAAGAAGAGATAAAAAGAAGATCATGGAGGATGTATATTATAGGGAGCAAGGGACATTTGGGGAATTCAAGAAGCCCCAATTTGGTTGGGGAAATCATCATCCTTATATGAACCCGTACACTTCGAGGTGGCAGAATCTCCCAAGTTTCCATTGGTCCAACAATGCAAGTATTCACATGGGACATCAAGACCTATTTGAATTTCAACATGATGAATCTAGTTTATTGAATTCCAAGCTGGATAATATCATAAATAAGCTCACAGATATGGAAAAGAACCAAAAGAGATTAGAGTAGAAGTTTGAGCAAGTAGCAAAAGATCATGCCTCTTTTATTCATAATCTAGAAGTTCGAATAAGCTAGTTTTCCATGGAATTTTGTAAGCAAAGTATGGAAAACTATTTGTGAAACATGAAAATAAATTCAATATAGCCATATCAAGCTATCACACTTAGGAATGGGGTAGAGCTAGAGAACCAGTGAGAAATCAAACTAAACCTGACCTTATGGAAGACCAAGAAATTAAGAAAGAGATTGAAGAAAAGAATGTCAATCCTCCCTTTTATTCACCAGTTCTTGATATACCATATGTGAACATCGAAAAATCTTTGGTAGATGTCTAAGACAAGAACTTCATCCTTCAGATCAATGATGACTAAGTGACATTTCAACATTAACGATGTATTAAAAAATTTGAAGCAGAGTAACTCATTTAAGATAATTGATGTGTTTGAATCTTTTAAAGAACTAAAGGATGAATGAAGAACAACTAACAACAAGCATAGAGTTTGAAGAAGTTATGAAAGTCTCTATTCGTGAAGTGAAAGATGCAAAGGAGAATAAGGTGATTAAGGCAGAAAGAGAACAACTCATCTTAATATAGAACAAACTATTGGATTTGATGAAAGATTCAAGGAGTTTTGTTATTCCTTTAATGATAGTTTGTTAATGAAAAGGACATTGATGAAATTAATTGGTTTTCTCAACTTTATCAATATTGTTCTTCTGTTCATTTTAAAATTGGTAGCTTACTTACAGGTTACAAAACCAACATTGAACAAAAAATTTAGAAGCAAGCCACTTATAATTGATCCTAGATGAGTTTCTAAGGATAGAATGTCGAGCTACCAATGTTAAAAGAAGCGTCGTATGGGAGGCAACCCATGGAATTTTATTTCATTGATTGTTTTCGTTAGAAAGTTCAAATTTTTTAGTTATGATTATTTTATTTTCAAATAAAATCAGAAACCAATAGGATTTTAAGATAAATTGGATGATCAATCATGTACACAAAGAGAGGTGAAAGGCCCATAAAAGAATAAACAAGTGATTCCGAAGAAATTGTTAAAAGAACAAAAGAAGAGAAAAGAGAATTGGTGGAAAACTACAGGCCACAACCATGGCTTGTTACTAGGTAAAAGAAGGAAACATACAAATTTTAATGAAGATTTTACCATTTTACCCTCCAACCACCTATATATTTATTTCTATCTTCACTTTTTCATTCACTTTCACTTTTACTTTATCTCTCTGGATTTGAACTCCCAAATGCTCTCATATCTCTTCATAAATGTTTCAAACTTCCAAATTTCTTCAAAAATCTACCTTTTCACAAGTAAATATGTTGCATTAAGCAATCATCCAGATGGAAGCAATTATCCAGAAAAAATCAAGTTTTAAAAGGAGGGAGAAGGAATAGAGTAGTGGATTTCGATGTACCCCTCCTGATCCACATAAAGGAGGAAGGTATTCATTTCTGATCCCTAAATACTAAACAATAATAGCTCCTAAATAGTTTGATTTTGGAATGCTTGATAGGTTAGAATTGCTTAATAAGGTAGAGAACTTAGCTGAACGAATCCAGTGGGCCAAATTTATACATATCCAATTTCCTGTCTACCAAGAGCTCATTTTGGAAATTTTCACTTCCCTTTCCTATAAATCTAGGAACCCCAACGAAATATGGTTTAGGTTGCAAGGACGAGTTTATGAATTAAACATAGAAATCATATGCGATATGTGTGGGTTCCTTGAATCCTCCATTATCGATCAACATGATGATTTTTATCCTTCTTGCTATTGGAACGAGCTCACTATAATAGAGCAATTTCATGCTAAAAATGCCGACAACAACATAATAAGGACCCATGAACACTTGTTGCTGCATAAATTCATGTGCCAGCTGGTTTTTGACAAATCAAAAATCAATAAGTGTTCAACAAAGGAACTCTTTATGTTATGGTGCATGGACCACAGCATTCTAGTGCAAACATCCACACATATGATAAATGCTATTTTTGCGACTCTGCGTAAGAGGAGCAACAATTTAAGTATGGGGTACCTAGTTTCTACCATTGCTGAATATTATACCTTGGATTGTAGTAGGCTAACTATCCTTTTCCCTGACGTCTTAAATCATCACCATTTATGGTGGGCTGAAATCCTTCATTCCCACAACATAGAACTTAAGGATATCAGCCAAAAAGACACATGTTAAATTTAGGGTCAGTCAGGCGAGTTCAAGTTTAGCACCGCCTTAGTAGGCAGGTGAAGACTCAACTACTGAAGAGTTCGAGGAGGAAGAAGAAGTAGAAGATCAAGGCTAGAAGAATGTCCTGGAGGCAATTTCCGCAAACAAGAACATAGTTATTGATACACTTGTGGAGCACACCAGAATGATGAAGGAGATGGCCCAAACACAATGACATCAGAGCTAGGATATACGTCATATCCATCAATATTTCGAGGCTTAGGGCATTCAATTGCCACCTCCAACTCATCCCCACCTCCATCTCTATGAGATTTTGTTCTAACCCATTTTCTTTTTCTATTTAAACTTCATTTTCGTTTTTTTACCTTCATTAATATTTATTTTGTCTCTTATATGTTTGTTTGTCTCCTTCTCACATTGAGGACAATTTGTTATTCAAGTGTGGGGACGGTTATCTATTTGCTTTTGAATATAATTTTTCATATTGTGTGATAATTGTTAGATTGCATTTTTATGAATTGTTTGAATGTGTCAATGGCTTAGATGGATTGGAATTGATTTAATTTTGAACATAGTCTATTAGGTTGTGAAGAATCATTTGCTCACAAAATTAGTGAATCAGGGTCTTTAGATAAATATATAGCTTAATTAGGATAGAGTGTATGTTTTTCACCCTCTAAATTGTCACATTCATCCATAATTTGAGGCCTTTTAACTTAAATAAGTTAACTAGTATTTTTCATAGAAATGAGTAGCTAAAACAAAAAGGTAGAATAATAAAAAAATTGTTGTTAAATAAATAACTATTATGCTAGCCTTCGAGTTATGAATAGAGCTAGTAGCCAGTTGAGAATGTGATATAGCTAAGTAACAGAATCGACACGCATCACAAATGTGTGCCTCCACGTCAAATAGCTATAATAACGTTTCAACCAAGATGTTTAATAAAAATGACTTAGTCAAGTAATCGGGTTGACATCCATCACCTATGCTTGCCTCTGAGTAAAAGACTAGGTCCTTGTTTAAATAAATTAATAATTAAAAAAGTGTTCTTAATAAAAGCCTACACGAACTTGTAATAGCTTGACTTTTCATGAAAACGTACCTAGGAAAAGTTACAGAGCCTAAATGACCAAAGAATCATTAATGTGTGTGCGATTAAAAAGGGTAAATAAATTAACACTTGGATCTCGATTAATTTGTATACTAAGTTCAAAAGCCCTAGACATAAATTTTACATGTTAATGATTTGATATAACTTGTATGTTTAAGATTAAATTTATTTCATGAAGTTGAAGTCATTGCCTCATTACTGAATTATGTGTTATGTGTTTGATATCTTATTGTTGTTTTATTTGCTTAAGGACAAGCAACTATTTAAGTATGGGGATGTTGATGGGTCTGAATTGCATCATATCTTAGGGCTTAGTTTGTTATGTATTAAATGCTAATTTGATTGTTTAGTATGTGTTTAGGTTAAAATTATGTTAGTTTGTATGTTTAGGTGTTTTTATAGGTTAGTATAAGTCTTTGAGCTTAAATATTATGTTTTTGAGATGCCTTGAGGTGTTTATTAGTATTTCAGGTTCAACATCAAAGAATGAATCAGTTTCGGAGGCTTTCGAGCTGAAAAACAGCCCACAATCACATCATAATAGGCCACGATCATTACAGAAACATGGGAGCCAGCCCATGATCATGGCATATGGGCCACGATTGTGACAAAAGACTATACCACAGACTACGATTGTGGCCTAATTGCCATGATAGTTATAGAAAGGCTTGGTTGCAGGCCACGATCATGGGCCAGGGAAGACGCGTAATCAAGAGAAAAAAAACAAGTGTTGAGGGATTTTTTAGACCTTTTCAACAACCGAAAAACCCTAAGGCTGCTCAAGAGACAAAAAGTATTTAAAGAACAAGAAGAACACAAGAGAAGAGATTTTACATCAGCCACAATTTCAAAACCCTAGAGAGTTTTATCGAGAGATTGAGAAAGAAATGAAGGAAAAGAGACATGGAGAAGAAGCCTATGTAAAGTACTTGCCAAAACAAGAGGTTTCCTATCGTTGCTACCTACATCTTCCATTCCAAGTCTATTTTTAATGTAGTTTCAATTTTTATAATTGTATAGAATTTGGGATAGTAGTTGATGATAGATTTGTTGAATGTTGAGGATTGTCTAAACTCAGCCTCAAGATATTTTTTCTTTGATATTAATGAAATTTGATTGTTTCATTTTTATTGGATTTCTTGTGATTTAAATTCTGCATTTGCATAATTCGGTGATAAACCGAGAGTGAGAATCGAGTGAAAAAATCATTAAATTGGGCTAACGAGAGTTAGGTAATTTAATAGAACAAGAATTAAATTAAAATAATAAATTTGTGTAAAGAGAGGTCTTGCATAAGTTTTCGATAGTTTTTGGACAACTTAAGAACTAATTTAGGTTTTGGATAAATGGTGAATCGAGAGATTGCAATTCCCACAATTTGATTAGGGTTAATAATTAGGGCTAATGGTTATAACTCGAGAGAGAGTAATCAATCCTAGGACCGTCTAGAACCAGTAATCCATCAAATTCATAATCAATTAGGTTTTCATTAAAGTCAGATCAAATTCCCCTTTCTCTTAATTGGTAGTTCTCAGGTGATTCTTGAATAGGTGTTGCATTTGCTATCTTATTTATATTTTCAAATTAGATTCTTGGAATTGATTGCATGATTGAAATAATTTTTCACGTTAGTTTTGTTCATTTTAAGTTATTGCAAATTGCTTTCGGCCTTAGATTTTAGGATTAGATTAACCCTCCTCGTCGGATTGATACCTTAGATACTATATAAACGACCCATGTGCTTACTAAATATCAAGGTTAAATTATTAAAGCTTTTTCATCTCGGAATCCTGCGATCATGAAGTGATTACACATGCATTGAGACAATTAAAGTCTCATAAGTTGAATTATTTCATACATGAATTAGATATTGATGCAGTAGTAATTGTTTTGGAAATTTTGGAGACATTGTATGTAGGGAATCAAGAAAACATTTTGAATTTATACAGACCATTAAAGTTTGAGGTGAATATTGAGTCAGAAAGAGTTGATTATGAGATAAAGACAATGGATAGAATTATTTAAAGATTTTGATTGTACAAGTGAGTATTATCCTGGCAAAGCTAATGTTGTAACTGATGCAATAAGTGAAAAATCCAATAGTAGTATAACATGAATTCAGATATTAAGGTCACCAAATCCAGTTCAATAAAGAGCAATGAATTTTGTGTTGAATTTGGGACAAAATGAAGTATTATTAGATATGTTGATTTTTTAGAACAATTTTATATGAAAAGATTAGAAAAGCCCTATGTTAGGATTCTAAATTAGTAAATCTTATTGAGAGATTGAAAGTGAATATGAATTTTGGGTTTGAATTGGGAAATGAGACTTTGTCATAGAAATAAATATTACATGTATCCAACATATATAATTTGAGAAAAGAGATTTTGGATGAAGCATATGTAGCAGCCTATGCTATACGTCCTAATAGTAATATGCTCAAATAGTTTATAGGAGCCAAGGATGAAGAAGCAAATGGCTGAATGTGTGATTTAATGTTTGATTTGCCAACAATCTTAGCTATTGGAGATATGCTTAGAGCTAATATTTTTAGAGTTCTTAGAAGAATGTGATCAATAAGAAGCTTTAATTGAATTTGATTATAACAATCATTATAATAGTGATATCTCGGTGGGACACTAGATGAGGCATTATATGACAGAAAGAGTCATCCACCTTTATATCGGAATGAAAAAGGCCTAAGGGAAGATTAAAGGCCCAGAATTGATTTAAGATACTGATCATGAGTGAAATTGATCGATAGTATAATTTAAGTGACTCAAGAAAGACAATGAACTAGGTGGATCAACACCAAAAAGATATAGAATATCGAGAGAATGACAAAGTTTTTTAAAAGTACCGTCTTGGCAAGGTGTGATGAAGTTAAAAAATAAAGGAGTAAACTAAACCAGGATACATTGTTCCATATGGAATCATTGAGAGAATAGCAACATTCAATTATGAGTTAGCCTTGCCAATAAAAGATGTCTTAGATTCACACAATTTTACATGGATAAGTTTAAGAGATATTGGTATGATTAAATGTATTATTGACATAGGAAATGAAATTGTGAGCAATCTGAGATATATATTGAGAAACTAGTTAAGATAGTGAGGTTTCTAAATAAGCAACAGAAAAATGGAGAGATTCCATCAGTTCTAATCCTTTGGAAGAAATCAATCAAAAGAACTAATTACATAGGAAACAGAGCAGTATATGAGGAAACATCACCCCTGCTTTTTTATTATTCAAATAAGAATTTCAAGGATGAAATTTATTAAGAGGGGAGAATTGTAATGTCATGTTTCCATACTAAAGGTTAGGACATAGGATCCTAAACCAAAATCCATGAGAAATAGCATAAGAGTTTATGAGGTGCATTACATTTACACGTATATCACAAACATAAGCATACACACATATGATTATTGATATTTGCACACATTACATTGACAGTTCATGCAGTCATTTGACATTTTTTGGGTATAAACGATTTCTAATGTGATTATGATATGAATAGTGAATAAATTGTGTTGAAAATTGTTTTGGTAAATATAAATATTGATTTACAATTTCTAGTGAAATTTGGGAAATTTATGATATTTATGGGTATTTTTAGACTAGGAAAAATGCTAAATGGAAAAACAATTGATAATGGTAGTAGAATTAAATTTTAAATGACAACAAAATATTATTGATAAGTGAAATTAGAATTTAGTGACAAGTGTCATTGAAAATTAGGAGATAATTGAATTAGAAATTGAGAGACAAATGGACTGATTACTAAGAAATATGTAGTAGCATAAGCAAGAAGGCATTAGCACTTTAATTTGGTTATTAAGTGGTGAGTGTCTTGACATGAGTGTCATGACATGTGTCACGACACTCACCAAGCAACCAATCCCGTTACTTATAACTCACAAATTATCCAATTAAATGACCATCTCTCCATTGTCTTTCATTTGTAGGATATACTCTCATCTTCTTCATCTCTTCTTCTCTTTATTTATGAATCATTGTCAATCTTCATATCCTCACCCTCTCAACATTGAGTTTTGTTACCGTTTCTTACTAGCTATCCTAAGACGTTATCTTCTCCATCTTGTTACTTAAAAGCCTAACCTAATCTACCTTTAAAAAAAGGAGATGATCGTATGGTGTAGAGAAGCTAGGGCTATGTGATGTTTTAAGAAGAGATGAGTTAAAACAAGTTTATTCTTACTCTTCATAGTTTGTTGAATGGAAACTTTTATGACCATAGTTAGAGGTTAAATGATCATAAAATGTTGAAGAGTATATGCTGAAACATGAATGAGAAACATGAGTATATTCATATCTTATTTTACACATAGGATGGTTAATAATTCTTAAGATGTTGTAAAGATGTTTTTGAGATGGATTGATCCCTAGAATGGTATAGAAAGAGTGTAAAAATTTTGATTAGTAAATGGATGTTTTCATGTTTTATTTCAATGTATAATAACGTGTATTTCTTTAGTTATTATAGAGATAAGTTAGAATGAGTTTGAAGTTAAAGAAAAGGCTAAATTAGTTCCTTGAAATGAGAATATGTTAAGATGATAGTTTAGAAATGAAATCAAGGTGATAATGAAGTTGAATGTGTGATGAAACTTCAATGATGAATGTGTATATATGGATGTTATGTTTTTGGTGTTTATTATCAATTATAGATCATAATTTGTTTATGAATGATATTGAGTTGAAATGAAGGTGAGAATAAAATAAGAAATGATAGATAAAGCATAAGATGCTTTAGATGTAATTTGAACAAGTTGGAAAAGCTAGAAAATGGGAAGAATTTTGGCTGGAATTTTCGAATTTGTATAACCCACGATCATGGGAATGCATCCACGATTATGGGAATGCAAGAAAAGGGCTAAAAGTTTCTATTAATGAAACCTATGATTATGGGAATGTCTCCACATTCGTGGGAATTGAAAGGGGGGCAAATATATGTTCTGTTGATGAATCCCATGATCGTGGGATGGCCTCCACAATCGTAGGAATGGCCTAAACATGAGATGTTAACTTTTCTTTGATATTTTGAATCAACAAATGGTTAGGTACTTTCCTTTTATGCATTTAGGCTTGAATGAGGCTTGAAATGAACCTAGTTGATGATGGATTAAGTGATTAAATGAAGTGGTTAAATGTGTGAAATGTTTAGAGTGATAAATGAGGATATAACATAGTGAATGAATTGGTGATATCAAAATAACAAAATATGGAAAAGTATGAGTATAATAGGAATGAAGATGCTCATATGATTGTAGTTGTGATTCAAAAGAGATGAGAAATGTGTATTAAGTAAACGTGAATGAGATATTGAATATTTTGTGATCTTTTAATGCTAAAAAGAAATGATAAATGATTGAATTATCATATTAGAATGACCGAGTTCTTTGAGGTATGGACCTAAGTGTAAGGTAGACATACACAAATGATATTGTTCATGACCAAGTGATGTGATTATGATAAATACCCGGAATAGTCAATTTAAGCATGCATTATACATTACACATATACATATGTGTATAATTGAATGTTTATGTGATTGTGCAAATTAGTAATATGTGTACAATATGTGTATTGCATAAAGTTGATACACGGGACTGAACCTCAACATCCAGACGTTTCCGGATCATGAAGCTAATGTTAATCTGGAACGTACTATGAGTCGACCTAGATTCTCTTACATTAATTGATTATTCTATTTTAAATTTCTATATCGAATTATTACTAATGTGAATGTGATTGAGACAATGCCAGACATTAATAGTCCGAGTGAAGTAAATCACACGTTAGTATAGACTTTACGTACAAGAAACTTGATACACAAGAGGGGGGGTTAAATGGTGTATCTTTTTTTTAATATAAAATCTTGCTAAGAACTTCTCTTTCTTGTTAAAAAGATATCACAAGGATTATACGAAAATTATTACGTAGTTAAATAGCAAATAAATTTTATATAATTGTTTAATCAACAAAATAAAATGAAGTAAAGGATAGAAGATAAACGTTGCAATTTTTATACTAGTTCACCCCAAACGGTGGGCTACGTCCAGTCCTCAGAGTTCGTCTAAGTGTTTCACTATACTCCAATCAATTACAAGTATTCTTTCTTCCCTTCTGGAGCCTCTTCAGGTCTCTTACAAAGTATTCTTTTAGCTAACGTAGCCTCTCGAGGCTCTCAGCCTTTTTCTTTCTCTCACTAGAAAGATATTGTGAGCTATTGTTGCAGTAGGGTTAGCTCTCTTAGTATCGCACTACAGAATTTCTCTTTTCTAAGTAAGCACTGAAAGCTGAAAGATCACTAATTTCTCAAAAGTTGTAAGATTCATAAGATTCTTAAGCTTCTAAAATCTTCGACTACGACTAGTATTTATAGCCTAAGTCTCTAACTGCTTCTTGATCCTTGATAACCGCTTCTTGATTCTTGATAACCTTCATTTAGCTGAGTTCTGTAACTAACTCCAACTAAGTAACTGTCTGACGTACTACTGTATCTTCATTGTATCGTCTGTGTTATCTTGCTTTTGTTTTGTCTTTGCGTCTGTATTGTCTTTGCATCTGTGTTTTGTCTTTACGTCTGTATTGTCTTTACGTCTGTATTGACTTAGCATCTAAATTGTCTTTGTGACTGTGTTGACTTGCGTCTATATTATCTTTGCGTCTGTGTTGACTTTGCGTCTGTATTGTCTTTGCGTTTGTGTTTTGTCTTTACATCTGTGTTTTGTCTTTGCGTCTATATTGTCTTTGCATCTGTGTTGTCTTTGCATTTGTGTTTTGTCTTTCTGTTTGTGTTTTGACTTTGTCTATGTTCTATACTTTGTTTGCACACTTAACACACTTGTCAAAACGTTCATTTGTTTCTAACATTATTATTATTTGATTGTCATCAAAATTAGTCATCGTGAAGTCCTCTTGACTTAACAATCTCCCCCTTTTTGATGATAACAAATAATCATAATTTTAAAAAAATCAAAGTGAATGAATTTTTATTCAGTTGATGAATAAGAAAATAACAATTGAATTAGCAAACAACAAATGAACAAAAAGACAACAAACAAAGAATTAAGAAGACAATAAACAAAGAATAACAAAAAATACACATATGCATGCCATCTTCTACTTTTCTTCTTTCTTCTGTCTTTCTTTTCTTCTCTTCTTTTGTTTTTCTTTTCTTCTCTTCTTCTGTTTTTCTTTTCTCCCCCTTTTTCATCTTTTCTCCCCCTATTCAAAAAAATTTACCTCAGATGTTTCATTATTTCAGAAAACATACGTTGCATCTCAGTTCTAATCAACTTGAGGTATTCTTCTATTGATACTCATAGATAGGCTACTTCCTCATGTAGATCACTAACTGAGTCAGTCAGAATATCAACCTTTTCATGAATTTCTTCAATTTCCTTCACTAAGGCTTCCTGACTCCACTGCT
>JAOSBN010000004.1:6659139-6677726 GCA_027563595.1 Erythroxylum suave | reverse complement strand
TTGATTTCCTTAAACAATAACCAAAATTCCATTCAATTCGGTTCAAAAATCGGAAAGTTACTACCTAAACAATTTCGAACTATCCTTATGCATGAAACAAAATTCTATACTCGAATTCCATCCAAAAATTTGGATTCTTATAGACTGAATTTAGACTTGATTCCTTCACACAATTTGTATCCCTATGTCTCTAGTTTACAAAAAATTAAAAATAATTTCATTTGGATAACTACACAAAAATTGATGCCTAAAATACCCAAGCATGTTTGAAGCTGGAAAGAACCAAGTTCGCTGCGGCGAAAATGCCTAGAACCCAACTCTTAGAACATGCTTTGCGGTGAAACCTAGAAATTCACCGTGGTGAAAATGTCCAGAAACCCATTCCAAGAACGTGTTTTGGGACATTTTCCATCTTCTTACTTCCTACCTTTCACATATAACCCATCTAAACAGTAAATCATCACTTCTACTTCATTTCCAACTTCATTTCAACCTAATATCATTGATAAATACATCTAAATCTATCTTTGGTCATTAACCCTAAAACTAAACATATGCATTTACCCATTCTCAACAACTTCCCACACATATTCATCTCTTAACTAACATCAAAACATGTTTCATTCATCTAATCAAGAAGAATGATGCTTATACTTACCTTGATTTAGCTTCAAAGTCTTCAAGATCTCCAAAGCCCTAATTTTCCTTCCTTTTTGTCTTCTTTTCTTCTCTTCTTCTCTTCACTCACGTTTCTTTCTTCCTAAAAATACAAGACAAAATTTCTTCTTCTTTTAATAGCCTTAATGAGTGCGCAAAGTCCATTTTGCCCCTTGCCTAAGGCCTTATGTCTTATAACCTTAAGTGTCATGCCCAATTTGCCCTTATACAATCTTACAACTTTAATACTTCAATTCAATTAATCTATGTCATAAAATCTTACCAACATTGACATAATAATTAACTCCACAAAATAATCCCTTAAGGACCTCATAATTTATTTAAATCATGTTTATTCCTCAAGGAAAAAAATTAGTTATTTTGGGGAATTATTTTATTTTTTTGTTTCATTAAGTTATTTTGTAGTTTACTGCTACTCTCTTGTCTTGTATAACTTATTATTCTCATACATGTAAAATAGAATATAATCCAGAATTCAGAAGACAATGCATTGTTTAAGGAAAGAAACTAAGCAAGAAAAGGTCATTCACTTCTGAAAGTTAAAGTTGAGATAGATCTAACAATTGATGAAGATTCTGAGTTCCAAAATGCTGAAGAAAGATGGAAAATCCTAACGCTAAAATGCTTAGGGAGTTAGTGACATCAAATTTGAATAAAAAAACTATATGCATAAGATTTCTAGATGATGAGGTAGATTTCAGATTGAAATCTACTTTGATTCACTTACTTCCTATTCTTTGTGGTCATGTAGGTGAAAATCCATATAAATACTTGAAATTTTTATATATATTTTACTTTAGATTGAAGCCAGAAAGAGTGACAAAAGGACAAATTAATCTCCCATTTAGCTTAATAACAATTTGAAATGAAAGGATTGTTTTTAGAGAAAGATAAGGAAAAGGATATAGACAATCCTTTGCCTTATCTCATTAAAAGATAAAACAAAAGATTGGCTATATTATCACCCATCTGGCTCAAGAACAATATGAATGAAATGAAAAGGTTGCTCTTGGAGAAACTCTTTCATGCATAGTATAAACTATCATAAAGGAAATATTTACGATAAGACAATTCATCGAAGAAACATTGCATAAATATTAGGAAAGGTATAAGGAGTTATATGCTAGCTTCCTACATCATCATATTTATGACCAACTTTTGATTCAGTACTTTTATAAAGGGATACTATCAATGGATAGGAGTATGTTAGATATAGTTACTGGAGGAGCCCTGGTAAATAAAACATTAAAAGCAGTTAAGTTCTCATCAATTGGGGACAAGGATAGATGAAGTTGATAAATATATGAATGACATAAGTAATACTAACATTGAGGATAAAATTTTGGATTTGATTGCTCTAGTTTTTAAAATGGCTTTAGGCTAATTACAATTAGCACGAGTGTGCGAAATATGCATGTTCCTTGATCATCCTATAGATACATGTCCTACATTGCAATAAGACTCCTTAAAAAGGCTAACGTAATAGGGACATTTCTTGGTCAACCTTAACAAAAATATGACCCTTATTCCAATCATTATAGAGATCATATGAAATTTTGCCAAAAACATAAAGTTAGAAAATAAAGATAATGACATTACAATTTCAATAAACAATCTCAAGCACCTACACATGTTTAATCTCAATCTTTATATTTAGGTGTGTCTTTGGGTAAAATTATTAAGGCTCTTGCTTCTAATACTTAATAGTTACATTAGGAAACAAGAGCAAGTCTTCATAACTTAGGAAATTATATCACTTAATTAGCCACCTCTGTTAGTAAATTAGAAGCACAAGCTTCAGAAAATTACGTTTACAAACAATGGTGAATCTTAAATAGAATGTGAGTGTAATGATATTGAAAAGTGGGAGAGAAATTAAATTTGGATTTATATTGCCAATGGAGGTGGAAAGGCATGAAGGAGAGGATAAAGATGAATATTAAGCTCGTGATTTAACAAAGGTAAAAGATGATTTATCTATACCTATATCAACTAATGCTTGTGTACCTCCTTTTCTATGTAGGTAGATAAATCCAAAGAAAAGGAATATGAAAGAGAGATCTTAGAGACTTACAGAAAGGTAGAAATCAATATACCACTTCTAGAAGCCATCATGAAAATTCCAAGATATGTAAAGTTCTTGAAAAAATTATGCACAAATAAAAGGAAGCTGAGGGATAAAGAGAGCATAATTTTGGGTAAAAATGTATTAACTATGATAAATAGAAACTTACTAGAAAAATACAAATATTCAGGTATATTCACGCTTCCTTTTTTCATTGGTGATAAGAAAATTGAGCATGCCATACTATACTTAGGTACATCTATTAATGTCACACCATACTCAATTTACTGAACTTTAAATATAAATTTTTTATAAGAAACTAATATGAATATTCAGGTAGCTGATAGTTCGTATATGCATCTTATTTGTATTGTATAAGATGTTTTACTCCAAGTTAACAGCAGATTATTTCTTATAGACTTTTGCATCATGACTATAGATGGAGGTGGTATAAAACATGGAACGACAATTTTTTTGGGAAGATCATTCATAAAGATGCCTAAAACGAAAATAGATGTGGATAAGGGTACTCTTTATGTTGAGTTTGATGGAGTCATAATGAAGTTTAATATTTTCGAAACAATGAAGTACCTTAACAATTTTCAATCAATTTATCATATGGATATTGTGGATTCAATTATGCAAGATTTTTTAAAGAAGAAGATGTTGATGATGATTTATAGTTTAATGCTAAAGTGGAAGTGAATGAGCAAGTTAATAAAACTTGTGAAGTTGCAGAATCATTGTTAAATATGATAATAGAATTGAAAACTTTGAACGCTGAAATTATTATACTCGTAATAAAATGTTGCCCTCTATTTTACAAGCTTCAAAGATAGAATTGAAAACCTTACCTAATCACCTAAAATATGCCTATATAGGTAAAGCAGACTCACCACTTGCAATCATCTTAAAAAGGTTGAATAAAGGAAAAGAAGAAAGATGCCAAAAGGCAGTGGCAAATTTAAGTAAAAATTATAAAGTGCATCATTGAGTATCCACCACATACCATTCACAAATGACAAGATAACCAATACTATTTGATAAAGAATTGAATTTATTTTGAAAAACATGGTAAATTCAAGAAGAAAGGATTGGAGTTTATATTTAGATGAAGCTCTTTGAGCTTACAATATAACCTATATAACACTAACAGGAATGTCTCCTTATTGGTTAGTTTTTAGCAAAGCTTGTCATTTATCAATGGAGATTAAACTTAAAGATAATTGGGTGGTGCAACGTTCTAACATGGATTTGGAAGAAGTTAGGAAACTACAATTACAAAAGCTACAGGAACTAAGGTTGGATGATTACGAGAATCTAAAAAATTTACAAAGAGAAAACCAAATTGTTCCACGATAATATGATCTTAAGAAAGTAATTTGAGCTAGGAAAGAAAGTGTTATTACATAATTCTAAACTAAGGCTCATGCCAAGTAATTTATGTTCTAGCTAGCTTAGTCCTTTTATTGTAAATAATGTATTTCCTTATGATGTAGTAGAAATAAGGAGTGTAGATATTGAAAAAAATCTTTAAGGTGAACAGACATAGATTGAATCTATTTTATAAGGAGATGATAGTTTTAAGTGTGATGGATATTGATTTAGCACTTCCCTAATATATAGAAGATTGAGAAGAAAACGCTCGTCGAGCATCATAACGTTAAACAATTAAGCTAGGCAACCCAAAAATGATAAATTTTATTCGTTCTGTTTCAATTATATATATTTTCATTTTCTTATTTTTAAATTATTAATTCATTGGCTTCTGGGAGAATTAAGTCTTAAATTTTAGAATATTAAAATTCATATGGCGAGATCACATCTTATGTAATTAAGCTTTCATGATAAAAGACCCACAATTCCATAATGTTAAAAGTCATAAGGCATGATTATGCATTATATAACTTAGATTAGGGCATACATAACGTGACATCATACCTTGCATATATTGGTAATCTATTTTATTTTCAATTTTTTGATTTTCAAAAATAAAAGAAAAAATAGGAAATAAAATAAAATGATGATATAAATAAATAAAAATAAAAACATTAGAATTTTTATATATTAAAAGCATAAAATTATACCCTAACTTTCTTCTTTCTTCAGGGTCACCACATTTTAGGCGAGCACATCATAATCCTAGGCAACACCCCTAGTGTTGCTCCTATTTTCATACTCCCCACACCAATATCTTAAGCTACACCAGTGTCCATACCCACAATAATGCACCAACCACAATCCCACTCATAACAAAATAGCTAAACTAATTAGACAACATTAACCCAGCTTATAGTTTGGATCTAAAGCACCAGGTAGTCATACAACATGCCAACCAACTGGAAATGACACAATAACCAGTCCACAAGCATCCTCTAGACCAGGTCTAGGATCCCACTTCATAGCATAACACCAAGAACCATGCTCCATGTGTCCATTAACCAAGCAGTCCACTACGTCAATAGGTAAAAATAATAGATGACTTCTTTGGACGTTTCAACAACGTCATCATTGCCTTGAAGAACTTGGGTAAGATATATCTCTTGTCACAAAGATTCTATGATCAGTACTAAAGGAATGAAGCCCTAAGGTGACAACTTTAGAGACTGCAAAGGATTTTGACACTATCTCACTCGACTGGTTAAGAGGAAACTTAGTGATCCATGAACCTGAACTTATGCGGCATGAAGGACCCTTATACTAAAGAGGAATGGCACTAAAAGCAACTGATGATTCAAACAGAGATGAAAGTGACACTGAATTATAAATAGATGAAGATGAAGAATTCAATTTCACGGTCAGAAAATATGCTTGCTTCTACAAAAAGAAGCTCATGAAAAAAGAGAAGGAAATAAGAAAACTGGAAATAACAAGTTCCTATCAAAAGGGAGCAATGATAATAGCAATACACAAAACAATCAAATCATATGCTATCACTGTAAAAAAATCTAGACACAGAAGACCAGAATGCCTTCTTTTTCTAAAGGACAAGTTAGAAAATGGAAAAACCCAAAAAGCAAGCTATGAATACATCTTGACTAGATGAGGACTTTGAAAACTTTGAAGAAGAAAAGCTTGAAGAAGTCAACAATGTTTGCTTTATGGTCGAATCAGGAGACAATAATGTATGTTATTATGACTTCGATATTGAAATTGATCAATTAAAAGAAGCATATCATGAACTGTATGATCAGTATAAAAAACTAACAGTGTAGTATTTCAATAAGGTTGAGAAGTCTAAAAATAATGATGCATCCTTAACGAGTAAGATTGAATCACTAGAATCTGAGAATAAGAATTTATTGTCTAGAATTATGTCTCTTGAAATGATGACAAGTAAAAAGTCTCTGCAAAGGAATTCTTGGAACAAAAGGTAAGTTCGTTTAGTAAATATTTTTCTTGAAAATGATTTTGTTAAGGTAAAACAATTTAAAGAAAAAGTTACTTCTCAAGAAAATGATCGTGCCAATTTTGTTGATGGTAGGAACAATCTTGATGCATTGCTTGGTAATGGTAAAGGTGTTTTTGATAAAGCTAGAATAGGATATAATGAAAATAATAACATTAGACCATATAAGAATTTCTTTATTAGATTCAGCAGTGGCCATGGTCAAAACAACAAGAACCTAATAAATAACAAAAATTATAGTAATTCCCATTCATCTATTTTATGCAATTATTGTGGTCGACATGGTCATATTAGTTGTTCCTGTAACTTTTATAAAATGAAGAAATTATCTCAAATGTATGTTTAGAGATCAAAAGATCAAATTACTAACCTGAAAAGACCTAAAAAATTGGGTACCTAAAATGAGATAATATATTATGCAAATATGCTTCAAAATAGAGACAAGAAAAAATCATTGGATAGTTGATAGTGGTTGTTTGAGACATATGACAGGTGAAATATCATATTTTAACTATATTGAAAGGAAAGACGGAGGTAATGTTGTCTTTGTCGATAAAAACGAGGCAAAAATCATTAAAATTGGTAAAATTAGTGACTTTAACTATGCTTTTATCAATAATGTTCTTTATGTTGATGGATTGAAACATAACTTGTTAAATGTAAGTCAATTATATGATAAGGGTGATGAGTTACTTTCTATGCATCACATTGTGAAATTATTGATAATCTTAATGATAACATTGTTTTTATTATTTCTAGAAATTAGAACATATAATGTGATCAACTGGAAGATATGTCTTTACAAAATGTCAAATGTTATGTTTCTAAAGAAAAGTATTCTATATCTGGCATAGAAGATTTAGAGATGCTAGCATGAGCATCCTATCAAAATTGACCAAAAATGAGTTAGTGAGAGGACTTCCTAACCTGAATTTTGAGAATAATCATGTATGGAAAGCTTGTTTAAAAAGAAAACAAATCAAAAGTAGTTTCCCTCCTAAAAATATTGTGTCTACTAACTAGCCACTTGAACTTATACATATGGACTTATTTGGTTCTACTAAGACTCAATATTTTGGTGGTAAACATTACGGCTTTGTTATATTAGATTATTATTCTAGATTTACATAGGTTTATTTTCTATCAAATAAGGATGATACCTTTGAAGTCTTTGAGAAGTTTTGTAAAAAATTTCAAATTGAAAAAGGATATTGCATTACATTTATTCGAAGCAATCAGGGAGGAGAATTTAATAACAAAAAAATTCGAAGATTACTGTAATGAAAATGGGATATCTCACAATTTTTCATGCCCAAGGAATCCTCAACAGAATGGAGTTGTTGAGAGAAAGAACAGGACTCTAGTTGCTATTGCCAAAAACAATGCTAAGCCAAAGTGGTCTACCTCATGATTACTGGGTAGAAGCCGTGTCAACTGAATGTTACATACTTAACCAGTACCTTGTAAGACCTATTCTAAAAAAGACCCCTTTATGTTGCAGAAAGGAAGAAAATTGAATGTTGCCTACTTTCGAGCATTTGGTTGCAAATGCTTCATTCTAAAAAATGGAAAAGACAACCTTGGAATGTTCAATGCGAGATCAAATGAAGCTATCTTTCTGGGCTACGGTACTGCTAGTAAAGGAATCAAATTTTACAACAAAATAACAAAGAAGATAGAAGAATCAATACATATAGTCTTTGATGAAGTACTACTCTTGATAACAACAATTGATTCATATGATGAAGAGCATTCCTTAGCTCCTAATAATACATCACAAACTCAAGCAACACCTATAGTACCTTTGGAATTACAAGATCAAGAAGGTCCTTCTAAAGCCAGGGTAGAGTAGGCTCCTTCCTCTCAACAAGAGCCTATATAATGAAGAACACCAAGAGAATAGAGAGGTCTTGATACACATCAATACATTCTAGAAGACCCCTCTGAAAGTATAAGAACTAGATCGTCTTTCAAGAAAATTTTTTTACCCTCCTCTCATAATTACAATCAAAAAATGTTGAAGAGGCTCTTACTAATGAAAATTGGGTTTCAGCTATAAAAGATGAACTGTCTCAGTTTGACAAAAACAAAGTTTGGAATCTAACACCTTATCCACAAAACAAGCCAGTCATTGGAACTTATTTGGTGTTTCGAAACAAACTTGATGAAAATGGTAAGGTGGTAAGAAACAAAGTTAAACTTGTAGCTCGAGGTTATAATCAATAGGAAGGTATTGATTTTGATGAAACTTATTCGCCTGTTGCTAAACTGGGATCAATTAGAATTTTGTTTGCCTTTGTATGTTATATAAACTTCAAATTGCTCCAAATGGATGTTAAAAGTGCCTTCTTAAATAGATATATTAATGAAAAGTGTTTGTTAAGCAACCTCCAAGCTTTGAAGATGATAACCATCCTGATTACATAATGAAGTTTACTAAAGCTCTATATGGTCTAAAGTAGGCTCCTCGAGCATAGTATAAAAGGTTAAGTAATTTTCTGCTTGAGAGTGATGTTGATTGAATTTTGCAAAACAGTCTACTTATTTTACGATCAAAAACTGAAAGTATATAGGTCGTGACTTGTAGTTAGAAAGCAGATATTGATCCCACAGGGATTGATGCCTAGATACTACTTAATTCATATTAAACTTTGTTTAACAAACGAAATTGTTTAATGAAAATAAATGGAAAAATTAAATCAAAATTAAATAACTAACAATGAATAATTGAAAATAACAAAATGCAGACAATTGGAATTCAAGGTTTTAATAACTAGAGATCAATTTTTTCCTATCTTGTTGTTGACATTAAAACCTATCTACTTGTTTTACTCAAAAACTGTAAGTGAACAGATCGTGACTTGTAGTTAAAAAGAGTCGATATCAATCTCATAAGGATTGATTTATAGACACTGCTTAATTTAGATATAACTTTGTTTAAGAAACGAAATTAATTGTAATGAAATCAGTTTAGAAAATTAAATCAAAATTAAAAGATTAATGATGAACGAAGAACAATACCATAATTGCAGAAAAGTCAAAATTCATGAATCTAAAGACTAGAGATTTTTTTCTCCCTCCTATTTTATCGATTGAATTGTGTCTCACCCTAGATTTCTGAATTTACTAATTACCCTCTCTCAAGGTGTAACTATTTCTCCCTAATTGAATTAACAGGAATAAATTGGACAATTTGTCAACCTACCTAATAACTCTACCGATTTAACTAGTTATTAAACTATCCTATAGGTGATCAATTGACTAGCCGAGATCTCTGTTCTAACTATTCAATTAACGTAATGATTGTTAATCTATAGGTTGCCAACTCTTGTTGTACAATCCTACACAAATTTCATCTTACTCACTCTCTCAATTTGTTGTACGAAAACAATTAAAAACAACAATCAAAGATAACTTCATTCAATTCAATAAAATAGGATTTCTAAAAAACTAGTTCAAAAGCAATCCCTAAAATTAAATCAGCCTAACATGGTCTCCAAAACATCATCAACATTCAAATAAACCATTTTTATAAAGAAAAGAAGAGATCAAAGTGACAAAATTTTGAATATAAAGACTCCTTCTCTTCTTTACCAAAATCTGGATTTTTGGTGTTGATGTGCTATTTTGCCCAATCTTGATGTTGATCCTTATCTTCAATCCTTTCTTAACATCACTCGAGGATGGTGTTTCTATAGAAGGGTGTTGTCTCTCTTTGAAGATGGAGGCTTAATTATCCTTTTATAATCCAAAAACTCTAGGTTTAATGAAGTCCCATAAAAAGTCTCGAAATGTAATTCCCATGCCTGTAGGAATTTGTATGATTCCCACAATCGTGGAATTAGTAACAGATTCACTCCTCTTTTATTCTTCTGTTCGATCTCTAATTCAACCTCCAATTGCTCCATATGCCTTCCTACATAAAAATAGTCAACTATTACCCTCAATTAACATCAAACACATAAGAACAACAATGGAAATCAAACTTAATGAAAACATACAAAATGAATCCTAAACTGCAACATTGATCAACAATTATGCAAGAAAACACATGCCAAATACCTACAAAAATATATATTAATGCACACATATCACTTGTCTATCTCTTATTTTATTAATTGAATAGTGTCTCACCTAAGATGTCCAATTATATTAACTACCTCTCAAGGTGTAATTAATTGTCCCTAATCAAATTAAATGAAGTTGATTAAGCAATCTCTCAATCTACCCAATCAATCCACCAATGTAACTAGTTATTAAGTTTTCCTAAGGGTGATCAATTAAATTAGTCGAGATCTCGCTCCTAACTAATCAATTAACATGATGATTATACGTCTATAGGATGCTAACTCTCGTTTTACAATCCTACATAAATAACCTAACTCAATCTCTCAATTTATTGTAAGTTATATGAATATAATTAACAATCATTAAAGACAACTTTCATTCAATTCAATAAAATAAGAGTTTAACAAGACAGTTCAAAAGTAATCCTTAAAAACAAATCAGCCACTCATGGTCTCTATAACATCACCAACATTGCAATCTGGAAATTTTGGTGTTGATGTGTTATTTTCTCAATTGTTGTTGTTGATCCTTGAATCTCCACCTTCCTAAAGACTCCAAACTTGGATTTTTTCACTCAAGGAGGCTCTTCTCTACAGAGGTATCACGTCTTATCTTCCATAGGGGTTTTATTTCTTATATAGTCCATAAAACTTAAAGTTTAATTGAACCCCATATATGGTCTCGGATAAAACATCCCACGATAATGGGAATTGGCATGATTCCCACAATTGTTGGATCTTACACCAGAAAGCTTCCTCTTCTCTTCCCCTTTTTGGTCTCTAGCTCAATCTCCAAGTTGCTTAAACTTCATTCCTACATCAAAATAGCCAATTCCTACCCTAAATTAACATCAAACATAATAGAACAACAATGAAGATTAACTAAACGAAATCATACAAAATGAATCCTAAAATGCAACAATAATAAACTATTATGCAAGAAAAGCATTCCAAACTTTAAACTTCCCCCCACTTAAATCTTTTCTTATCCTCAAGAAAAATAAATACAACCAATCAATTCTATCACTTCATTTTCACAAAGATCAAAGCATTCAATCCCTCAAATTTTAGCCAACTTAAATATCTAGTTACTGCACGTATCATGATTATTTTTCATTAGTGTACATAAGCAAACTCAACAAATGGCACCATCACTCAAGATAAGTATCAACGTAAAATGAATCTTCCTCATAGTTTCTCTCATTTCTTTCAAGTGTTTGATGGTTAGTGTTTCGCTTAAACTTCTTATAGGAAACTACACTACCATAGGCTTGCTAATACACCAATTTTCCTCTACAATGATTGCATGCATAAATAGATCAAAAGGACTTGTTTAGGGTTGTAATGTGGTAAGGGTTAAGGTGGGTAAAGAGGGTAAATTGTTTAACACAAGCACTTGTAATGTACAAAGCGGGTGAAAGGGATAACAAAACATAACTTCGAGATACACAAGTGTAACTATGCCACTACTTTGCACTTACTGATGCTACTCAATTGTTCTTCCTTTCTCTTTTCTTTTTAACAATTTTTTTCATTTTTTTTCTTTTTCTTAATGCATGGAAGAAGCTATGAATAAAATAGTAACTATATACATTATAATTCATAGGTAAACGTATCCTCAATTCATCTCAATAAAAATTTTCACAACAATCCCAACTAATGTACTACTTAATACTCTACTAAGCTTGTGAATGGGTAGGTTAATATGGTTTCAGGTTTTAAAATTTTTGGGTATTTTTTAGAAACAAAAGTTAAGGATCAACGGGGGTAACAAGGGATAATAAAAAGGGAAGGTCATTTAAGCCGAAGGTTAACACAAAAAGGGCCTTAATCATGTCTATTAAACATGCATCCAGTAGACTCAAACTGATTCAAAGAAAGTTTTGAAGATAATAATCTAATGAAGTATCACTCAACAAAGAAATAGAATGACTATGGATGGAGTCATATGGGCTTAATACTCACATTGGCTCAAATGAACATTCATTATGCATCTCTACACTACCTCATTGCTCAATTGTCAAATTGAGAGTAAGATTATATAACCAACTACTTTTCATCACTCTACATGTTTCACTTTCCACTCAAGTAGCCTAATCTGAGTTCAAGCATGCATCTAATCTAATTCCAACTATCATGACAAAATCTCATGGCAATACCAATCAAAATGATTCAAGTGTGGTTCCACCGTTTAACATAAAACAACATGATATGCCTAAACATGTATCCTATTTAAGAAAATGCAAACAGTGATTAAACCAATGCAATTGACAAAGTCAATGTCACCTCCCCACAGTTAAAGATCACATTGTCCTCAATGTGACAAGTCAACCACCAAATAAGGAATAAATACATCAAACTAAATGAAAGAAATTAAACTAAGCAAAAGAAATCAAACAAACAAATGACATCAAACGAAATAAAAGACATTAAACCAAACAAAAGATATTAAACCAAACAAAAGATATTAAACTAAACAAAAGATGTTAAACCAAACAAAAGAAATCAAACAAACAAATGACATCAAACCAAATAAAAGAAATAAAACAATGTAAAAGATTAGGGTAAGAAAAGCTTATGGGGATTGAGGGCGTTGGCGAAGGAACTTCAAAATTATTCCTCTAAAAGAACTTGAGGAATTTCTTCTTCAAGCACCACTGCTCCTTGGGCTAAAAGCCCAAATTGGGGCTTATTGTTTTTGAGTTTGATTAGTTTAGGACTTAAACTTGTAACTTGCTCAACGAAGGTCTAAACTTTCACAGGTCTACTCAATTTAAGGTTTTTTTGGAAGAAAAATAGGATGTGTTTTACACGCGCCGTTACATACAGGTTTGTTAGTCTTTAACCATGGGTCTTTAGTCACTGGTAACGCCATGTGTCTTTAACAATTGGTCTTTAGTCATTAACCATGGATTTTACTCAACTACATGGCAATTGCGTGGATGAAGATGGTCCCCATGCAGACTATTCGCTCACACCCACAATTCTTCAAGATCACCACTTTGAGTCTTGTCTTCTCCGTCTCTGTCGACCTTGGCAACATTTCCTTGCGCTTCTTACCCTATCTCCTTCAACCAAGCTGTTAGGGTCACCACGTCCTTTAAAAGGAAACACAAAAACACACCACTAAAGTTCATATTTGTTTATTCCATATGGCCATCTCTCCACCATTCATGCCACCCTTCCATCTTCTATTATACCCCCTCCCTACCTCATCTAATTCATATACCAACATCGTCTCTCATCTTCTTTTCCTTCCTTACTATTGTACAAACATTATTGCAATAATTCACTTGTGCATTACAACAAAAGAGGTCCTATTATATATCGAGTTCATTAATGGCTTGTTTGGAAGTGTCCAAGGAGGTTGTTAAAAGCTTAAGCTCCTATTCATATATGTATACATGTTAATTTCTTTTTTACTATATGCAAACTTGATATAACCCCAGAACAATGTATTGCAATTCTAGTTTCCTACAGTTCTTTTGGCTGATAAAAGAATTAAACTAACTTATGAGCAAACATTTGTCTTTTTTCCAATGATCGACACGATGATGATGTGTCAGGCCCCTGCTAATTATTATCATCGATTAAAGACTATTTAAAATTGGTCATTTATTCAAAAATATATTGATGTTTAGGTAATGTTTAAAGATGTTGACGAAGAATGAACTCCTGATGGAACTGTTAATTGACAAGGTGGTCTTGCTATGAGAGCACAATCTAGAAGACGGGTTGCTGGAATTATCATACTTTATAAGCTCAAATTCCATCATGTTCCTTGTGCTTGATCAAAAATTACTCATAGAATTGTCAACTCAGTGCAAACAATAGTCTACTATTTAACCTTTTATTCTTACTAGAAACCAATCCATAGTGGGACACTTTCTATTAGTCTTTATTGTTTAGGCTCAACACACTTTGGAAGGTATCCATAAACACAAGAAAAACACATATAATTCATCTGTGATGCTTCTCGAGCTTCATTTCATAATATAGGTAAGGTTTTACAGTAGCTAATAAGGGAAAAGGATGATGAGTTGTGATGATAAGAAAAGGACAAGAGAGTTGGTATAACTTGTAGCACTGACCAGTGAAGTTGAGAACAATTGTTGAAGCTTTGTCGTTGGACACTGAGCTAGCTAAGAATAAGGCCAACTGAGCTAAGGCTATGGTTGGAGAGAGAGTGTAGTTCGGGTGGGGACTCCTACTGGTCTTGCTTCTTGTTGGTGCATGCATTTAGAGTGGGACGTATTGACACGAAACGTTTGGTCTTTACTTGCATGTTATAGGTGTTATTCCACATGTCATCACTCTCAACACTTTCTGAAGAAAATTTTTCCAAACAGAAAAGTTTCTTGAGACTTGAAGTAACAAGTAACGTGAATTCTAGGAGGCTATCAAGTGTATGTTAGCTTTCTTTAACTTTTGGGAGTGCAGTGTCATAAACTTCATTTTGTTGCGCGATGGTCGTGACCTTTGTTATTTTTCAGTTTTGGAGTCTTAAGAAGGGTAAGAAGCCACATGTAAGAGGATATATGATATTTCTGTTTAGTGTTGTTTAAAGATCTTCCAACGTGTTTCTGTCATAGCCACATGAAGTGAGGTTCCAAGTTATCCCTGAATATCAATACGTGGTTGTTTAATCTTTCATCATAACATGTTATTTTGCAGCTCTTTGCAATGCACGTGCTTGAAGGAGCTCCCAAGTCTCTAATATGCCGTTGAAACTATTGTTAACTTCAAAGTGTTCAAATTATGATGCCAGACAATTCATTTTTCTTAAACCATACAAATTTGATAACTTTGTATTGTAGATTGTTCGGTTGGAGGTTTAGGGCCTAATATTGGATAAAGTGGGTAGTGTATAGCTTGTTCTTAATCTTATTCGTATATATTTGGTTTAGAAGTTCTCCATTTTTGTCCCCTTTGAAAATAAATTTGCCAACAATGCTAGTGTTTATGGTGAGCGAAAAATGGTTAATCTTTTATGGCAATCTAATAAAATGATTTGCTTTTTCATGTCTGTAACTATTGCCACTGTTGTCATTGTTGCAGAAATTTTGAAAAACAATAGATTAGCTATTGAAAAGAGTAAGATTGTTTATCATCTTTGAATTATAACAAACTTAATTTTGTATATAATATTAAAGGTGAACAATATTAATGAGAAGGAAGGTTACATAAGTTATGAAGAAATCAAGCTGGCCCGTGTAAACCCACTAGGAAGAATTAAGGTATCAGCATGAACAAGCTTAATGGTAGTTTTGCTATGGAGGCGTCACCACCCATCTTTTTGGCCACTGATAAGCATTTTCTCTCTGCTAACGCAGCAACTACCATTCCAATAGTTGATAGACCCAGTCCAATTGCTATTCTCTACAAGTTATTGAAACCTATTGAAAAACATATGAAACAGCATAAGTTTATGACCTCATGTATTTTCAACAATAAAGATATGCAAAGTTTATTCTGTCTGAAAGTGGTTTTCCAGGTTCTTAACAGGACTTGCTCTAAAGCAAATAAATCCATATCGTTTACTAGCTTGCTCATGATTAGTTGGTCAAAGTCCTTTAATGCTTTTCATGAGTTTAACTTTACCTAGTTGTCATTTACATTTCTTCTAAAAGGGCATGATAAAATGATCATAAACTCCCAAAGTTATCAAGATAGATGATACAAAGAAAATAGTGAGAGAGCCTACCAAAATTTGTAACCTTCCTATTGATCTTTTCATGGTAGATGCTTGCTCTACAGATTTGCGTTATGTTTTATATGGACAATGTAGGTTTGTTTGGCTGTTTCGGTGATGGAAATGAAATGGTTAAGAGGAGAGGAAAAAAAGTTAGCAGCAGCAGCAATACTTTCATAAAAATTTAAATGTTTTTATTTATTTATTGTTTTATAAAAATCCACGTGTTTTTAACGTAACATTGAAAGACTAACTAACTTTCTATAACGGCGCATGTATGACGCTTCTTAATTTCCATCCAAAAGATCCTTAAATTGTGCAGACCCGTGAAAGTTTAGACCTTCATTGAGCAAGTTACAAGTTTAAATCCTAAATTGATCAAACTCAAAAACATTAAGCCCCAATTTGGGCTTTTAGCCCTACTCCTTGTGGACTTGCCTCATTTGGGTGCCTAGATCGTTAATTCGCAATGCCATTTGCTGATGATTGGAGGCCATCTGATCAAGGATTTGTTGAAATCTATCGACCTCTACTGGTGCTGTTGGCTTCTCTTCCACTGCTTTTTCTTGTGGCTTTGGTATTGCTTGGGATGTGAATGGTCGGAAGCGACTGTATCCTTGCCCTTCCTGTTCTTCGTTGCATACGTATTTTAGGATTTTAGAGTTCCATAGAGTGGAACTCCAAAATCTTATAACACTTCAAATAAGATATGTTAAAAATATTGTATTGAGTTGTACACACATTATCCACATTAAAGTTATAAAACAAAGCTAAAGCAGAAGCAATATGAGACATGCCTATTCACAACACTGACTATTGATCAAAAAATCTTATAAGGCATATTGATTTTTATTTTTCGATCCATGCAGTAAAGAAAGAAAAGTTCTTTTTCCAAGCATTTATTACTTTCAGTTTTATTAAACACCCGTAAACACATAAATTTATACAAAAGCGAATGCTCGACGCTTTAAATTAAAGTGTTTAGTACATTGTGAGAGTCAATTTTTACTTAACTCGTTAGATCTTTCCAGTAATTATTGACATCAAATTCATCGTGATCATCTAGAATTTTTGTATTTGATAAATTGAAATCTCACGAATGACATGATAATCAAGTTTATAAACATCGTTAGTTAACCTAAACGAAAATACATCTATTTTAGGGTTACAATGTACTTTAGCGAAAAAATCCATAGTCATCATAAGGTAAATAGGCACATCACAACAAATGAATCTATACCAACCTATGTTTGCAGCTAGTCGCTCAACATTCCATCGCACGCCTATGGTTTCTAATAATTCAAAATCAAAGTAATGAGGAACAATCAATTCCCTATCTCTAAGGTCTCAAAAACGCATACCTTCTTCCTCCAAATAAATAGAAAATGGGGTACAAAATGTTATCGTCAAATTAGGTTTACCTTCACCAGAGACTTGAATGTGCAATTCGTCGATCGATTTCTGAGCTGCCATCTTGTTTAGTGCCATTGGAAGAAGAAAACCTACAAAATAAGAAAGAAAGGAATGAGCTCATTTTTTAGAGAGAGAAAGAGAAAAAATCTGACCCAAATCCTTATGTTTTGAATTATTAATGTATGGTAGGAGCAAAGGATTGAAAGATTTATGAAAAGAGATCAAGAAAATACTAAGAATCTAGAGGAAGATGAAGGACTTTAGAGAGTGGGAGAAGAGTTTTCGTAGGTTAGAGAGAGCATCTGTGAAAATTTTAAAGAATGAATGAAAGAAGAAAAGGCAGAGAATTTTAAAATTTACGCAGAGAATTTTAAAATTTACGCAGAGAATTTTAAAATTTCCCTCGGATGGGATATGGTCATGGGAAAATGACCAATTCCCACGATCATGGGTTGCTATAATTCTTTCACTTCTAAACCACCTTCCAAACCTCGTATGCATTCTCAATGATCCCATAACCTGCAAATACATCAAAATAATATTATCAACAAGAAATTCGAAGAGAAAACAAGTTAAAATTCAAACAAAAATCCAAATAAACATCATTCAAACTCAAATCAAACATAATCATAACTGAAGAATCAAATAAACAAATTAACATGAACAAACATAAGAAAATAAACATGCTAAGTTAAGGTCATTAGCTTGACCATTCCTCATACATTCATGAAAGAGTGAAAGAAAGGAAAGAGATAACTTCCCTTTCTTTTGGATATGTCCCTCCATAATATGGCTTGCAACAATGTCCATTGACCTATCTCTCCCTTTTCATTTTCCAACTACAAAGATCTATGAAGAAACACTTGAAGAATCTTGAAGTGTCCACTCCATCTTGACTTAAGCTTCCCGGAAAATAGCTGAATTCTTGAGTTATACAAAAGTACCAAGTCTGCACTCTTAAATTCCTTCTTCTTGATATGGTCGTCATGCCACTTTTTAGCCCTCTCTTTGTATAGCTTAGCATTCTCATAAGCATCATATCTTAATTCTTCCAACTCATTAAGATATAACAATCTCCTTTCTCCTGCTAGCTTCCAATCCATGTTCAATTTCCTGATTGCATAATAGGCTCTATGCTCCACTCCAATGGTAGGTGGCAAGCCTTGCCATACACAAGTTGGTATGGTTGATCGCGGCTTATCGTACAATCCTAAGATTGATCCTTGGAAACCGGTCAAAATCAATTTATACCAAGAATTGCAA
>JAOSBN010000004.1:6629485-6640317 GCA_027563595.1 Erythroxylum suave | reverse complement strand
ACATGTAAAGGCATTTCTAAACGCCCATGGACCACTCAAAATTACTATTTTACCCTTCCCATCGGTGATGGGATGTTTCATGATTAGATTAAACAGTGGATCTCATAAGCCGAAAGCATAAGTTGTTTAGAGTTAACATGTGGATACTTGCTAAGAGTAGTAAATACATTGGATGATCTTCCATGAGACACAAGTGTTAGTGATAGTCTCATCATAGTAACGGTGCAAATATCCTTAAACTTGAGGTGCTCAAGGATATCTTAGATATCTATCCCATACTTTGACTTTATTCCTCGTTAGGATGCTCATAGGGTGGTGATTGGGTACAACTTAAGGTATTCGAAGGTAATTGAGTAACCAATAAAGGATTAACCATTCCTAATAGGAGGAGATGATACCCACAACCTCTTGTCGAGGTTATTACTTAGGAATCTCTAGCCAAAGTGGAAATGTCATGAAGATAGTCTTCAGTGACGTATCCAATTGAGTAATGAATCTCAAGGATAAGAACTAAAATCACTTGGGCTAGATGTGATTTAGTCAGTCTAGTGGGAGTTGACACTTTAACCATACTCTGAACCAAGTAGGGTATAGAATGGTGAAAGGAAGAATTGTATGGGAACATTGTCTATTGAAAGTAATCAAACAGACTTTCTGATCAATTAGCGTCATGATGTGTTGCTAGATACCACTCATGACTTGCTTAAATTAAGGGTAATTCAATGGCTAACATAACTGGGAACCTAATGGGAGCTATAAAAGTGTGGTAACTTAGGGTCATTTGATTATGAATTATATGATACATATGAATCTTGCTTATTAGTTAAGATGACAAATTATCCTTTAATAAGTAAGATGACAAAATTACCCTTTAAAGAAGAGTTAATATTTACATGGTAAATTAAGTGCGATTAAAGTCACTTAATTCCCACTAACTCTCCATTGATGCTAAGAGTTAGAGGGAGGCCAAACGGTGTCAAAGACATTCCATTTTCATTCAAAAGTTGTAGGAAAACAATGTGTCTTTTTAGTGAATTGTTCACCATCTTCTAAAATACTCTCTTAGAGAACACACCACAAAGATAGCAATTTGTGTGTGTTCTAACCATTCTTTGTAAGAGGTTTCAGGCTTTTCTCTTCGTGTGGATATAATTAGAGACATCCTCCTTTGGTCGTTATGGTTTACGATATCCCCAATAGGTGAAGACAAAGAAGAACGAAGGAGATTGTAAGGTACACATCTTAAGTTCATGTTTTGTTTTACTACATCTAATAGAACATGTTTGATTTTGTATTTTCTAGGTTTTGGTTTTATTTTCCACTATGTATTTTAATAGTTGATGCATGTGATGCATGATCGAAACCCAACATGTTAAAGTTATGTTAATGCGTCTTATTGATATTTCACTTATATGAATGCATATTGCTACTTTATTTTAATGCAAATGTTGTTGTTAGGTATGTTTATACGAAATGTTCATGTTTGACTTATGTTTTTGTGTACTGTTCAATTTTGACTTATATTGTGCAGAATGTTAATGTTTGGCTTATGTTAATGCACAATATTGATGTTTTACTTATATTAATGCAGAATGATGGTGTTTGCGTTATGTTTGTGCGGAATTTTCATGTTTGAGTTATGTTTGTGTAGAATTTTCATGTTTAAGCTATGTTTATGCAGAATGTTCGTCCTTGAGTTATGTTTTTGTGGAATGTTAATATTTGAGTTATGTTAATGTGAAATGTTGATATTTGAATTATAACTTTTCAATATTAATGGCACCTGGTAGAAACAAAGGAAAGAAGGTGGAAACTGTCAAAATTGTTCCTCCCCTATAACAACTAGATGAATTTAACCATATTCAACAACAAACAACTTCAACCACCAATGAAGTCAATCAACAACAACCTCTATTTCCCTCAACTAGTGTTGAGGGATCTTCAGCTCTGTTAATCTTTACCACCTGTAATTACACTTTTACTAAAATATATATTTACATGTTTAATGTATTTTATTTCATTATTTTTCTTTTGTTTTTAGGTTTTAAGACTGGTATCAAAAAAAGAGGTAGAAGTATCATTAAAGGTTCTGAGTTGCAACGCATAAATGTTGCAATGAACAACAAGTTTACTATTTATATTGACACCTCACAAGCTCAGCCTCTTGATAAGATTCAATCAGCAAAGTTGTCTAGTGAGTTAGGAGTCATTGTGAGAACTGAATTGCCTTGCCTTCAACATGCCAAGCAGTTGAAGTAAGACAACTTGATAGAAAATGCTTTAGATAAAGTTTTAGTAAATTTTCAATTGAATTAATTATATGTAATTTTGTTTTACTTATTTTTCACAAATGAAACTCAATATTGTCGATAGCAACAAGCCTAAACCTCAAGTTGTGTGAGCTCACTTAAGGATGCAATAGGTCAGCCTAAGCCAGGGCCTCTCCTGGCCTGATCCATAAGCTGATTGGTTATATTTTTTAAAAACATAAAAAGTGATGTCATTTTTAACATTACAATCAGGCCATAGGCCGAGCAAGGTCAGCTCATGCTTAGACCGTAGGTCAAATGGGCTGAACAATTTTAGGTTGTGGCCCACCCATAGCCTGGTTAACTCATGTCGAGCCAAAATTGACATTCCTAACCTCACTGTTGAAACAAAAGGCCAAGAATCATCGTTATTGGCTGCATAATTCTACAAATTTTTTCCTTCTGATGAGGAAGCAAGGAGACATATTCCTAAACAAATTTCTTTAAAAAATTGGATTCAAATGTGTGATTATTAGGCATCTATCAGTGTTAGGGTTTGTCTTCTTTCTCTTCACATTTGCTTTTGATAGGTGTGCATTAGGTTATGTTTTCATAGGAATTTGGCATGTATTTTCTGGAATAATTGTTGTTTATTGTCCTAGTTTAGGAATCATCTTGTATGTTTTCATTAAGTTTGATTTCCATTGTTGTTCCCGATATTAAGAAGCATGAAAGTGAAATAAGAAGGACGAAGTGTCTATATTTTTCAAATCAAGATATAGCTAAAGAAGGAGAACAAAGAAGACTAGAGCTAATGTTGATGGATTTCATGAGGTCAGCGTTTAGTCCCCAAGGAGTGGCGAGACTAGTGGTCGAGGTAAATAACTTTGAGATAAAGTCGATGCTACATACTATCCTTCAAAACAGTGTGTAGTTCTACGAGCTATCCAATGAGGATCCGAATGCCCACATTACAAATTTCTTAGAGATTTGCGATACTTTTAGATTCAACGAAATATACAACGATTCGTTGAAGCTAAGACTATTTTCATTCACATTGAAGTATCGAGCTAAAACATGGTACAATTCTTTGAATATAGGCCAAATCACGACTTGGGAGTAGCTCACCCAAGCATTCCTCACCAAATATTTTCCATTGACAAAGACAACGAGGATTATTAAGGAGATAACAAATTTTCAGCAAAGCGATAGAGAATCTCTCTATAAAGCTTAGGAGAGATTTAAAGAACTTCAGAGGAGTTGTCCACATCATAACCTCCGAAGGAATTTCCGCTTCAAATGTTCTATAATGGAGTGAATCCGAGAACAAGGTGCCATTAAATGCAACAGCTGGAGGTTTATTGATGAGGAAGATGATGGAAGCAGCTCATGATCTCTTGGAGGACTTGGCAAACAACAATTGCATATGGTCAAGCTACAAGAGCAGAGAAGGACAAAAGGAACAAAAAGGTATGATTCACATTGACTCAGTTACTACCTTACAGGCTCAGATCATGGCTTTGACAAAGCAACTAAACAACATGCAAGGAGTGTCTACCTTAACAGTTAAGGCAATACAAGCACAATGTGAGTTATGTGGGGAGAACAACCATAGCTCAGCAGAATGCTTTCTATTAGGAGCTGGCATGACCGAATAAGTAAGCTACTTAGGCCAGTGCAGCGAGGTAATGACCCATATTAAAATACATGTAATCCGGGTTAGAAAAAATACCCAAACTTTTCTTGGAGTAATAATAATGCAGGTGGCTAACAAAGACCACAAGGACTGCCAGGATTTTAGCAAGATTGAATAGGAGCTTTAAAGAGAAAAATGGATAAGATAATGGAGGTCTTAGGGTCCCAACTGGCAATGCAAGAAGAGAATCATAAAAGGATAAATGCAAGTCAAAAGGAAAATCAGAAGAGGATAGAAGCAAAATTCGACCAGATTTTGAAAAATCATGCATCATCCACCCATAATCTGAAAGTTCAGGTAGGCCAACTAGCTAACGCTTTATCTTGACAAACGCAAGTAGTCTACTGAGCAACACCTAGGTGAATTTGAAGGAGAGAATCATGGCCATTACTCGGATAAAGAAAGAAGAAAGAGAATATGGGGAGCAAGATGGAAACAAGCAGGAAGAACAAACATTATTAGAAGTCTTTCCAAGTGGATTAGTGAGCGAGATGATTAAGGAACTTCAACTTGGACTTCCACATCAAATTTTTGCTCAGTGGAAGCCATCTTTAAGTGGAGTAGCTAGAAATTCTAAGGAAAGGGAGTTAAGGAAGATGACAGACATAACAAATCAACTCCAGACAAAGCTTATGTTAAAGGAACCACTGAAGGAAGAGGTTAACAAGCACATATCAGAAGAAAATCCACATGTAGCACAAAAGAAAGAAGATCCAAGGGACTTCTTCATTCTGTGCAGTATAAATGGAGTTAAGATAGATCGAGCATTTGCAGATTTAGGAGTAGGTATCAACATGATGTCGTACTCATTCAGTCAAAAGTTAGGTCTAGAAGAGCCAGAGCCAACTAAGACACTAGTGAAAATGGCTAATAGAACAATGCATCTACCGAAGGGGATTATCAAGAATGTGCAACTACACATTGATAAATTTACCTTCCCCGCTGATTTTTACATATTGGATATTAGTAAAGAGGAGGACACCCCAATGGTTCTTAGGCAACCTTTTTTGCTACAACTCATGCGATTATTGATGTCGATGGAGGCAAGTTAATACTTAAAGTGAGAAAGGATAAGTTAACATTCAAGGTGTCGAAGAATAATTATCGTCCTACTTTACCCCCAACGAACATCAAGGAACCTAAACTCTAAGGAGGATGGGACAATATTGAGGACCCTAGGAATGCATTCAGGAAGAAACGAATGCATAAAAGAAGGAGAAGGAAGGAAAATAATAATGAAAATGGAATCCAAAATGGGGTAGCTTATCTACAAAGTTTAAAATCAAATTTTACACGAGTACCGTATTGGTCATTTGAGCTACCATGAGCATAAAGAGAAGTCGAGCTACCGGCAGTAAACAAAGCGTTGCATGGGAGGCAACCCATGGATGTTATTCCCTTTTGAATGTTTTTGCCTAGTTTTTGTTTGATTTCTTTGGCTCGATCAATTTTTTAATTAGATTCAATTGATGTTTATATTGATTTTTTTTGGATTTCAATTTGTTTTCTTTTCAAATTTCTTGTTGATGATATGATCTTGATGTATTTGTAGGTTTTGGGATCATGAAGAGTACATATAAGCTTAGAAGAAGGTTTGAAATTATGAGGATCACCAATTCCCATGTTCATGGGAATTGAAGTGATTCCCATGAACGTGAGAATCCTCTCCAAAACAGAAAGGAATCCCATGCTCATGGGAATTGTAGGGATTCCCACTATCCGAAAGGGAAACTTAAGTTTCCCTGCCTCTTTTTTCTCTCACCCACTTCAAAATTTTCACTCCCTCTCTCTCTAACCTACGATTTTCTCTCTTCCCCCTCTCTAAAACCCTTCATTTTTCATCTAGATTCTTGGTATTTTCTTCATCCCTTTCCATTAATCTTACATTCCTTCACTCTTTACATGCCTCAATCATTCAAAAACATAAGGATTTAGGTGGGATTTTATTTTCTCTCTCTAAAATTTGAATTTCACTCTCTCTTTCATTTTTGCAGTTTTTCTTCTCATAATGGCTCCACCAAGGACAAGTAGGGTCAAGAAACCTTTTGGACCCCGAATTTTCTTGGAATTTATTTTTACTAAATTAGCAAGCATGAATATAAGTGGAATTCATGAATTAGAAAATTTATTGAGTTTAATTTAGCCTTTTATTACTTTCGTGAGGTAGTATAGATCAAAAGGAAGAGTTAGAATTAAGATAAGGAGTTAAAAGGAATTAGATTGAATAAGGAAGGGTAAGATAGGAAGGTTAAAATTTTGTCTTAAACTAATAAGACAATAAGAGAAGAGAGTTGTGAGTGTTAAGAAAAAAAAAAGAGAAAGTTTTAGAAGAAACTAGAAGGAGAGGAGGTGAAAACCAAAGCAAGGAGAAAGAAGAAGGAAAGAGTAAGGAGAAAAAAGAAGAAGAAAGAAAAGGGTTTAGTTGAAAATAATTTAGGTACTTCCTATCTTTTCCTCTTGCTGTAGTAGAAGAAGGAAGTAGAGAAGATAGGTTATGTGCTGAAAATGAAGAGAAAAGCAAAGAACCAAAATTCTTCTTTTTGTATTTTTAGAAACCTTAACTAGATCCTAGTTCTTCTTGTTAGAAAAATCAAGAATAGATTAAGTTTAAGCACATTCATGAATATGTAAGCTTATTACCTATGTCTCCAAGCAATTAAAACCCTATGAGATGAACTATCTTGCGCACGACTTGGAATTAGCTACTATATTCTTCACATTGAAGATATGGAGACATCATTTATATGGAGTCACTACTAAGGTATTTACAGACCACAAGAGTCTTAAATATTTGATAAGTTAAAAAGAGTTGAATTTAAGGCAAAGGAGATGGTTAGAATTATTGAAGGACTATGACTTGATGATAGACTACCACCTGGGGAAAGCCAATGTATTAGCTGATGCACTGAGTAGGAAATCTACCATGGCGCATGTGAAGATGTGAAGACTACCACCCGGGGAAAGCCAATGTTTGTTGAAGGAATTGGCCAAATTAAAGGTGACATTGAGGCAAATTGAATCTGGTGGTATATTGGCTAATTTTAGAGTAAGGCCAGTATTGAATGAGAAAATTAAGGAATTGCAGGAACAAGATAAGTACTTATGCAAGCTCAGAGAAGAAATCAAAAATGATAAGCCTTTGGAAATAAAAGTGAGAGAAGATGGATTGATGTTGGTAGGCAACAGATTATGTATTCTGGATATGCAAGAGATGAAGGATGAAATTCTTGATGAGGCACATAATGCTCCATATGCAATGCATCTGAGAAGTACTAGAATGTATAGAGATTTAAAAGAACATTTCTGATGGAGAGGAATGAAGAAGGATGTCACAGAAAATGTTGGAAAATGCTTGGTGTCAACAAGTTAAAGCAGAACATCAAGCACCCACCAATAAGCTTAAGCCTTTGACTATTCTGGAATGAAAGTGGGAAAAGATTACAATAGATTTCTTAATAGGATTACCAAGGACCAACAAGAAGCATGACGTAGTATGGGTGATTGTGGATAGGCTAACCAAGTCAGCACATTTCTTGCCTATCAAATAGACAGATTCTTTGAATTCCTTGACCTAAAAATGCATAAATGAAATAATCAGACTTTATGGGATTCCAAGTTCCATAGTCTTTAATAGAGATCCCAGATTTACCTCGAGATTTTGGGAAAGTTTGCAAGAAGCTTTGGGAACTAAATGAAAATTTAGTACAACCTTTCATTTATAGACGGATGGTAAATCAGAGAATATAATAAGGACATTGGATGCAATGTTACGAGCTTGTGTTATGGACTTTAAAGGCTCATGGGATGAGCATTTACCTTTGATTGAATTTGCTAATAATTCCTATCACTCAGGAATTCAGGTGGCACCTTATGAAACCTTGTATGGTAGGAGGTGCAGAACTCCTATTTGTTGGGACAAGGAAGGTGAAAGAAAACTTATAGGACCTGAGTTGGTATAAGCTACAGTCGATAAGATTAAATTGGTAAAATAGAAACTCAAAGCAGCTCAAGATAGGATGAAGAGTTATACAGACGCACATAGGAAGGAGATGGAATATGAGGTGGGAGATAAAGTGTTTCTTTGAGCTTCACCATGGAAAAGAGTTTTAATATTTAGTTGAAAGGGTAAACTTAGTCCAAGATATATAGGTCCTTACGAAATTATTTAGAAGAATGGGCCTCTCGCCTACAAGTTAGCCTTGCTGCCAGAGTTATCCAAGATTCATAATGTCTTCCACATATCAATGTTGAGGAGATATAGATCAGATCCTTCACACATAATCCAACCTCTAAAAATTCAATTAAGGGAGGATTTAACTTATGAAGAACGACCAGTGGCGATTCTAGATTCAAAGGAAAAGGTCTTAAGGAATAAAACTATAAAGCTGGTAAAAGTTTTATGGAAGAATCATACAAAAGAGGAAGCAATATAAGAATCTTTGCAAGCTATGAAGGAGAAGTATTCACACCTATTTGTGAATTCAGGTAAGGATTTTGAGGATGAAATTCTTTAAGGGGGAGATATGTTGGACCCTGAATTTTCTTAGAATTTATTTTTACTAAATTAGCAAGCATGAACATAAGTAGAATTCATGAATTAGAAAATTTGTTGAGTTTAATTTGGCCTTTTATTACTTTCGTGTGGTAGTATAGATCAAAAGGAAGAGTTAGAATTAAGATAAGGAGTTAAGAGGAATTAGATTGTACAAGGAAGGTTAAGATAGGAAGGTTAAATTTTTGTCTTAAACTAATAAGACAATAAGAGAAGAGAGTCGTGAGTGTTAAGAAAGAAAAAGAGAAATTTATAGAAGAAACTAGAAGGAGAGAAGGTGAAAACTGAAGCAAAGAGAAAGAAGACGGAAAGAGCAAGGAGAAAGAAAGGGGTTCAACTGAAAAAAAATTAGGTACTTCCTATCTTTTCCTCTTACTTTAGTAGAAGAAGGAAGTAGAGAAGATAGGTTATGTGCTGAAAATGAAGAGAAAAGCAGAGAACCAAAATTCTTCTCCTTAGATTTTTAGAAACCTTAACTAGATCCTAGTTCTTCTAGTTAGAAAAATCAAGAATATATTAAGTTTAAGCACATTCATGAATATGTAAGCTTATTAAAGCTTTATTCGTGTATGATGATTGAATGAAAATATATTTGTTCTTAGGAACCAAGATTATCGAAGGCAAGAACAAGAGGAGAGAGAAACTTGATCTTGGAAATATCAAGTAAATAGGTGGGTAATACGTTTATAGTTTTTGTGATTATGAGTTGAAATTATTTATTTGGAAGTGTATTTAAATGATTGCTTTTACTCATTGTAAATGTGGGAAAAATATGTTCTATGAATTTGATATCATGTTTATGTGAAAGATACTGCATTTTTGTATTGCTGAAAAGTAGAAAATTTAAGAAGCATGAAAGATATAAATATGCTATGAAATATGTATGCATCAAAAAATTTACTTATGTGGGCAAGAGAGATGCCATTTAGTTCGTCACGTGCACGTTGACCTTAAGCCTTCTCCCGACTGCCCGCTTGTGGCATATGAGCTTCGAAAAATGGACTCATTTCGTTTATGGTGTAAACTTCGGCTTCGCCATTTTGTTTCATGGGATTCTCTCGAGCCATATTGTCTGTGCATTCATTGAAATTTGCTAAGCACGATATATGATTATATGTTTCATGATAATGATTGAAAACAAAGATATTTGATTTAACTTCTGTGACAGAAATTTTAGGTATGTGTTCTGTGAACTGAATTTGTATATATATGTATATAGTTGCTTGATTGTTATGTGTGTATATGGTTCATCACCTATAGCTATAAGCATATTAGCTTCTAAGCTCCCCAACTCAACCCACAATTTTTCCATTCTTCATGTGAAGAAATGGAAGATTAGTGAACCTTGCAAAAACTTCAACAAATCTCCAAGAAATATTTCATTTGTAACTAAGTTAGTTTGGATCATTTTGGTAGCTTTATAAGCATGTTAGGCATGAGCATCAATGTTGTATTTTGTATTATGCTACTGATGTGGCTTTTGTTTGTAATTGGAGTGATGAACCTACTCTGTTTTAACTGAAAAATGAATGACAACAAGAGTTGACGAATTCCTTCTGTTCGTGTCTAATTTTTATTCTGTCAAAATTGCTATATCTTCAATTGGGAACAAAATCGATAGTTGATGAGGACTTTTGAATAGATTTTTTGAATTAAATTGGTTAATTTAGGATATTTTTATGTATGGCTTGTATTGTTGGTTTTCCAATCTTTGAAAATTTTGTAGAAGTATTGACAGTAGAGAGAAAATAAGAGAATAAAGAAAAGAAAAGTGTGTTCTGAAACTTTAAGGAATAAACTATATTGATCCAAGAAAAATTTGATGAAATTGTCTTCATCAAAGTTGTAGACCTTTCTCTTAGCTTTCCAATGATATAAAGTTTGTAATTTTCAGACTTCTAGATTGAAAGTTGTGAAGTTTTTAATTGGGTATATGCGACAGGGATGTCGCGATCATGCACAAGCACAATCGCAACAATCCCAAATTTTTCAGGAAAGTCGCGATCTTGCTCGAACCTCAAATTTCTGCCACTGTTCAAATCATGACCTTTGTATTTTTTTATGAATTTCACGATCATGCATAAGCACGATCGCGACTCCCCTTTGTCAGTGTCAGTCACTGTCGTGAGAAATTTTTCTCACGCCCGTGACTTTTGCTTGTATTTCTCACGAGTGTGAGAATTAAGAATCATGTCCGTGACTCTTCTCCTTTTGTTTTTCTATTTTATTTTCGTTATTTATTTGTAGATTGTTTTTTTTAATGCCCAATTCAATTTATTTTCATGTTCATTTTATTCTATGTTAATTTATTTAAATTGTTAGGTAATTGTTCTTA
>JAOSBN010000004.1:6606531-6629385 GCA_027563595.1 Erythroxylum suave | reverse complement strand
ATTTATTTATTTTATTATTATTTGCTTATATTAATTCATGATTTCTTTTAATTTATTTTCATGTCCAAGTGATTCTAAGTTATTTTGATTAAATTGCTTACGTATTTGTTCTGCTCCCACCAAGGAATTAAATTCTTTTATTGTTGATATTAATTTTATTTATGATTATTTTATTTTAAAAGTACCCTAATTTTTGGCACCTTGCCGCCATCAAATAGGAACGGAGACCCGAGGCCAACAAATCAGTCGACGAGCTCCGCCTTTAAGTTTCCGATGAAGGGAAAACCAACTTAGCGATAACCTATCGGGCCTCATTTTTTATTTACTCAGAAGAAGAAGATGCGCGTTTCTGTAACTTTAGGAGTCGAGCAATAGTCACTCCTAGGTATTTGGATTTTGACCTATTAGAAAATATATAAGTGAGACATCGACTTAAACAATTAGCTACAAACATACGGTGGAATAGATTTGTTCCATGTGACGTACCTATTTCTGCCACCCTATCTTGAGATTTTTTCACAACAGTTAAGTTTAATTCTAAAATGGATTTGTTTTGGCTTAGGTTAGGTGGAAATGTTTTTAAACTTGATTGTTCTATCATGCGTGAATTGTTTAATTTACCGAATGCAAAAATTTTAGATGATCATCCAGATTTTGATGTTGATGCTTATTAGAACACCCTCACGGATGAAGAACATTTTGATTCACGTAATGCACCGAATTCTCTAATTCAGAGTGTTAAGCTTTTGTTGTTACATAAATTTACGTGCCTAACTATGTTTAATAAAATGGAAATCAGTAAATGCTTAGCTAACGAGCTTTTCTTTTTATAGTGCATGGATAGAAAGCTTAAAATAAACACACCTTATAGAATTTTTTGATCAATAATAAGTGTGATTAATAAAAAGAATACCTCTTTTGGGATGACTCATATTACGTCTGCTTTGGGTGTATTTTATAATGTTCATACGGAGAATGTGCACGTTACTCCCCGTGACATGTTTGACATAGTCTATTTGAGACGTTTTGAGATTGTGGAGGTCCAATCTATAAAACTTTGCAATCCTTAGACGCACATTGTAGTGAGGAGCAGGAGGGGTGCCAGTGCAGTCATAGACCAACATTCCATATCTAGTGTGGCTCCAAAACTAGAGGAGGAAGCAGTAGCAGAGGAATCGAGGGAACCAACAGCGGTTAGTAGATATCAACTAATTCTCAACTAGATAGCCATAAATCAACAATGAATGACATCCCAACTCGATAAACTTGGAATTCAAATGTAGCAAGTTCATAAGGAGCAACGCAATTTAAAGAGAAGGTTCCTCAATTTCTATCGGAGGAATAACTTTGAAGCTCCTACACCATCACCATCCAAATAAGCTTTTCTTACCCTTCAACTTTTAAATTTTATTGTTTCTTTTGTGCGATTGCATTTCATTTCACATCTATTTGTTTTCTTATCATTTGTGTGTGCTATGTCTTTTGTTTAGTTCTAATTTCGTTAATTTTGGTTTGACTTCAATATCTTCTTTTTGGTTTGATATCATTTGGTTGTTTCAATTTCTTTTGTTTGTGTTGTTTTCATTTTTTTTATTTGGTTTAATGTCATTTTCATTCACTTGGGGTTTAACTTGTCACATTGAGGACAATGAGATCTTTAAGAGTGGGAGGTGACATCAAATCTCTTACTTGCATTTTTCTGAAATTGTGTTGAATAGGATGCATGTTTAGGCATATTATATGTGCTTTATGTCAGCAATGGTGCTTTGTATTAGCAATGAAACTGCATTTGAGTCACCATGATAAATATTTTCATGAGACTCAGTCATGTTAGTTGGAATTAGATTGAATGCATGTTTGAACTCGGATTAGGCTAGTTGAGTAGAAAGTGAACCATATAGAGTGATGAAAAGTAGTTGGTTACATAAGCTTAGTCACAAATCGACATTTGAACAATAAGGTAGTGTAGAGATACATAATGGGTTTTCAATTAAGCCAAAGTGAGGGTTGAGCCATATGACTCCATCGGTTTGAGTCTATTGGATGAATGTCTAATAGAGATGATCTAGGCCCTTTTTGTGTTAACCCTTGGCTTAAATGACCTACCCGTTAATTGTCCCTTGCTATCACCATTGAACCTTAACCTTTTGTTTATGAAAACACTCGAAATTTTAAAATTTTAAACCCCCATTATCCTACCTTTTCGCAAGCTTAGTAGAGTATTAAGTAAAACATTAGTTGGGATAGTGTGACATTTTTACCGAAGCAAGTTGAGTATATTTCTGCTAGTGGACTACATTATATAGAGTGCTAGTTTTGATTCATAGTTCTTCCATGTGTGGAAAAAAAAAAGAAAAAAGAAAAGAAAAGAAAAAGGAAGAACAAGTGAGTAGTATCAATAAATGCAGAATACTAGTTATATTGGTATATCTCAGAGTATGTTTGGATTATCCCAATTTTATCCACTTTTTACTTTACTAATGTTTGTGCTTAACCCTCTTTCCCATCTTTTGACCAACCTTAACCCTTACCACATTATAAGTCCTTTTGATCTATTTATGCATGCAATTATTGTAGAGGAAAATTAGTGTACTAACAAGCCTAAGGTAGTTTAGTTTCCTATAGGAAGTTTAAGCGAAACGCTAACCCTTAAACACTTGAGTGAAATGAGTGAAAACCATGAGGAAGATTCATTTTGCATCTTTACTTATCTTTGAATGATTGTTCCAATTGTGAGTTTGCTTATGTACACTAATGAAAAAGTAGTCATGATATTTGCATTAACTTGATATTTAAGTTGGCTTGAATTTGAGGGATTGTGTGCTTTGATCTTTCTGAAAATGAAGTGGTAGAATCGATTGGTTGTATTTATTTTGCTTAAGGATAGTAAAGATTCAAGTGTGGGGATGTTAATAGGTGTATTAAGTTATGTTTTTATAGGAATTTGACATGTGTTTTCTAGTATAATTGTTGTTTATTGTTCTAGTTTAGGATTCTTTTTGTATGTTTTCATTAAGTTTTATTTCCATTGTTGTTCTTGTGTGTTTGATGCTAATTGAGTATAAGAATTGACTATTTTTGTGTAGGAAAGAAGAGGGAGCAACTTGGAGGTTCAATAAAAGATAATAGAAGAGAAGACAAGAAGAGTGATTATATGCTCAATTCCCACATTTGTAGAACCCCGCTCCCATCTGATAAATGTCTATATGCCCTTCGAACGCACGTGAACATGCCCGACAGAAATGGCGTGCTAACTAATTCACTTTCACTATATCGCATGGCATCATAATTAAAAATCATAAATAACACGATGTCTAAAATCCAAATTTTCCTCATTTCATTTCATAAACCATAATTTACAATATAGCACTATATCCATCATCCACGTTTACACAATATCAACCTATAAGAGTCCACAACTTTATCTAACGTATGCTACACACATGAGGATTAAACAAAAAGTAAAACTAATCCTTTAGTCCCAGCTGACCAACCTTTGAGCTATGTCCTCCATCCAAAAGTTTTACAAAATTTCTTTTAAGCAATCAAAGAAGTTAAGTCGTCACTCTCTTGAACTTGAAAATGTCGACGTTGCAATTTGGTTGAGTTTTGCGAACTCAGTTGAGTAACCATCCTCGATGGTTCACTCTTATCATGCAACATATAATTTATGTTATCACATAATTCACGTCATCTCAATTTCCATCATATATTATCACAGAGCATTTGGTTCACAAATGTCACATTTCAAAATCCATATAATTTATCATTTCATTGCAATCATACAGAACATATTCATCAATAAGTATTCATAATTTTCATACAATAAAAGTCCTCAAAACATTGCAGTTGCTCAATTTATTCACATCATATGTGTATGCAATGTTTATAAGACTCAATTTCATTTATCACATTGTTGTGACCGAGTGCTTTTTTTATTGCCCCGTATCTGTTGTAGATACTGGGCTCTATTATACTGTCCCGTATCTATTATGGATACCAAGCTCTATCATACTAATTGAGCCATAGGCTCTTACCATGGATGTCTGAGCTTTAAGCTCTTTTTCATTAGCGACTCCAGTCACAACTGTTTTTATATTTCATGCATTCATGGAATAAATGCATTTCACATTTTCAATCATCATATCCAGTACACTGCATTCGCATTCACATTTCTCATTCACAATGATCTTCGGACTTGGTCTAACATTCAATATATATGTTGAGAACACATAGTCAATTATGTTCACATTCAACTAGCACTTCCAATACAATCTCGAATATAGATCTCCTCGGACAATCAATTGTCCAGAATCAACACAATCACATTCACAAAATAATTCAATACAGAATGTAAACAACAATAATTTAATGTGAAACCATCTTAAGTTACTCACAAGTGCTCCCTTAAGCTAATTGTCGTGAACTCTTGATGATGTTTAGAAATGGTCGCTCAATGTGCTCCTTTATATGCAATCACATATATTTATGTGTCACTCATGTGCTTTTTCATATGAATAATCAATCATAAACACATTTATGAATGTATCATGTATTATAGATGTTTAATGACAAATTCTCGGGTATGTTTCTTTAATACACAAATCTTACTCATTTATACATCATGACTTGTACATCATTTAGTTTGCAATTAGGTTTATGCCTTAAGTAAACCTAATCACTTTCCCTTCATCATTCATAAATTCATTAATCTTTTCCTAGTATTATACATTCACCAAAATTTTTCCAGCAACATATACTCATGCACTCACCCAATTCTCATTCATAAATACACTATGTTCTTCAATAATCATTCATCCATACCTTATACAAATTATTCATGTCCTAAAGATCATATTTGCATTAAAATAACTCATTTATTCCTTTAACAAATCAGAATTTTCAGATTTGAACTCAACCACATCTAAAACAATCCCTTCTTTAAGTTATAACTTCAAATAACTGTATAAACTTATCAAGATATCTTATAGCCAAACTGTTTCATAGAAGCATTAATAAGACGTCAATAATCATTTTTCATGTTTTATACTTTGACTAATTCGAGCTCCAAAGTCCCCAAAAATTAGGAGATAACATAAGGTTCCTATACAGGGGTCTATATCAAGCAGTATTAGGAAAACAAGTATAACTCAAGCTTTAGTGACTATTTTATCAAGCTACTTTCAAAGAGATAAAAATAAGAACTATATCTACAACTTTCATTGCTTGAGTTTACTCAAATTCTTTCCCTAAAGATATGTAAAATAGGCTGAAAGAAGAAGATGAAATTGAAACCAAAGTTTCGATTTACAGGTCTCATTTTCCAGAATTTTTCTTAAGATAGATTTTCGAGTCAGATTTATATGACCATTATGACCTAGACAATGAGGTATTTAGACAACACCTTCTGCTAATCTAATGATCCAAAATGTCTTAAGTTTCTAATGACATCAAATTCATGCATTTTGGTTCAGTATTATGCAAGTTTTAATCAAAATACTACACACTATTTTCATATCTCAATAGTACGCAGTTCTCAACTTCAAGCCAACTTTCAAGACCCTTAAGGATAGAATTCAAATTTTATTCCTTCTTCAAAATTGTATCCATATATCTCTAGTTTAATCTAAATTAAAATCCATCTAATTTGGATATCTACAGATCAAGTTATGGCTAAAATACAGATGCATGTTTAGTAAAAACACTACATATAACATATTCCAGCACACTTCTTCATCAACCTTACATGCAATTCATTCCAATTCAAACATCATTCTCATACCATTTAACATGTTATAAAGCTCAGATTGTTGCTAACCTTTCAGATTAAATCAAGCCTCCATGCAAGCAAAATTCATCACAAACTAAAAATGAAAACAGGTTGATTTTGGACAGCAAGGTGAAGGTGAGTTTAAGCTGATTTCTTAGCTATTTTGTATAAGTAAAAAGCTGGTTTTGCTGCAGCAATTTGGCTAGGGTTCACGCAAAATTTCGGAGAGAAGAAGGAGCAATTTTCGGTGGAGAAAGGTGTGAGAATCAGCAAAAACATTGCTACTGGAATTTGCTCCATCATCATACTAAATGTCAACTTCTAAACTCACCATATGTCTTAAGGCATGTAATACATTTAGCTAATTAATCAAGTGCCACTAATCCACTCATAATGTTGTCATTTGTCACCTTTAATCAGCCCACATGTCACATATTAATTGGTCTATTTGTCACTCCATAATTAGCCCATTTGTCAATTAATTACTAATCCAATTCGCACTTATTTAACTATGCTAAATGTCACTCAATTTTAGGCTTAGTCATCCTAATTTTCCATGTCTCAATTGTTCTTGCCACTAGGCATCTTTCCTAGTTCAAAAATACCCCAAATTTTCAGAAATTTCCAAAATTTTTGAAATTCACCAAAAATGCTAAATCAATTTTAATACACACTAATGCCAATTTTTAAGACAATTAATCCACAATTCACATTAAAATCACTTATACTCGAAAAATGTCAATGAATCTTTATACAAGTATTTTAATGAGTGTCACATTATTCACACGTATGTGTATGTCATATGATGCATGAAATGCACTTTTGAATTTTTAGTAAACTCTCATATATAGTATCCTAAGGTTCTAACCCTAATCACGAGATATTGGGATGTTACAACGTTCATGGGAATCTTGCAAATTTCCACCGAACATAGGAATTATAGAAGAAATGAGGAGTGTCTATTACCAATTCAGGAATTGTAATCCGAAACAATCTGCGAGGCTTCATTAAACTTAGGTTTTTTGGACTATAAAAAGATAATTAAGCCTCCATCTTCAAGAGAGATGACACCCACTTGTAGAAACACCATCCTTGAGTGAAGAACACATGTTTGGAGCATTAAGGAAGGATTGAAGACAAGGATCATCATCAAGATTAGGCAAAATAGCACATCAACACCAAAATTCCATATTTTGGCAAAGAAGAGAAGGAGTCTTCCTATTCAATTTTTTGTCATTTTAATCTCTTCTATTCTGTGTAAAAATGGTTTATTTGATTGCTGATGATGTAATGGAGACCATGTTAGGCTGATTTCATATTATGGATTGCATTTGAACTATTTTGTAGAACTCCTATTTCACTAAATTGAATGAAGTTGTCTTTGATTATTGGTGATTTTATTTGTTATCTTGCAACAAATCGAGAGAGTGAGTGAGATGATATATGTGTAGGATTGTACAACGAGAGTTGGCGACCTATAGACATACAATTTTCATGTTAATTGAATAGTTAGAAGAGAGATCTCAGCTAGTCAATTGATCACCCATATGATAGTTTAATAACTAGTTGAATCGGTAAAGTCACTGGGTAGGTTGAGAGATCGTCCAGTTGATTCCCGTTAATTCGATTAGGGAAAAATAATTATACCTTAAGAGAGAGTAATTAGTACATTCGAAAATCTAGGGTGAGATACAATTCAATCAATAAAATACGAGGGAGACAAAATAGGAAAAAAAGTAATCTCTAGCATTTAGATTCTTAAATTCAGATTTTCTACAATTTTAGTATTGTCCATTGTTTGCATAATCTTTTAATTTAATTTTCCGGATTATTTTCATTTAACAATTTTGTTTCTTAAACAAAGTTATGTCTAAATTAAGCAGTGTCTAGGCATCAATCCCTGTGAGATCGATATCTGCTCTTTTTAACTACAAATCACGACCCCTTCACTTGTAGTTTTTGAGTGTAAAATAAGTGGACACATTTTACCATCAACAAATACCATTAATATTGTTACACAATTTAGTGAATTTCTTTTTGGGAAAAGTGTGAGAAAGCCATGGCTAATAGGGAAAAAATGAAGACTCCTAACAACACAGGTTTCAAATCATTTGTTGTCGTACAAAGTGAATTTGTAAGTTCTTTGATCATAATTCATAGTTATAACAGTAAATACAATAGTATTTATTGTGTTTTTAATTATGTTTTTTCAATACCATGTAGTCAAACGCAACTACATGGATAAGAGTGTGATAGGATCAAACATTACAAACTAACACACTACAAGGAAGATGAAAGTTGGACGCCTAAAGAAGGTTATAATAATTATGTATGTATAAAATTTTGTTTAATCTTTAAGTTAAATTTGTTTAATTTTTAAGTTTATTTATTTATGTTGTACTCACCAATTATATTTGAATTAAATATTGATTTTGTTTTGTAAAAAATAAAATAAGATGCAGGAGTTGTTGCAAAGATCATTGTCTGATGGAAATGAGTCAAATATAAATGACATTTGCAACGTCCTTAGTACAAGATCAGGCTACATGAAAGGTCTTAGGATTGGCCCTAAGCCAATTGATTTTTCCTTGTCACGACCAGCATATGTAACAACGTTTCAAGAGGATAACCAATCGCTTAAGGCTCAATTACAACATAATGAAGAAAAGTTCGAGAGTACTGAAGAAAAATTAGAATGTAATTAACAAAAATTAGACCATACTAAACTATAGTTGACTAAGCTTAAAATGATGGTCAAACTATTACTTAGGTCAAAGTATGTCAATGGTAGAGAAGATGAGGAATGGTCTTAGTTTTTACATAAATTTTTTGTTAACTTTTGTAATTAACATTTAATTACATTTTATTATATATATATAATACTTGTAATTTTAAATTAGTTGTTTTTGTTTTTGTTTACTGAATTACAATTCAAACAAAGTCACCAACAATAATTCAAACAATATTAAATTATTATAACTAATAAATAAATTTTTAAAGTAAAAAATAAAAATTCGTGACCAAAAAATTTTTGCTACAATTACAAAATTGTCACCAAATCTTTTTACCTATGTTTCATAAAACGTCTCTAATACTCTTTAGCTATGTTCTCAAAACGTAGCTATGTATTTTTTGCAATGGAAAACAAATCACCTCTAAAATTTATTACCTACTCATAGGTTCACAAAGCTAATTACATTTAGCCATGAAACCAAAATGTCGCAATATATCATTCACAACAATTTGATTTATCCTCGGCTATATCTTTTGACGACAGATTTCAAATCAGAGCACAAAAGTTTAGGTGACAATTTTGTAGAAACGTTGCAAATAACATTTTTCGACAAGGCTTCGGTGACTATTTATGCGACGAATTATCATCGTAGCCAAAACGTTTGTCGACGATTGTTTGTCCTTCAACAACGAATATTTGTGTCGCCAAAACCCTTGCCTATTGTAGTGACATCATAACTACCCAAATATTTAGGAATTCTATAGTGGTTTTGACTAATATTTCTTGCTTAATTTTTTGTATAATTAAATATTTTCATCACATAATGTTCCAATTAAATATAGACCCTAAAATTAATTTCTAATTTATTTGAGTCTAATCATATTAATTCTCTACCATTAGTAATTAATTATATTAATAACGTTTAAAATTTACAAATCAATACTAATTTAGAATAGTGGAATATACTCCCTAGTCACTTTAGGATAATGAATCCTTTACTAATCACCCAACTACTCCCATATAATTTATGTTATATCCAGTGACTACTGGTTAAACTTAACATTGACTAAATCGCGTTATAAGTAATATCAAAACATATCAATCCCTATATGAGATATTTTTTAGATCTCAAGTCAAATGATCACTTATACAATAATTAAAGTGAGAATTTTCATAGACATGAAAATAATGTTTCAAATAAAAATATCGTATAGGATCAATTTAATAAACTTGTTGTTTAATAAGCACTCACATGTTTATTTTAGTATCTCCATACTTTAGTCTATAAGATCGATTAGTTCCTTTATAAGAAAGAACATAACGTATGCTAGTCTTTTATATTATATTAATGTCAGTCTTAATATAACAATGACTAAGGACAATTTAAGAATAATACATAAATGGAATATGAATCTTGTAATTATGATTTTATCATAATTTTGTTTGTAATATTAATTTTTCCATAGACTTTATCACATGCATCTGAATGTGTATAAGATAAAGGGTGTATAAGATATTAAATAATTATATCACTAATCTGTAATCAACTAATCAATTTTAAGATAAACTAATGCAACTATGTTACACGTGACTTGCATGGTCTTTGTCAAAATTAATCTAATATATTAATCTTTTTCACATATTAGATTTCCTTTAGTTTCAAAAAAATAAGATCATACTATAATTAAATATGCACTAAGTGTTTAACCAGAACCACTAAAAACTCTCAGGGATATAACAAGCAAATAAAAAATCGATACAGATATCAATTACAATTATTTGCAAAGTCTTAGGTTAAAAATAATGTAGTTATATTATCTGATTGCTGTTTATTTTCAATAAAAAGTGAGGAATATAATTGAACATGATATTTTAAAATATGAAATATTTTCATGAGAAGAAAGTTCAAATATTCTTTATATTAAATTTCAAATTCTTTAATTTTAGATTTCGCGCCTAATATGAGAATAACAAAACTTACTTAAAAAGTTTTTCCTTGAGAACATCTACTTTATTTTTACTTACCAAACATATTTAAGAAAATAGAGAATAGAAAAAATATCAAGAAATTGAAAATAAAAAGAAATGAAGCCAGAAACATCTTCTTTTCATAGGGAAAATGGAAAGACAATCACCTGCTTCTCCTATCAAGGGACGCTACTCCGTTGGCTCCTAATATGTCCGTCAGCCATGTCATGTCCTCAAACAACAAGCTCTTCTGCCCCTTTCCAGAGTTCGGTGCCGCGGGTAAGCAGGGCAAGCTCTTTAAAGGATGGAGGCCAAATCTGTAGCTTAACGACTCAAGTCGACAGTGATCTAGTCATCCGGGGCGGGTTTTAAAAAGAGGAGATCTTTACTTGAACTGATATCTTTTTCACTCCCTCGATATGCATCAATCACCGAAAGTAGCTCTCTTCCATAATGGATGGTTTCTTCCTTACGCGCGCCTGAAGACCTGAAGTGCTTTTTTCTTTTTTACGTATTTTAGTTAGAGGTCTCCTTCTATTCAATGGAATTCCATCCATTCCATCAACATTTAGGAAAAGAACATACCTCGATGCTGCTGAAGAAAGCAAATTACTCCTTCCAATATTCATTGCCTCTAGTTCCGACTTAAGAGTTAGACTAGGCGATATATTCTTTCTTGCGCAAAGCCTATCTCCTGATCTTGATAGCGCGGGAAAGAGACTTTTTGCGATGAGGCCATGCAAGGAAAAGGCTCTTTAATTAGCATTACGGCCTCTTTGCTTTGCACTCGCTACCTTGTGGCCATACCCAAAAAAGGGCCTTTGCCCAGTTCTTTCTTCTTATTCCAAAAATCAGATCCAAGTTGAATCACTTGCACAAAGCAAAGGGACATTGCCTACAACTCAAAAGGACGGGATTTAGGCTAAGGCACCTCTCATCACAGCACGTCGAAAGCATGCCATCCAATTCATTATTGAAAGCCTTAGAGCAGTAGCACGCACAGGGAGAGTCTTCCTTATGATCCCAAGGAATGCGCGTCTGGTGGTATCATCGTATAGTTGATCGCGCTTGCATTTAGAATAGATTAGGATTCTAGAACTAGAAGTAGGCAAATTGCTTATTCCAATCTTCTGGCAGCGGGAGCGCATTTTGACTTTGAAGTCAAGAAGAAAGCTACACCTGCCACCGACTCTTTCAAGAAAGGAGGATGAAACCTAATCCCCTGGGGGAGTTTGAGGGTTTACCTTATTAGCTTCTTAGGGCTGGGAGCGGGGAATCCATATCCATTTCTAGTTTGATTTCTCGTGAAAGTTCCCTCCACTGGGTTGTCATCAAGGTTAGCAGATCGGGTTCAAAATCAGTAATTTAGTTACAGCTATTCCTTTTTAAGGAGCTCAGTTCCTTTTTTATTGAATAGAATCCTCGGAAAAATCAATCAGTCCTCTGTCTCGGACGGGGCACTGGGCACTCTAGCCGTCTTTCCTAAATTCAATCTTTGTAGACTAAGCACGGCAAATCAAGATAAATTCCTAGATGATCTGAAAGTTATGTTGCCAATGTCAGTGAATCAGCTTGATATTGATATAGAAACCGCGGGGCCAAGTCTGATTGGTTTCGATGTTGGCGAATCGGCTAGCTATTCTCTAGGTTTCCGTGCTCTAGCGGGGAACTCCTTTCTTTCAAAGAAGCTCTTCTTTAGCTAGATTGGAGATAAAAGGGAGGGCCCTCGCAGCGGGAAAATCAGCTTCAAGGCTGACTTTGATAGAACTACGGGAAGTGGAAAGCCCTTTTCAACCATCAGCAGGAATGAAGAAAATGGAAAGAAAGTCAAGGCCGGTTCTACTGATGTAGCTAAATCAGAGGCTGTTGCTTTCTCTGATCTTAACCTTTCTTCCTGCTTTGGGGCAGGTAAATTCAGGGAAAAGGAATGACGTTCTTCGTCTTTCTTTGTCTTTCTTTTCCTAAACCTAAAAAGTCTTCCGTCCTCTGAACGTCAGTTCTGGGCCTACGGCCTACGATGACTATTATGGGCTCCGGGATTCCTATCCTATGGGTAAGGCCTTCAATGAAAAAGGAATGAAAGACCTGCATCTTACTTTTGCCGATTCCTATTCTAAAAAGACCGTCTCTCCCTCCTGCTGCAACCTTTGCCTCTATCTCTACTTCTGGGTCTTGATCTCGAATTCAAACTGATGCCTAGCTATTATTCTAGATGCTGAGACGCGGGGACATGGACGGCCGGGGACCGCTGAAAGATCAGATGATCTTTCTTCCTTTGACTTCCCCCTTTGAGGGATTTTGCGCTAGGGGCTTCTCGTAAGCGGAAATCCCACGGCATCGATGGTTAGAGCGGGGCCTGAAAACGAAAACGCGCTCTAGCGGCTTTTCCTTTAAATGTGCCCTAATCCCGACCCTTACCTTAGGCTTGGCACGGCAAGGCTTGTTCCCTAAAGGCTTGTAGCGGCAAGGCACGCTGGACGAGAGACTGATCGCTAGGGATTTGTCAGGCTTGGTCAGAAAGCCCTTTTTTGACCGACCCACTGGAACCTCAAAAAAAGGGGATTGGTAGCGCCCCTGATTGAGACTAGACCAAGCCCTTAGGAAATCCCCTGAATAGTTGCAAAAATAGGTGAGTTTCATTAGGGTATTAAAGCTGTAGTTTTGAGTGAGGGCGAATCTACTCGCACCTCGGCTCTCAAGGCTTTGGGCGAAGTCCATTGGTCCGTTTTAGGCGCTCGGCGAGTGGCTTTATCGGAAGCGGGCTTTGGACAGAGCAGACGGGGAACCTCCAAATAGCACTTAGTCAACCCCTAATCGTTACTCTAAAAAGTCTGAGCTTTGTCGGTTAATCAATAGTTAGTCTTCGAAGGCATAAATCTTTAATCGCCATTGGCGGGCACACCGCCTATCTCTATACGGGCTTGGGTGGGGCACAGGACAGCAAAAGAAGCGGCCCAGCCGGCGCAGCTATAGCGTCTTCAAGCAGCGAAGGAAGAAAAGAATGGCGTCACTCTACCAAGAAGGATGTGGCACAGCGCGGCACGCACAAAGACAAGGCTCGCGCCACAGGGTGCTATAAAAGTAGCCCCATTTATTGCATAGGAAGGCGCTTCTTCGATTAGGTGTCTCGTGGCAGGGGCTGTGCACAATCAAAGAGGGGCGGATACTTTCCAGCTTGCTGCTTTCACTATGACCTTCCCCACCTAATCTTCCTCAGATTTACGGATTCTCCGGGCAGCCATATTTGCGTGGAATTACATCTTTACATTAGTTAAACGAGCAGTGGATTACATCACCCCGATTCGCCCCAAGTTTTCTTTGTCGGGCATGGAGAAAGCTCCAAGGATTGACCGGGGGTTAGACAACTCTACGTAACCCCTTTGGACGACTGCTCTGTGCTTGCCGGTATCATTCGTTCTTCCGGCCAGGACCAATTCCGCCTAAGGCCATGCTCGAGTCATGACGAGCTAGACTGATGACGCTCTTTCAAGGACCGGAAAAAGTCTCTAATGCTGATGATCAAACCTTGCTTCGGATGTGTATGAGAAGGAAGCTTCTCACAGATATTGACTCTTAGATAGAGACCAGCATAGTATCTTAATTAACAGTTTCTTGAACTTGGTTGCACTCGTAAAGCGAGCGATAGCTTAAGAAAGCAGCGAAATCAGCCCACGGAGCGGTGATATTTCCTGACTCCTTTGGACGTAAGGGAAGCTCGAAGAACTTTTGTTTTCACATAAAGAGAAAAGTTTTTCCCCCTATATACTCTATATACTGATTTTATGCTAACGTGGGATATCTAGAAAGGCGGTTCAGAAAAGAAAGAATCAGTTGTTTTTTCAACCAAATATGATAGAAAGAGGCCCTGTGCTAAAGCTTTGGGCTAGAGAGACCAAAAAAAAAAAGCACAATAGCGTGAAGTTAGTCTAGCGCGCCAGACACAAAGCTTGAGTTAGCCATAGCAATACCAAACGAGACTAAGAAGCCATAAGTTCACTCACCTCCAGAGTCTTTATCTTCGACTCCATCCCTAGAAAGGTAGTGATCTTTTTTTTTCACTTCCACTTCTACTTTTTGAACTGACCTAGCCTCTTGTGGACTCTTGAACTGAGTGATGAAATCAAGTTGACGATTGTGTCGGTGGTATGTGAGTAGAGCAGCTAGCGGGTAAAGACAGTTCTAACAATCATCAATCGCGTAAGCCGAGCTGGAAATTCGAATATCGGTTTTCCAGATGGGCAGTTGGTAAGAAAGCAGATGAGGGGATCTTGTCTCTTTCCTCTTTTTCCTGTTAACTGTCCGTGGGATATTTGGACTATTGATCGGATTTCCCTTCAAATCAAAGTGGGCATTCTTCCTTGCAGCTTGCATTCTCTGCATCTCTTATTGACTATGCATGCCTGCTCTTCCTCAGATAAGCGTAGGGACTTGGGAAGCCCTGGGTGTATAGCTGGACTGATAACAAAGGTTCAGTTATGCCTCTTCGGTTGCTTAACTTTAACTAAAGAACGTTGTATTTCCACTTACCTTTTCGCCCGTTGGGTTTGTGATACCAAACGGAATCTGGGGTGTCTCGGCACCGCTTTGTCAGTCTTGCGGTGTGGCCCTTCAGAGGTATTATAGGAATAGTGAAAAGACAATTCACCTCCCTTTACCTTTTCCGGTGTCACTTAACCGCTCTGGCATTCCTAAGTGTATTCCTTCTTTTCATCGTAAGATTCTAAGTACGAGGGATGAAACTGCGGATCAACTGGTTCGCGTTCGCTTTTTTCTTTCGAGGTGGATGATTGTTAGAAAGAAAGGACGATTTGGGTACGATTCTATCGTGAAGAGACCATCCTCTGCTGTCCCTGAAGATCCATTTAATGATTTCATAAAGGACCCTAAAGGTATGTTCCCCGGGCTCTTAATCTTCCTTATCTTGGACTTCGGTGGCTACCGCAATGGTCATCGTCACCTGTTAAGGATTCCGCATTCGGCGTATCGGGAGCTAAGAAAAACTCTCTGGAACCGATTGCTTTAGGAGCTCTTCGACCTGCGGGAAAAGGCGGATTTGCTTGGTGCTGATGGTATATGTTAAAAAAAATGTTATGTGCTCCCGGGAAAAAAAAAGAAATGGCTACTCTATTCGATAGATCAGGAACAATCGAAAAAAGCCAGACCAGTACGGTATCTCTTTGAATCCTGAATATGTTGATACCCCTTACCAACCTACATATGTCTTTCCCCCACCAATCGGTACTAGTTATTTTCATTTGGATTCCTTGACTTGATTTGTCCGATGAGAAATGCGAAACGAAAGAAGGATCCTCCTGCGGGGAATTCGATTTGACTCTTTGTCTCCCCTCTTCACAGAAAATGGAGAGATGAATTGATCGATTCATCGGATCGGATCCTAGGTCGGGACTGACGGGGCTCGAACCCGCAGCTTCCGCCTTGACAGGGCGGTGCTCTGACCGATTGAACTACAATCCCAGGAAAATTAGGCGTACAGCCTCCAAATTCTTATATGATTTTTTCTCATTGGATTTCAGTGGAACTATTTAGTTTCTCCGTGTTGTAACGGAGACACGAATGATATACTCTCTTTTTATAATAAAATCGATCTTTATAAATGCAGTGAACTCTAGTAGGCTAATTCATCAATTGAATCAAAAATGGGCCCTTTTAACTAAGCGGTAGAGTCACGCTCTTGAAACGCCCTAAGAAATAGGCGTAAGTCATCGGTTCAAATCCGAGAAATAGAAATAAAAGGGCGTTTCTATTTTCCACGAAACTCCTGTCTTAGTTTTCATTTTTCAGAAGAGGATATAGATATGAAAAAAAGCGCCTGTCGAGTAGTTTTTTTTTTTTAAGTGGAATGCTAATTATATTATGATATGATGATAAGTAGTCGATTAGGGAAACAGCTATGGTCACTACAGGGTATACTCTTCCTCATGTTTCATTTATCATATTTTATGTCCTGGGACATTTCTATTCTAGATACCATAAAAAATCGCCGCCAAACAAAGTCTTCCTACTTCTACATTTTTCCAATCAGATCCGAAAGATAAATCAATCAAAAAAAAGTCAGTGCACCTGAATTTTTTCATGACTATATAAGCTATTCTGATATTAAGATTCGATATAGATATTAAGATTCGATATAGATGAAATCGTGGAAGCGAATCTTTGATTTACTTGGACCACGTAAGAATTCGTCGTCCGATTGAATCTGATTGTTCCTGGATGTTTCATAGGAATCCATCGCTATTCCTTTCCTCCACCAAGAAAGGTTCATTCCGAATTACAAGAGCAATCTCTCTTTTGTTTTAATTCATTTTTATTTTGGTTATGGTAATGCAATGCAAGAGGTCGGAAATCCAGTTGTTTCTGATTATGAAAATAAAAGAGCTTTTTTATGTTATGTGAAATTGATGAAAACCCGATATTTAAAGGTCGATAATGTTAGAAAACGACTGTCGCTATCTGATGGTAAAATACCCATGGTCGGTATATCTTTGAAAGCTCAGACGGAGCGAATAAACGGACTCCTCGAGGGCTACGCTAAACCTTTAGTGCAAACCAGAAGGACTGAAGCTGTTGGATGTTGCTCAGTGCTGCTATAACTTAACAACCAAAAAGCTCTGCGTCGAACTTAAGCCCCTTCGAGTTGGCCACGGAGCAACAGCCTCTGACGCCCCACACCATTGAGAAAAGAGGGGGCTTGCGCATCAGACTACTTTAGGTGGCAGGATCGCAACGACCTAGCCCAAACCCACTTAGATAAAGCAGCAAGGCCTATGAAGGGAGCGACGACCTTCTTGTTTTTAACTCCAAAAGATCAACCAAACCTAGCCCATACACCCACTGCGCGAGTGGAATACTATTTAGTCAAGTAGAAGGGCCAACCTGAGAGCGAGGCAAGCTGGGAACGGGCTGAAACTTACGATTAGAAGACCAAGTCAGAGACTACTTGACGTCTCGAAGAGCGACTCTCAACGAGGACGTTGAGACTTTTCGAAAAAAAAAGGGGGGGGGGGTGAGCCGCTCCAAGTCGAAAGCGCTAACAGGGGAAGGGATGGGCATTCAAAATCAATAAGCATTCACTAGAACTACAGCTCCTTTTTTATAGAGCTAGAGCGCCAACAGATATACCAAAAAAGATGTCATCATAAGATATCCTATCACTTCCAGATATGCTATTAGATAGACCCAGAGAGAGATCTATGCGCTCAGATCTGAGTACTGCAATTGGTTCGGCTGAATGGATAGAATTTTTTGAGGCTGGTACGACATCGAAAGCTACTCCACCTCGATTAAGAAAACTATAACTCCTAATGTCTGAAGGAGAACTTCCAATGGTTGGACAAGACTCGACTCTAATAAGGAACTCACTGGAGCACTCGCTTGAATGTAACGTGTCCTACTTTCCCTTAAAAACTGAAAAAGGAAAAAGAAACTCTGGTTGTAAGAGATTCAGGGGTTGCCTTGGGAAATAAGCAGGCCTCGCATTGGAAGCAAGTTATAGAACTTGATCGCAGGTATAAACATAAACACTGGAAGGCTCTGTCCCTTGCGGCTAGGAAGAATTCATATAGAGGCAGGGAAGAAAGTCAATCCCTTTTCATATCATAGGTTATTGTATCTCTTCAAAAGTAAATTTTAGACTTCTACTCTATAGAGAGGCAACCACCATGGAATAATCAAAAGTAAATAACAAAGAGGGGAAAGGGCAAAATCGAAAACTGGAAAAATGGCTGGTCTTTGGTAAGATTCTGGAAGAAGACAGCCAATATCTCTCTTGACTAAGGCAACTCAATCGGAAAAGAAAAGACCTTGTAATAAAAGAAGCCACTATAGCCAGGTTTCGTGCCAGTTCACGGGGAAAGCGCAACTATTGAAACTGCTTTCCAAGCCAGTCCAGTAAGTAGTGCCAATCCAAGTAATAAAGCAAGTTCTTTTTCGAAAGAGTGTGAAAAGCCTTGATTTCTGCCCTAGCGTAGTCAGAAATCCAAGATGCAATCGGGAAAATAGAGAGAGGCTAAGGTTCCTGCTTTTAGAACTCTTTAGCTCGAATGGAAGGAATCAATGCGCATTGCCAGAATCAGCCTGATGACTGCAGCTAACTTCTCTACGGCCTAAGTTCAAAGACATGGACCAAAGCAAAGGCATTTTATCTATCCAGATAGCCCTAAAAAAAAAGAAAAGACACGGTAGAAAAAAAGCACCAATCAGTCAAGCTCGTGACGCGTAGTGCCCCATAGAAAACCTCACTTGGAGGGCGGAAAGCATGCTGGTACATTATTTTCTTATCTCTGTGTGTCTCGCGCCATATTTTTTTCTGATAAACATCACAAAGCCCACCCGGGGCGCGTCTCGTTTGATTGAGATCGAACACAACCTAGGTAATAGTATCCTCCGTAGAATCTCCTAAGCATGGTTGGTCTTTACGCCTGTGACCTGAAAAAGCTTTCTGAGTCGCTCAGCGGTAATATCTTCCCTTTCCTTCAAGTAAATCTAACTGAGCCCAAGCTAACAAGAGCCCGCTCCTTCCCTCTCTTTCTCCTCAAAGAAAACAGAAAAATGGAAAGACCCTTTTGCTTGCTTCGCTTACATGCTTGTTCCTATGAGTTGACTACTCCATTAGGGAATACTCCTTTTTGTCATATACTGGATGCTCGAGGTTCCCAAAATCGAAAGCTGCGGCAGTTGGGGAGTTTCAAGAAGACCAATGAGCACCCACTGATCGAGTTGGGGAGTTTACCTCTGCCTTCTTCTTTCCGATTGATCAAGTAAAAAAAAATCCAGTTGATTACGAGACTTTCTGATAGAGGATAGTTTCCAGTAGAGCGAGAAGGCTTAGTTAAAAGGAAAGCAAAAGCACTTTCAAGAGATCCTAGGCCCAAAGCCATTTCTCGATAGTTTAGTGAGCCCCTAGTACCTTAATCAGAGAGCTTGAACACGCTTTATGCTTAAATAAAGATTGCCATAGAGACGACTGATACTGATACAGACAGAGGACAACTCTTTTTAAAAGAAAAGGCAACTGTTTTGTGCAACAAAGAAAGAGAGAGAAGGGTTCACGGGCGGGTATAAAAGAAAGATCGACCTTTCTTTCGCCTGAATTATCACATTTGACTTTCTGGTATAGGCTCTCCTACATGAGATTGATTGAATAAAATCATGATTTGTGGGTGTGTCTATTTTGCTGGTTTACCAATTGCTGGACTTAACCTGCCGTACTGATTCGGCAGCTCGATTGGAATATTTAAAAGAAGGAGTTCGTCCTGCACCTCCTGGTGTGCTGCTTCCTGCCACGACTTTTTGAGTTTCCCACTCCTCCATTGGCTAACTGGATGGACCCTTGATTAGATATTTTGCGAGGTTTTGATTGGATATAATCGTCTTTCCTTTTGCTATAAGCCTCGTTCTGTGGAAGCCTTAGCGACTCGTTCGCTTGATGGGTTCCGTTTTTAGTAGACTAGCATCAAGCTTCTCCTTGTCCCGTTCCTTTGTTCTTTGTCCAGTTACTCGGTCAATGAAGACGGAATCAGGGCTCTAGCTCTCTCAGTCCCATTCCTGATCAAATAACATCCCAAAAGAAAGAACGAAGAAAGAATGGAAGGCAGCATCCTGTGTCGAAGGGGATCCATGTTCCAGTAATTGGTGTAAAAAGATATGCTTTATGGTCAAGGAAGATAGGTTGATTTCTTTCTTTCCGGAAAAGAGAGACATGCGAGTTCGACTCTCGTTCTATCCATGTTCAGCAGTCAGTCCTTGTTCATGTTGGAACTGTTGATGGCAGTACCGCTCAACTACGAGATGCTTGAAAGTCGATGTTCCAAAGAGTAGCATCGAGCCCCGAAACGGCAAGCCATGCTTCAAGCTAAGTCCAGCATCTCAAGTGATTAGGCGAGAGCAGGATTCGTGACAAGAGAAGAGCTGAGTCCTTGAGTTCTTCCATATAGGCTTCTACTAGCCCTTCGTCCACCACGAGTGAATAGTCTATTTTCAAGTTTTCTTTTTAATTAAAGAAAGAAATCGGGTTTCTACGAAAAGGGGGTTTAGCGAGTTGCACGATTTCAATGGTTGTCTCTAGGCTAAAATCTCTTTTCAACCAAAACAAAAAGGTGGTTGTCAATGATCTGATTCTCCCGCACCCAAGCAAGGGAATGGGAATCAACTGGCCTTCTGACCTTCTGAGATGGAGAGAACACAAAGTCTTGTTGACTCAGTAACGTCTTTAAAGGGAGAGACCCGTGGGGAGAGATTGACTTGCCTTTCCTTGAAGTGGGTGTTTCGCTTTGGTGCTTTCCTTCCCTTTGACTTCGATCTCCTCTTTCCTTTCCAGGTTAGGGATTTTGTGCTTTTCTCGAGCATTGCACATAAATAGCCCTTATCTTACGTAAGCTTCTAGTAAGGTGAATACACAGACTTTGATTGGTACGGGCCCAGAAGGTAAGGCAGTCTGTCAGGCTAGCCTTATGGGGAGCTCGGATTACCTGAGTAAGTGTGAGACTCAACCTAGGGAGAGTGACTTCCTGCCTTTCTTAAGAATATTCATAGCATCTTTCTACTTTAGGAGTCTTTTTTTTCCCTGCAGTTGCTTTGGCTCTCCCTTCCCTGGGAGCGAGTTCGAGCTCTTTTCCATCCATTGCAGCTTCCTTAATTCCTTCTCATTGCGAGAAAGTTCAAACTCCTTGTCCCAGTACTAGACCTGGTAACATTCTCTCCAGCAGTCCTTTTCACTTGAAGGTATTATCAAAGGACAAATGAAATCAATCCGGTTTAAAAGCCTTCCAATTGGAGTTCCCCTGCTCCTGAAAAGTGCTAGTTCCCAGCCGAGCAAGACTTTCTATCGATAGAGCAAATAGGTATGATCCATAGGTGGTAATAGTTTTGTTCCCTTCCCAGTAATGGGGGATCCAGTGCCTTTTACCAATAGGAAAGATCTTATTAAAAAGATTTCGGCCCTAACTGACTCGCTTTGTAACCCGGCTTGACGAGTCACTTTCCCTGGCTAGTCTAAATCTAAAAAAGTCTGAATTCCCATCTCATCTTCTATCAAGTCTCGTGGTAGTAGTGTAATTCCGCCCCTAAAAAGGGAATATTAGCAAGCCTTGCCCCCACCCCAGGCTACGTTCCTCCAGTTCCTTTGCAAGCGGTTTTTCTCTTGGCAACTCTTGATCCAGTTTCATTGTAAGTCAAAAATGTCTTTCTTTCTGTCAGCTATCTAGTTTTCAGCACGCTTTTCAATCAAGTTGCAGTTTCAGTTCTAATCAGTGCTTCTCTTCCTTTTTAAGTGAGTACTTGATAGGGCCATTCCACAGACTCCTAAGCACTCCCTGTAACAAGGGACTCCATTCCAAGAGGAAAGACTAAAGAAATGGTTGGCGAAAGAAAAGACTGGATAGAACCTATGCGTATGGCAACGTCCTCTATATAGTGTTACACTCTTCTAATTCCAGGGAGTAACTCTAGCCCTAGTCTAACACTCAGGTCTGGTATAGAAGGGAGAAGGAAAGCAACTTCAATATGTAAGAAAATGATTTTCCAACCCTATCCATAGCCCTCAAAAATAGACCTAGTTTTATATCCCATCGCTTGATCATACTCATACGCTCACGAAAGTGCGATGGTAGCTATCTTGCTCTGTAGCCGGGCGGAGGATAGATAGATTCGGGGGAAAGATAATAGGAATACAGTGGACCGGACGGGAGAGGAGGGCCTAGCTTTAAAAAAGTGATTGAGAAATCAACCTCAGAGATGAAGGAGCTGTTCGTTCGCGCTCAGGGCCCGAAGTACTTTGCTATCCCCCCGCGAAAGGTTTTAGAGTTTGCTGAGTAGGGCACTTCCTGGAAACGAGCTATGGGTGGGTAGAGAGAAGAGAAGGAACCCGACTTCTCTCGATAAGGGAAGGACTGTTCGTGTCGCTACTAGGTAAATAAATTCAGAGGTCGATTCCGATGCTGAAACAACTTATTATCCTTATTACTATGCTTTGTCTTGTAACCTTAAGAGAAGGTGTCCCCTTATCGGCTTTTTCGCTCCTACACGTATGCCGGTAACAACTACTCCAATCTTTGGAAAAATGAAACTCGTTGCCAGAGGGAAAAAGGCCATCACAAAATGAACCGCCCCCGCCCCTTATGCCTTAGATGTAAAAATGTACAGAGCTCGATGTGCTTTCTTGGCCGGAGAAAAAATGTGGTCTTTCTTTTTTATTGTATTGAAGACTATTTTTGAAAGAATATTTTTCACTACAATATTTTATATATATTTGAGTTCTATCATCAGCTATGGGTTCGAATCTAAGAGATATTCTAGAGAATGTGTGCTACCCTGAAATTTTCTTGTTTTTCCTGAATGATAAGGAGAAAAAAAAATGGAGTCAAAA
>JAOSBN010000004.1:6514904-6580096 GCA_027563595.1 Erythroxylum suave | reverse complement strand
TTTCTATCATTACTGTATATTTTCTATTCTCGTCTTCCTCTATGCCTCCACCTCATTTAACTCATTCTGAACACCATCGAAGCTACCCATCTTACACCCCTCATGCACAATTTTGTTTTCAATCATTCGAGCATCATTGGAACTATTCAATTCATTTATATGAACACTTAAATATCCATGCATGTACCGTGAGAAACAGGGCATATATTGATTGAATTTCCTGAAACAACACTTACTTGATTCAACTCTAATTCTAGGAATAAAGTTCTCGGTGGATGAACCAAACCAAGGATAACAGAATTAAGCACTCTCTAAGTAATGAAATTCTTACTTTAAGGTAAGATTCAAAAGCCAATATCTCAATAGATGCAACTTGGTGTTTTCGGTATTGGACAAAACTGAATGGAGAACAACATAAGCTGCAGAATTGATTTTGCTTCTCTTACGTGGCTAATATGCATGTCTCACATTTGTCACTTATCACCACACACACACACACAAGCCATTTGTTACACAATGAATGATGTCACATGTCAATCTTTAATTGGTCCACATGCTACACTAGGATTGGTCCAACTTTCAATATTTTTCCAAAAATTTACCAAAAATTTCAAAATTCCTGAAATATTTTCAAATTTTCCAAATCACATTTTTATTCACGTTAATAACTCAATTATACCTGGAATGTCATGAATGCATGCACAAATATTGGTATGAGTCCAAAAAGGCATATGCACAAATAATCAAAAACTTAATTATGCCAAGCATACCATGCATTGAAATTCCCTACAATTCTAACCCTTAATATGGGGTGTTACAGTGATGATGGGCTGAAATTATTTGTTTGTATGTGTACTTAAATGCTTGCTTTTAATCATTGTGGATGTGGGAAAAAAGTGTTGTGATTTGATAACTTGTTATGTTTGAAAGAATACTGTATCTGGTATGAATGAAAAGAAGAAAAGAGTAAAAAGACTGAAAGTATGAATATGTTATGAAATATGTATGCATCAAAAAGTCTGCTTATATGGGCAAGAGAGATATCATTTCGTTCATCAAGTACACGTTGACCTTAAAGCCTTCTCCCGGCTGCCCACTTGTGGCATATGAGCTCCTAAAGATGGACTCATTTCGTTCGTGGTGTAAACTTCAATTTCGTCATTTCGTTTTATGGGATTCTCTCGAGTCATTATATTTGTGCATTGCATCTTGAATTGTTGAGTATAAAGCATAATCGAGTTTTATGATTTGATTACGACTTGCTTTTATAATCTATTTATGGGATGAAGTATTCCTGTTTATGTAGAGCTCTAAAAAAATTGAATATAAATGTTGTGATCTTTTGAGATTAAAATGACAATATATGTGTGTGTGTGTGTGTGTGTGTGTGTGTGCTTAATATGATTGTGGTTTGTTATCACTGACTATAAACATATTAGCCACTGAGCTTCCTAGCTCACCCCATCAATTTCCACATCTCAGGTGAAGAGAAAGCAGATCACTATTGAGCCCTTGCAAAGTTTGGCAAACTCTAAGAATTTCAGACTTTTGTAACCAGTTAGTTTATAATCTTTTGATATTTAGGCGCATATCATGCATCAACATATAAGATTGTAATTATCGTATTAAGCTACTGATGTGGCTTCTGGTATGAGGTATGAAGATGTGTACCATCTATGTTTTGTTAAAAGTTGACATTGAAAGTCGCAGAGATTCTTTGATATATATGTGCAAGTTTTTTTCTGTTAAGTTATCATTATGGCTGTGTGATGATCTTTCGATGGGTTTCCTTTAAGTAAATTGTTTAAAGAGGAGTTTTGTATGTATGAATTTTAATGTTGGATCGGGTCTTTTAGAAACTGCATAGTAATATATACAGACAGCAAAAAGGGAATTCTAAACTTCAAGAAATAAAATGTATTGATCTAAGCAAAATTTGATAAAATTGTCTTCATAAAAGTTATAGATCTTTTTCTTAGCTTTCTAACGACATAAAGTTTGAAATTTTTGGATTTCTGGATTGAAAGTTATAAAGTTTTAAAGTTGATTTTGAGACTGAAAATTTGCGATCGTACTTAGGTCTCTATTACTATTCACTAAAAGTCGCGATCGTGCTACCACAATTTTCAGCTACTGTTCACCATTCGTCATGATTGTACACAAGCACGATCATGACTTCTGTATTTCTTAGGAATAGTCACAACCGTGAGAAAATTTTCTCATGCCCATGAATTTTATTTGTATTTCTTAAGAACGTGAGAATTAAGAGTTACGCTCGTGACTCTCCTCCTTTTATTTTTCAGTTTTATTTTCGTTATTCATTTGTATATTGTCTGTTTTAATGCCCAATTCAATTTATTTTCATGTTCATTTTATATTATGTTAATTTATTTAAATTATTGGGTAATTTTTCTTACTCCTTTTATAATTTTATTTAATTATATAATTATTTAGTAAATTATTTATTCATTTTATTATTATTCGTTTATATTAATTTATGATTTCTTTTAATTCATTTTCATGTCCAAGTGATTCTAGGCTATTTTGATTAAATTGTTTGCGTGTTCTACCCCCACCAAGGAATTAAATTCTTCTTATTTTGATATTAATTTTAATTATGATTATTTTTATTTTAAAAGTACCTAAATCTTTGGCGTCTTGTCATCATCAAATAGGAACGGAGATCCGGGGCCAACATCTTTGATATCAGAGCCCAAGGTTTTCAAAGATTCCTAGACTTTGAATATGTTATGCTATGAATTATTATGATGCGTGTTAAATTATTTCTACTATTGAATTAATTGTTTGCATTATTAAATTCATTGATTGCATTGAATGACATGCATATCATGCATACAAGTAGGAAATAAAATTTAAAATGAAAAGTGGGTAAATGTTGGTGTTTTATTAAAGGAGTAAAATGTCACCTCATCGAAGAACACGAGGAGTTTTGCAAGGATCTGCTGCAACTGATTCTCCACCTAGAGAGGAGGGTACTGATGAGTCTAGAGCCCCAGCAATTGCTGCGGCAACTGTAGGGCAGGATAGCTAGCCCTTTTCACCTCAAATGCTCGAGTCATCCCTCCCTCAAATACAAGTACCTAATCCGTTCAATCCCAGAATGTTTCAAGCCTTTGCTCAGGGTTTTGTATAAACGATGGTCAGATGTCATCCACATCTACTCCAACCCCATCCAAGAAAGGAAGACAATTTGATAAGCTGTGGAAGTATGGCGCAGTGGACTTTTGTGGAACTGATCCTGAGGAAGCTAAAAAGTGGTTGAGGAAGACGGAAAGAATATTAGAGTAAATGAACTGTGAAGATGATGAAAAGATTGTATATAATGCGAGCTTGTTGCAAGGAGATGCCCTGCATTGGTGGAAAAATATACTAGGGAGCTAGTTAAAGCAGCCAGTGATAACCTGGAAAGATTTCCAAGCTACCTACAAAAAGAAATACCTGTCTGAGGTGTATATCCAGCAGAAGCAGAGGGAGTTGCTGAGTCTCACCCAGAAGGAGATGATTGTGAGTAAGTATGAGCGTAGATTCACACAATTATCCAGATATGCAACTAAGTTGATGACAAGTGAAGTAGTTAAATGCCAAAGATTCGAAGTAGGATTGCATTTGACGATAAGAGAAAAAGTAGTCGTGCAAATTTTTTGTGACTTCCAGCAATTGGTAGAAGCTGAATTAAGGGTAGAGAATATAGAAAACATAAAAAGTGCAGTGAACAAAAAGAGGAAGGGAAGAGAACAACTTAGCAGGGGAGGTAGTGCGCCTATGCAGGGGAGGAGTGCCAAGACTCTCCCTACTCCGTATGAGGTCAGGAGTAGTGGTTCAAGTAGACCCAAACTGATAAGAACTATTTTTCTTCAAGCCTCGATTGAGGGAGGCAGCAGAAAAGGGGAGTGGACTAAGCCATCCTTTTCAGAATGTGATCATTGCAGCAAATTCCATAAAAGGGAGTGTTATCGACTTACTAAAGCTTGCTTTAATTATGGAGAGAGAGGGCACATGGCCAGAGAATGTCTATAATATGCTAGATAGACGTGAACTCAGAGGCAAGATTCCAAAAGGGCTGAGACTGTGGAAGTTAAGTCTGCAACTAAAGTGGGTAATTCTAATGGAGCCAAGAAGGTGAATCCTCCCGGAAGACCGAGAGGGCAAGCACCGGCTAGGGTATTCGCAATGACCATGGAGGAAGCAGAAGTAGCTCCAGAGGTTGGTATTAGTATGGTTAAATTATTTCACGATGACATTATTGTTTTGATTGATCATTGGTCTACCCACTCTTTTATTTCTACAAGTATGATTTTGCATGATAGAAATTTGAGTACGTTAGATAGTCCTTTGATGGTTAGCACCCTGATTGGCCAATACGTTATTATTAGTCATATTTATCGGGAGTGTGACATATGTATTGGTGAGGCAAAATTAGTGGTGGATTTAATGCCATTGGAGATGAAGGGATTGGATGTGATTTGGGGCATGAACACATTAGAAAAATATAGTGCCAATTTGAATTGTAGACAGAAGACGGTAGAGTTTGTACTCGATAAGGGTGATAAGGTGATGTTTGTGGGAGACAAAAAGGTAAGCCTACCTGAACTTATTTCAGCACTGACAGCAGAGAAAATGATGAAGAAAGGGTATGAACCATTCTTGGCATATGAGCTGGACGAGAAGGTGGATGAAGAAAAATTAGAAAATATTCCTATGGTCAGGAAATTTTTAGATTTTTTCTAGAAGAACTACCAGGGCTACCACCACTTAAAGAAATTGAATTCACCATAGAACTTCTTCCGGGCATGATATCCATATCAATTCCACCTTATAGGATGGCTCCAACAGAATTTAAGGAACTTAAAGAACAGTTAGAAGAGTTGTTGGAGAAATGTTTCATTAGGCCTAGCTTTTCGCTTTGGGGAGCTCCAGTTTTTTTTTATGAAGAAGAAAGATGGATCCTTAAAAATGTGTGTGGATTACAGGAAACTCAATTATGTCACTATCAAGAATAGATATCCCCTTCCATGCATAGATAATCTGTTTGATCAACTGTAAGGAGCAAAAGTCTTCTCCAAGATAGACTTGAGAACGAGTTATCATCAATTGTGAATAAAAGATTCTAATTTATCAAAGACTGCTTTCAGAACCCGATATGGACATTTTGAGCTTTTAGTTATGCCATTTGGTTTAACCAATGCCCCTGCAACCTTCATAGACCTCATGAATAGAATTTTCAAGCCTTTCCTAAACCAATTTATTATAGTCTTTATTGATGATATATTGGTTTATTCCAAAAGGGATAAGGAGCACGAAGAGCATTTAAGGATTGCCTTGAAGACATTGAGGGAGAAAGAGTTGTATGCTAAATTTGATAAATGTGAGTTTTGGCTAAAGGAAGTGGTGTTCCTTGGACATGTGATTTCGGAAAAAGGAGTACATGTGGATCCAAAGAACGTAGAAGCCGTAATTAAATGGGAAGCACCCAAGAATGTAGCAGAAGTGAGGAGTTTCTTAGGATTAGTTGGTTATTACAGACTTTTCTATGATAGCAACTCCATTCACCAAACTGATAAGGAAGAGTCAGAAGTTTGTGTGGACAGAGGAATATCAACAAAGCTTTGAGGAATTGAAGAAGAAGCTTACAACTGTACCAATTTTGGCTTTACCTTCTGGCTGTGATGGATACATAGTGTATAGTGATGCTTCAAGGAAAGGATTAGGGTGTGTGTTGATGCAAGGAGATAAAGTAATAACCTATGCTTCCTAGTAATTAAAACTGTATGAGATGAATTATCCTATGCACTGCTTAGAACTAGCTGTTATAGTCTTCGCATTGAAAATATGGAGATATTATTTATATGGAGTCACAACCAAGGTATTTACAGACCACAAGAGTCTTAAATATTTGATGAGTTAAATATAGTTGAATTTGAGACAAAGGAGATGGTTAGAATTATTGAAGGACTATGAATAGATGATAAACTACTACCCAGGGAAAGCCAATATAATAGCGGATGCACTGAGTAGGAAATCTACCATAGCGTATGTAAAGATGGCGTATCTTCCTTTGTTGAAGGCAAATTGAAGGTGACATTGTAATTATTGTATTAAGCTGCTAATGTGGCTTCTGGTATGAGGTATGAAGATATGTTCCAACTCTGTTTTGTTGAAAGTTGATAGTGAAAGTTGTAGAGATTTTCTGATATATATGTGCCGAAAAAAATTCTGTTAAGTTGTCATTATAGCTGTGTGATGATCTTTTGATGGGTTTCCTTTAAGTAAATTGTTTAAAGAGGAGTTTTGTATGTATGAATTTAAATGTTGGATCGGGTCTTTTGGAAATTGCATAGTAGTATATATAGACAACAGAAAGGGGAAAAGGAATGAAAATGTGTTCTGAACTTCAAGAAATAAACTATATTGATCTAAGCAAAATTTGACAAAATTGTCGTTATAAAAGTTATAGATCTTTTTCTTAGCTTTCTATTGACATAAAGTTTGAAATTTTTAGATTTCTGGATTGAAAGTTATAAAGTTTTGAAATTGGTTTTTGCAACTGAAAAGTCGCGATCGTGCTACTTAGGTCTCTGTTACTATTCACTGAAGCACGATCGTGACGAACCAAGGTTTTCAGCTACTGTTCACCATTTGTCGCGATCATGCACAAGCACGATTGCGATTTTTGTATTTTTTAGGAACAATCATAAACGTGAAAAATTTTTCTCATGCCCCGTGACTTTTGTTTGTATTTCTCACAGGCATGAGAATTAACAGTCACGCCCGTGACTCTCCTCCTTTTATTTTTCAATTTTATTTTCGTTATTCATTTGTAGATTATTTATTTTAATGCCCAATTCAATTTATTTTCATGTTTATCTTATACTATGTTAATTTATTTAAATTGTTGGGCAATTGTTCTTACTCCTTTTATGAATTTTATTTAATTATATAATTATTTAGTAAATTATTTATTCATTTTATTATTATTCGTTTATATTAATTTATGATTTCTTTTAATTTATTTTCATGTCTAAGTGATTCTAGGTTATTTTGATTAAATTGTTGTGTAATTGTTCTGTTCCCACTAAGGAATTAAATTCTTCTTATTTTTATATTAATTTTAATTATGATTATTTTTATTTTAAAAGTACCCAAATCTTTGATGCCTTGTTGCCATCAAATAAGAACGGAGACTTGGGGCCAACAGTGTTCCTCTTTCGAGTTACAAGAACTTATTCATGGGCATGTCAAAACCCGTGTCACATAAAAATATACAACGAACTACATAGCGTAGGCATAAGCATGTCATTACTTTTGTTTTTCTATTGAAAGAAAAATTGAAATGTGGAGCTAAACATAATATGACACAATTATGTGCCAAACCATGTTCGTAATGCAATACCTATTTAAAATGTAAGGAAACCTTAGTTTGGGGATTTCTTTTAGGTAGTTTTAGTTTAGTTTTATTTTAAGGATAATGTTAATAGTTGTGGGAGAGAAACCGTAGAGCAAAGTTTCAAGCCATCTTTAATGAAGAAAGATATAAAAAACCAACCCAACAAAGTGGAGTACATCAATAGATTGAGATACTCATCAAAAGAACACTTTTATAATTTCTTTCTATTTTCTTTAATTCCGTAATTTATCTTTTTATTGTAAAGATGATTTGTGTTCTTTATGTGAATGGTACTTTACTAATCACTACATTATAGAACAATATGTACACTTTGCCTAAAGTTGAGAGTTTATAGCATTGTGATAGATAAAAGAATAATCAAAGAATTGAACAACCATGAATATGGTTCAGAGCATGCCGTTGAGAAAGAAGGCTCGTATTATTTTTACATGAAATTGGTAATTGGGCAATTCATATTCTCAATAAGAGTCTAACACTTATAGTGAAGAACAAAACTCCAAAAGAATTTTAGAGCACATTTAAATCACTGGTGGCTTAATTTAAAGTATTTGGATTTGTATCTCATGTTCATGGTCATGATTACAAAAGGACAGAGCTTGATAATAAAAGTGCAAGATATGTCATATTTCACTTTCTCCATAGGCTTACCAACGTTGGGTTTGGTTGATGTCTCTGTGGGTGGAGACGGATAATAAAACACAAAAATCCTGTGCCCAGTAGTGTTTGGTTGCTAACACTGCCCACTTTTGTTTCGTCTCTGGTTCACAAAAACACAAATTTCTTGTTCCTTCCAAAACTGTGGCACAACTTTCTTGTGCCTATCACAGAAATAAAAATGCGGGTTGTTGGACAAAAATACCCCTATATTATTACTAATATTCCACACATGCCCAAGTGTATAAATAGCAAAAAAAAAAAGACATTCTTAATAAAATGTAAGGCTTGAATGTATCTTTTAACCTATTATGTAATTAATTCCATGAATGCTTAGATGTTTTATTAAATTATTATGTACTAGAATTTCTAACTTGTAAAATTTTTTTATTCAATAACTCATTTCAATAAATTTTTAGGTTTCTCATTTCATTAAATATTTAGGTTCTTCATTTTATTTTAAAGTAATTAACAAATATAAATACAATTTAAAAATATTGATATAATTATAGAAAATATTTACGTAATTCATTTTATTGTTAACTTGTACGAATTTTTTGTTATTCAATAGCTCATTTCATTAAATTTTTAGGTTCTTCATTTTTTTAATTCCTTATTTATAGAAATAATTAAAAAAATACTAATACAAATCATTTGTTTTAAAATAATCAATGAATTACATATTTCCCATCATATTATACTATAAGGGTACTTTGGTCATTGACACTGTTTTTTATGTTTTGTCAACTGCAACCAAACACATTTTTGTCTTCGAGACGCATAGTTTTATCTGTTTTATCCATCACAACCAAACATCTCACTGTCTTCAATTTTTGTTCTGTTCTGTCTCCAAATTTTTGTTTCGTTCCGTCTCAGTATATAAATCACAGTAACCATACACAGCATAAAGACAAAGTTATAAAGCTGGTCCATTTTCATATTTAAGAACAGGTTATAGATATAATGATATTCATTAAAACTTGATTTTTCATAAAGCTTAGAATTGATATTCAATTTAAAGGAACAAGTTAAAATTTTTCAAAGTTTAGTTAGCCGTTAACTTTTTTTAGTTCATGAATTAGTGATTTGAGTAACCTCTATTCTTTAAGGATAAATTATTTAATAAAAGTAAGTTCTTCTAACTCTTATTTTAACCTATAGAATTATTAAAATAATAAGTATGTGCGTTTCCTCGTTTCTAGCCTCTTTCATACATATTCATCACATAACATATTCCAAAATCGTTCTTATGTTATTTCCTGCATTATTATTGATGATAAGTGTGAATTGCATCATGTTTAGGACTTTAGTTGAATTTGTATTTAAGTATTAACTTAATTGTTTAATATTTGTTTATGTTAGAATTGTGTTAGTTTATTAATTAATTGTGTTTAAGTGTTTTTATAGGTTAGTAAAGTCTTTGAACTTAATTATTACATCTTTAAGGTACTTTGATGTATTTGTTAGTATTTCAGGGTCAACATTGTCGAAGAATGGAGAAGTTTCGAAGATAATCAGGCCGAAAGAATTGCGAATGATCGTGGCACAACAGTTACCAGATTTAAAATATTTTATAAACTAAGTGTACTATTTTGTAATTTTCTTTTTCTCTATAAGTTTGCATTATTATTAAAAATTTGTTGCCTTTTATTTTGTCAACTGGTGTTAGAAAGGATTTAAAGCCCCCTAAGGGCCTGTTTAGTTGAATGTTAATTAATGGAATGGAATAGAAAGAAACAGTTTATAATTGAATGTAATATAATATAGTGAAAAGTTGTTTGGGAGAAATAGAAGGTTCATAATGTAATGTAGTGAAACATTGTTTGGAAGATGGATGGAATGGAATGTAATATATAATAAATGACTATTATACCCTGATATTAAAATGATTGTTGCAAGAAGTTTAATGTTACGATTTTAAAACATAAATTATGTTCAATTAAAAAGTCACAGTTATGACTTGTTTGTGACAAGTAATTTTTTATATATTTTTATTTTAAAATAATAAAATTATGTTAACATTTTTATTATTAATTGTTTAATAAATTTTATTCTATTATTAGTGATTTATATTTAAAATTTATTTATTTATATTTTTATTTATAATAAGAAAAGTAGAAAACAACTTTAATGCAAAAACAAGAATTCCAATTACCCAAAGAAACAAACACGGGATAAAACAAACTAAAGCAGAAAAGTAGCCACCATTAAGTTAAAGCTCAATTCCAATTGCCCAAATAAACAAAAAGGGCGTCATCTTTATAGAGGCCCTGATGTTGTTCATTGTTAGGTTGTTACTATGCTCTTGCTCTAGAAGATCGTCGTCTGGCATTTTCATGTAGCTTCTTTCCTAAAAAAAGCTAACAACGAAAGCAGATTCAATAATTGTTACAGTGAGCTCAGAGAAGATACCAAGCGATGAAAACGGATTGTAAAGAGTGAGGGAGGGGTTAGAAAAAATAATTGGTATTAAGAAAAAATAATTGAGGGTATATTAGGTATTATGTATTGATTAGTTTATGTTCCATCTTAAACCTCCAAATCGGAGGTTTTTTATTTTCATTGTTTAGGATGAAATGGAACGTAAGATGAAACCCTCTGCTTCTATTTCATTATGTTCCATTCTATTATGAAATCCTCAACTAAACGATGAAAATTTGTTATGTTTCATCCGATTCTATTACTAACCCTTCAAACCAACAGAATTTTAATGGTCGAGTTGGTGGAGTTGAAGGTACGTGACTAAAAGGTTCCTCTAATGTATGTTCACTAGAACAATCTAATTTTTCCTATGCTGGACTTATTAGCTTTGTCACAAATGTAGGTGATTCTTACATCCCAAGACAACCGATTCAAATGTTATCAGTATAAGATTTGCGACCACCTGCCCAGCCACGTGGAACCATCTAGAACGACCATTTACCATCTCCCGCCTAAGTCAAAATCTAAACTCGTTCCCTCCCTCTCTCCTTCCCTGCGCTCCGTTTTGTTCTCCTTCCTCCACAAGCTTCTGCACACTAGCACTTTTTTTTAATCATTTTCTTCACTTCACATAGTTTCCACTTCTCATTAGTACTGTATGCAGGCTTACGAATCTGCTCTTTTTTGCCTCGATTTGACCTAACCAGAATTTCCATAAGATGATGCAGACTGATTCTCCTTCCACAACTTTTGTTAACGTTCGCTTCGTTCTTGTTGGTTTCGATCCCACTGAAGCGCATGAGGTATGTCTCTCTCTCTCTCTCTCTCTCTCTCTTCCTATAGAATGTTCATCCTTTTTTGTTATTGTTTTTCTTCCATTGTTGTGTGTTCTTGCATTTTAGAAGTAGATTATTGGGACGAAGAAACTGAATTAGGTCTTATTATTAACTAATTGTGTTCGTTTCTATTTTACTTTTAGATTCGGTCCAAGCTTATAAGTGGTGGAGGAGTAGACGCGGGCCAATACTGCCAAAACTGTACTCATGTTATCGTTCAAAAGATTGTTTATGTAAGTCTTTTATTCACCCTTTTAGCTTTGTGTTATATCCAATTAAAAGAGGTCGTATTTACGAGGCGTTATTCGATAGAATGATCCTGTATGTGTCACTGCAAGAAATGATGGTAAAACAGTTGTCACGGGTTTATGGGTTGACCATAGTTTTGACGTGGGGTTGCCTCTTGATGCTGCTTCGGTGAGTTTAAGTTTCTTTCTGAATCATTTTCCTTTTTTCCCAAAGTCTTTTAACTGTTCATTTATCTGGAAATTAATGCTTGAATTCAGATAATATATCGACCTCTTAGAGACTTGAATGGAATTCCTGGTGCCAAAAGTTTAATTGTGTGCTTGACTGGATACCAGAGGCAAGACCGAGATGATATTATGGTATTTCTTGGCCAATTTCATGAAAATTAGAAATGCACTTTGGGGTGGCTCTTTTTTTCCAGTGCGTGTCTGATTATGTTATGTCATCTTAAAAGTTGACTTCTCCTTTTATTTTTACAGACCATGGTTAGATTGATGGGTGCTCAATTTTCTAAACCCTTGGTTGCAAACAAGGTTACTCATCTTATATGTTATAAATTTGAAGGTGCGTTTGATATTTGAAGTTAGTGTGGTCATTCAGTATGAGTTTGGATTCTCTTTTACAGAATCTCAGAATAAAACAGGAATGTGTTTATGCTTGTGAATTGTTGGATAATTAGTTGGATACGTTAGCTCTGCAAACATTATTTATTTCAAGAGGACTCATTTAGCTGAATGGAAATGAAGATGTAGGTCACTTATAACAACAAGATCAATTTGACTCGACCTTGGACCCTACAAACGTTTGATTGTTGGCCTAAACCTAAACTTAATATTGGTTCTGGAACTGTTGTCAGTTACTTCGTTTAATGATTTTCTCATCAACAAAATTTGCATAATTTTCAATTCAACTCTTTTATTATCTACTTTTGGTTCATCCTATGGGCAGTTTTCCGGTAAATGTTTTCATCCTTTATTATGGTTTTATTGTTATATATATTTGTTGATTGTCTATTCTTATAGCCTATTTTAAGCCTAAAACTTATCCCGTTGAATTCATTCTGATTTCCAAGTTTTAACATACAAATGACATTGTTTCCATTTCCATTTCCATATTTTCTTTTTCTATTTGTTTCCATTTCCATATCAATATTTTCTTTTTCTATTTCTCATATCCTTGGATACATTTGAGTATTAATGATGCTGGAGTTACACTAGATTTAATTGGCACTTTTCACTTACAGGTGAGAAGTATGAGCTTGCCAGGAAAATTAAGAAGATTAAACTTGTCAATCATCGCTGGTTAGAGGACTGGTAAATTGGTGCTCTCTCTCTCTCTCTCTCTCTCTCTCGTTCTTAAAGTTGGGAAGCCTTCAAATGCTGAAATTGTGCCTCCTTTTGTAGCTTAAGAGAATGGGTCCTTCTTCCTGAAGAAAATTATGGCAAGAGGTAAGGTTTGGACGTTTTGTTTAATTTCTATGCATATGCATACACTTTATTTTCTACTAAAAAAAGTGCTACTTAGTCTTTTGTCTACAAACAACTATCGTGAGACGTTGAAGTTGAACAATTATTACCATCAATTTATGTATTGGTAAATTGGATGATGGATACATTTAGCACTGTGTATTATGAGGTAACATGCTGGGAATGGTATTATCATATGCATGTACAATATGGCATGCATATGCCTTTCCTTTTCAGTTTGGTTGCAAATGTGCAAGAAAGTTACTAATTGACTTAGTTGTTATAGTGGCCACGAGTTGGAAATGATGGAAGCTGAAGCCAAAGACTCTGAAGAGGATAATGGGGGAAACACCGGGATGCAATCAAGCAGAAGGGACACAAATAAAAGTTCTATAGATGTAAAAATTTTCGCTCTTGAGGCTGGTGAGATGCCCACAGAACCCACCGGATTGGACAATATTTCACAGAATAAATGTGTATCTGAAGGCCCATCCACAGTTGTTGATGTTAAGCACGCGATGGTGACTGACCGAAAGAACAATGATCATGCATCAGACCTGGAAACTATTTTTGGTTCTAAGGTTGGTGTGTCTGAAGGCCTGTCCACAGTTGTTGATGTTAAGCATGCGATGGTGACTGACCGAAAGAACAGTGATCATGCATCAGACCTGGAAACTATTTTTGGTTCTAAGGTTGGTTGTCAGGATGCTTCTACTTGCAAGGATACTGGTCCTGTTCTGCTACGTACTGCTTCAGAAAGGACTCCAAATTCTGAAAAGGTTCATAATGAATTGGGTTCAAATTCTAGTAGTGTAAAAATGCCACGACATTCTGCTTCAAAGTTGAGTCCGGTAATTTACTCAAGAAAAGCACCACGGATATCTCCATCTTCAGTTATCTCTAGAGAGTCAGGCAACTTTATAGGTTCTCCCAAACCAACATTGGGTGAAGGCTTCAGTATTTGTCCTTCCAAAGCTAAATGTGAAAAGAATCCAGCCAACTCTGTTTCGACTGAAGCCCATCAAATGTATAGGGAGATACTCTACAAAGAAGCATCAAGCGGTAAAAGGCAAAGGACAAATGTTGTATCCTCTAATTCTAAATCACAGAAGACGGGTCATGCTGTGCAAGAATATGCAGTGGGTTCTTCATCGGTTATTTATGGGATGCCTGAAGTGGGATCATTGTCAACTGTTGAAGGTCTGCCAAAGAATAATGAAAGTTTCCCACTTGGCAATACTGATCAGTCTGCAAAGGAAATAGCCAGTCTGAATACTCGACGAGGATCCTGTACAAATGGTTCAACACCCATGTCATCAAGGTCTACAATGAAATCATATGCACAAGATCTGCCATCTCATCACCCCGTGACATCGGAAACTGTACAAAGTGGGGAGACAATGCAAACTCTCAATGAGGCATTAGAAGAATCAAAGTTGCCCAGCAAGCTTAAAGAGATTGTGGATGTAGTATTGCCACAGAATCAGCATCAATTTGATGGATGTCTATCTTCCCCTACCAAAAGTACAGAGATTCAGAAGTGCCATTCTCTGGGTAACCTGGATGCACATCAGGAAGAAGATAAGAAGTTAGGTGCCAAGACCCTTAGGAAGAAGGTTGTGTGCAAAAGGAATATGGGTCCTAGGATGAAACTTAGAGCTAGCACTAACCTAAAATGTCCAATTTACTCGAATAATAATTCTGCTCAGAACTATTCAGAAATAAGAATAACTGGAAAAGAAGATAGAGTAGAACATGTTGAGGCCTGCAATATCACTGAGCTTGAAGTGTGCCCAGCAACCGTTAGTCCTTCAGTGGTGGATGTCGAAAAAAAGACAGTTGCTAAAACAATAGATAATGTTGAGAATGGGATGGTTGATGTCTTCGATGAAACTGAGGCCCCAGAGGAGCAGGATCCTGATATGGTGATCAACCACGAGAAAGCAGAGGTGGTTGATTGCATAAATAAAGCAGGTAATGCCTTGCCCATGCAAGCAGAAGAGTTTCAGCTTGGAACAAATTGTCCTCCGGCGAACTATCGAGGCAAGAATGCAGCTGAAGTACATACGGGAGATAAATCAACCTCGAAAGAAGATAAGAATCAGAAAGTCATTAAAGGCAGAAAGAAGATTCCAAGTAGGACCAAGGCTGGCTCCATCTGCTCTGTTAAAAGTGAAGAGTCAAATATCCCGGAGAAGGGAAACATACAGCTTAGAAGTGTTGAGAAAGATCTAGAAAGGAAGAAAGGCGAGCTACATATCATGGGCCAAACGAAGCGCAAAAATGCACGGGAGAGGAACTTGGGGAGCTCCATGGGGGTGGAGAAGGAGAACAAACCAGTTACTGGGGGAGATATGGTTACGGATCAAGTGAAAGAGCATACTGAGAAAACAGCTGTTGGACTTGATGAGAAGTCGTTAGAGCTTAGTAAAAAAGATACAAAGAATAGTTCTGATTCGTCTCCAGCAAGAAAAATTTTAGGCCAAGTGAATGTTGAACCTAAATTGTTTATATTAAGTGGGCATCGGCTACAGAGAAAGGAATTCCAGCAAATTATTAGACGATTGAAAGGAAAGTTCTGCAGAGATTCTCATCAATGGTCCTATCAAGCGACACACTTTATAGCTCCAGACCCAGTTAGAAGAACAGAGAAGTTCTTTGCTGCTGCTGCCTCTGGAAGGTACCTGGTGCATAATTCTAGAAGTGGGGTGTAAATTTATTAGTGATCTATCAAAATTCAAGCATCTAAATTATCAGAAAGTTTTCTATCCATTCTAGTAATTTTGGTAGTCCTTAGTCTTCGTTCAGGAAAAAGATTAATTCAATCTTGAACGCAGGTGGATACTTAGGACGGACTATTTAACTTCCTGTAGTGAAGCCGGAAGATTTTTGCCAGAGGAGCCTTTCGAATGGCATGGGAGTGGGCTGAGTGAAGATGGTGCAATTAATTTAGAGGCTCCAAGAAAGTGGCGTCTTTCAAGGAATAGAACAGGTCACGGTGCTTTCTACGGAATGCGCATAATCGTTTATGGAGAGTGCATTGCACCACCTCTGGTACGTATTGTTTGCATGAATGCTCAGTAGACCTTGTAATCCTGGAAAGGATTGCTTGGATCAATTTTTCTATACAATTTGTGTTGCTTTGCACTTCTGCTTACATGGCATACAATCAACAAACAGGATACGCTAAAACGCGTTGTGAAGGCTGGAGATGGGACAATACTCGCAACTTCTCCTCCTTACACTCGCTTTCTAGCATCTGGGGTTGATTATGCCGTCATAAGTCCTGGCATGCCGCGTGTTGATTTGTGGGTCCAAGAGTTCTTAAAACATGAGATCCCGTGCGTTGTGGCTGATTACTTGGTAGAGTACGTCTGCAAACCTGGATTTTCTCTTGAGCGACACGTACTTTATAACACGCACGGTTGGGCAGAAAAGGCATATGCTAACCAGTTAAACAGGGCAGAAGAGATTGTTGACGTCTCTACACCTTCAGATGATTGCTCGAGTAGTGATGTAGCATGTGAAGTTTGTGGTTGTCGTGATAGAGGGGAGATTATGCTGATTTGTGGTGATGAAAGTGGTTCGACTGGTTGTGGGGTTGGTATGCATATAGATTGTTTGGATCCTCCCCTTGAAGACATTCCAGGGGACGATTGGTTCTGTCCAAAGTGTAGCATTAGCGTAAAGAAAAATCAGATTAATAGGCTTAAGAAAAAGAAAACCGTTAAGGGGTCTTCGTGCACCAGCTGACGTTTTTGTTCTTGAAATTGTCTTGTAAATGTGACCTAAAACGTAGAGTTTATCTCAATCGTATTGTTTGGCTTCTTTTCCGTTAAATAAATTTCTATTTTAATGCCAAGTGAACATTTGGCTCTTCGTCTTCTCGACTGTGTTGACAGTAAAGCGTATGATCAAGATGAGCTCGGTTTGAATATGGTAATGATTAGAAATAGATATGATTTTTATTTTTTATTATATTGGCGGTATAGAATATTGTTCTAAAAGAAACATAAAAATATTATTTATCTAATTATAATATATTATTAATAGTTTTTATTTATTTCTTAATCATTGTTTTCTTTCTCTATCAACTAACCAAGCATTAGTCATGATGCGGAAATCACAAACTGCATAGTGGGCTTGGACAAATCATTCCCTTCTCCCTGAAGAGGAGGACTAAAAGAGTTCCTGGTATTTGGGCCCGTATCAATAACATTGCTTGGAGTTGGAGATATATTGAGTTTCAGGTTATGGGCCTAAGCTTTTGAAGCATCAAGGTGCTTGGTTACTAGTATATCAGTTCAATAAGCCCGGGTCGTTTTCAGGGGCATTGTTTGAACTTTGAGATGAACCTCAAATCTTTCTTATCCTTAACCACCGCTTTATTGATTGCGGTCTCTTCTTAATTCAATCAAAATTGACACGAAAGACAGAAGCCTGAAGCGAGAAGCACAACTCAAGTGACACCACGTTTTGTATGAATAGGGAACTGTGCTTGTAACCGGAATTGAAGGAAGAAATGTGAGAAGAGGCAAAAGAAAATAGTATCGCTATCTCAACTTGACTTCAGCCGCACTCCATCTCTACGCAGTTGTAAAGTACGTCAACTCTAGTTTTGCTTTTAGGCGCCGTTGATGTTATCATAATACTACAATGTTAAAGTACTTATAACGAGTAGACTAGTTTTAATCATTTTAATAATAATTGATTCGAACTTAATTCTAATATTATACTAAAGCCAATAGTTTGATCTATTTAATACTGCATTCATTTTAAGTAACAACTAAATTTTCAGTCTCAATTACACTAAAGAAAAAAATAAGAATATTTCATATTAACTAAGCATGAAAAAGTTAAAAGAGTTTAATTGGTAAGGGTCACCTCTCTCGAGCTTATATAAACTTACAAATAGAATTCAAAACGGCAAATTTTTTATAAATCAATCGTAATAATTAGGAAATTTTTTTTATAAGAAATACGGGATTTTATCAGTTAAAAAAGTGAAAAGCAAAATCAAAATATGATTATTTCAAAAGTTGGTAAGCCGACTATTGCACATATAGAGCTGAGTCCAAACTGGCTAGCTTGGAGCTTAATCACGAGTTAATGGTTACTCAAAATGTGATTAACATGGGGATTTTTGCCCTGCATGATGATATTAATGAATTAAGACAAATGGAAATGGGGTTTGATTTGATAAATAGCTGTCAGAGATCATTAATTATCATTAAGCCATCTAGTTCTAATCTCATAATGTCCATTGCCATTAGTGAGAAAGAAAAGCACATGATACCATCACATGCCTGTCACTGACATCATCATATCATGTCACATCTGGCCACGACCTTCCCCTCTTTCCAAACATTCAAGCATCACGTTGCAACTTGCAATCCTCAATTCTTCATTTTATATAATAATAATAATTCCTCTCAACAAAAACAGCTTAAAATACCAAACTTGTCGCTTCTCCTGAGAATTCGTGCAAAGCCCTCTGCTCTGCCCCTTGCTTTCGCCACAAGCTAATAAAAATTGTGCTTCAAGTCAGGAACTATCTATAAACAAATGTTACATAGCCCGCAGAAAACAAGTTTTGTGTATGTTGTCAGAGAACTACTTACTACGACTCCACTTGTGTACAAACTGATACATTGCAGTAATCTTATATTATTCTTTAGAAGTGAGAAATACATGCATTTTTCCAATGGCCTATCCCAGCTTTAACGATATACCCATATCTGATTTTTAAGTGGCCAAGCATGTGTCATGTGTGAGCTTATTCATTCAACCCTTTTTTAAGCGTATGGATTATACATACCCGTTAAGGGATTTGTTTACATGGATTAGCGATGCATGTGTAAGTCACAAATTAGGATACGGAGAAAAAGACATATCAAAAACCCATCTTACATCGCGTCTATGTTATATATTATGGAAGTGCCCAAAAGTTCAACGCAATTCATAGAAATGATATGATAACTTTGCTTTTTCCGCCCATTTTTTATCGTCCCACTAAGGTACAACATTCTTCAGAAAATTGACTTTACTCTTTTTGTGAAATTGGACGGTTGGCCAATTTTTTTCGAAAGTTTAAATTTTAACATAACAATTTTTTTGCATTAATTCAAATTCCAAAAATGTCCGTTAAATGCCACATAGTTATGTTATAATAGATTTGAACACTTGCTTTGAATCGACTTCTAAATCATAATTGCTTTAGTGAATAACTAAAAAAGTTAAATAGAAGAAAAAGAAAAGAATTTGAAATATTTTTATAAATTTATTAATTACTTGAGTGTTATAAACTGTATTTGAGGACAATTATTGCAAATCGTTGGCCTTTATGATAAAATCAGTAGAGGAATCGAGAGGTGATAATTTGTCCTATCACACGTGTCAATGGTTCAAGCCTGTTTATTTCCAACTCGTGAACTTAACCGTATAAAGCCATACGAAAACACTGGTACGTATGTCTTAAGTAGGTGGGTGCCGCAGCTAGCCAGCATCGAGGTGGATTTTCATTGCAGGAACATGGCATGCTTTATAACGAATGTTTTTAATTAAATTAAGCGAAAGCTGTACAATACTTATAGCTTGCCAAAAACCTGAATGTTTGAATTAGAACATGGGAAAAATCTCAGGAATCCATTTTCTAAAGGGAAAAAGCAAAAGATAGTTGTGGAGTGGAGTGGAATTGAAGAAGGATGAAAAGACCTCAAATTACTTGCAAGCAAAGGAAAAATAGACCAATTTAGCAAGGAAAGCTATGCAGTGTGTTAAGTGAAGAGGAAGGGACCATATGTTAAACGTTTCTCAAATAATTTTTCTTAAAATTACTATATGAATAATTTGTCACGCAAGTAACAAACTTTTTAATAATCCGATTCGATATTATCGGAATTTGTTAAAATAATTTCAAGAAACTTAAGAATAATATCATATGTTAGAATTTTCAATAACATAAAATTTAGATTATTTAAAATAATAAAGATGCTAGTAAATTTGGAAAAATATATATGATTGGCCCTTTTCTTAATCAACCAAGTAGGAATTATGTAAGAGAAGGTAAGAAAGAGCGCATTAAACTCGGTCCATTTTATGCTTTTTCCTTATAAAGTTCGAAAAAGTGAAGGAAAAAAGAATAAAGGAGATGCTTTTATAGAATAGGAATGGCAAATAATTATGCCCTGCAGGCTTTTTGCATTGGACTGTAGGCATTGCCGTGAACAATGAACTTGACAAGTTTTTGAGAGGTTGGAGAATGGAGACGAGGTCCCGTTGATTGATAACCCAACAACCTCCTTAAAAGTCTAAACTACTTGAAGGCAATGTAAATGAAGTCAAGCCATAATTGCAACCCACAATCGCTACTCTTTCTGGTTCAGCCTTTTATTAAGGCTCTGTTACAAAGAATAGATCAGTGATTCATACAGAAGTACCAATGATGGCAAGCTGCACTCGTCGAATTGACTCATCCTTTCTAAAATCTGTTTGTTTTCTTGTTTTGAGTGTTTGATTAGACTCTTCCTTTTGTTTTTTTTGGCCCGGAACTGAGGGTAAAAGTCTGACAACTGTCTTGAGTCTTGACTTGACATGGCCGTTTTGCAGTTTCCACCATTGTTATGCAGGCACATATGAATAACAATGGCACTTAAAGCCACAACACCAGAGGTCTTGCTCTACAGTCAACCTTTTCCAAGAAGGAAAGGAAGGCATGAAACATGAAATCTAGTGGAACGTCGAAAATATCAGTCCGTGGATGAAGTTCTCTTTTTTCTTTTTTAAACAGGGCAGTTAATAAGCGGATCGTCTGTTTCTATAATAGAATCCACATAAATATGCGATAAAATTAAATGTACAAAACTCAAACACCGTAAAAGTAATGGCAGAAGATATGATGTGGGGCAATTAGTCCGTGGATAAAGTTAACCAGATCAAACAAATTAAATGTGGCAGATGGAACAGTAACCAGAGCCCAGCTCCCTCCCCTCAAGTCCTGAAAATCCGTACTAACAGTGACAACCAACTTATCCAATAATTATTAATGAGATCAGAATCCAAAGATCTAAACCAGGGCGGATAAGAATCCAAATTTAGACCGAAGGGGATAAAAATAATAAAGTAGCAAATTCAGTGCCGAAATCCTGTACATGTAGAGTAGAGAACGAGATAAAAAGAAGAACAGGTGACAAAATTTCCCGGCAGGCTAAACGTCTTTATATGCTTTGTACAAAATGGACCAGTGATTCTATCGCCGGCAATATCTCGTGAATTTGTTTTCCACTTAGCAGCTCAAGGCCTCGTATTTCAATGGAAGTGACCGATTGAACCCAGCTTGAGACAGTAGATTTCCAACTGCAGCAAGGTCGCGGCAGAACACCCCCTGGAAAACAGAGGGGCTGGTACTGCCTGAAGATGTTGCCAATTTATGTGCATTCGAACTGACCTTATTGGAATCTGAAATCTCCAACGCAGATGGTGTTGTTTCGGGTTTTGAATTCTGGGTTGATTGCTGCACTTGAATCGCTGCTTGTGCTGCCTGTAAAGCAGCTGCAGCTTTTCTTCTCTGTTTCTCTGCGGCTTCTTCTTCCATAATGGAGGACATCACACTTGAATAACCCTTCTGAAGCAATCTATACAGCAACAAAGCCGACATTTTTGCACGGTCTTTAACTGAATCAAGATCCCTATCATCTGCAAATTCACACCGCTCAATAAAATTCGTAGCCTTATCAGGCTTGTGCCTCAAAGATAGCAACAAGTGAGCTCTTTCCAGTTCAGACCTTGAACATCCACGTCTCAGCCCAATCAAGGCGTAGTAATCAACATTTCCAGTTTCACCAGAAGCAACCCTCTGCTTCAATTCTTGAATCTTGGTAGACAGTGAACAGAGTTTTCCAGGAATTTCTCTGTACCTCACATAATGCCTCTTCCAGGCAGGACCTGGAAGCTTCCTGTCTCGCAAGATCGAATTGTACAATAGCTTCAAGTGTTCCAAATCGTGAAGACAATCAGGCAAGCAGCGGATGGTTTCCAAAAGCGACGCTCTTGTTTCAAGAGCCTGAATGCAAGTGGGATTTAGAGCTAAAGTCCTGTTGCAATCACCAATGGACTCTGCAATTCTACCAGAGGATTTATATGCAAATGCCCGGTGCATATAGCATTCAGCAAGGAAACCTTGAGGAGCTCCTCTGCGACCTTCAACAATCTTGCTGAAATGGCGGATGGCTTCAGAATATAAACCTGCATCAAGGGCAGCAATTGCTGCTGCGCGCCTGCGAAGTAGGAGCTTAATATGTGACAGGAGATGCGTAATGTTTTCAGATTCGGTCAGTGCTCGAGGTGGGGTTGGTGGAGCAGTGGAGGTAGAAATGTCACCGGAGATTGGGAAGTCAGAGAAGTTATCTTCCGACCAGGAAATGCTTTCACGGCGAAAAGCAGCCGTGGAAAGTCGTTTACCAGTTTGGAGAAGGACCATAGCATCCTCCATTAGACCTAGGTGACAACAAGCCTGACCTAAAACCAAGTACCTGCGGCAATTACACGACAACTGAGTTAATACTACCTTGTGTACAGGAATATAGAAAAACCAGAGAAGATTTGATTTTTCACTTCTCAGAATAAGCAATAATGCGTGTTGACTTGAATAATCAGTATCTGTTCGCTAATTAGAATATGGCTTAGTAAAGATTATACTCCTACACCTACCAAAAACCACTGACTTCACTCAATTCATCTATAAAACTATTGTTGCCCAAAATTGACCATCCATTGATTTGGCATTACTACGTAAAAGAAACCCACCAACCTCCTTTGGAAATTACCACTTTCAACGTAAGAACAATACTAACTCGTAAAAAAAAAACTTTCAATTTTCAAGTTCTAAAGCTACTATAGTTTCGAATTAGTTCATCAGCGGATGATTTAGTAAAGAAATGAAGAAAAATAAAGTAAACTGAATTGACATTTACTCAAACCATTAGAAACATAACTACTGATCCATCCAGACGATAAATAAAAGCCATCAAAAGTTGTTCCAAAAGATGGAACATTTCCAAATGCTGCACCAAACTATAACCATAATTACCTCCACTGCCCTTCTTTCTCGCAATTTTTACAGAGGCCTGACATGACTTTCTTCTTCAAATCCGAAACAGAGAAACACTTGAAACTCAGATCAGGCCTCGCCGAATCAGACGACGAGTCGTCGGAGGGCAAGAGCTTCACACGCTCTCTAGAAAGCTGTTGAGACGAGTTATCAGAAGAAACCGAACCCGACTCGTCACCCGCCATTTTGAGACTAGGAATATAGTCTTGAAGCATATCCGCTACGTCCCTGAATCGCCTGAGATACAGCAGCGATCTGGCTTTCAGTTCAAGAGCTACTTCAAAGCGTGGAGAGAGCGCCAATGCCGCGTCGAGAAGATTCAAACCAGAGGCAATCTCGCTCTGTTCCTGCGTCGCAATAAGGTTTCTCGCATCTTTCACGTACTTATCTACAATCTGTACATACATGTCATTGTAAAACGGGTTATTCTTCATCAACTCTAAAAACACCCCATACCCAGTAGCAAACGAGGTGGACTGTTAAAACCCACGAAACATGTCAGATAAAAGATCAAGCATTGTACTTAAAAAACAATCCAAAAAACCGTAACCTTTCGATTACTAAGCCACCAGTGTTTTCTCTCTGTCCCGTTGTTCAGACATAGAGAAGCAGCCATGATTCTATTCGTCGTTGGTGTAGTGTTTCCTTGTCGTGTAAGATTCAACCACCAACACAGAGTCCCTCTCTCCCTCTCTTCCCCCCTCTTTCTCTCTAAAGATAGTAAATTTTTTTGGGTGCTAAGAATCAGCCACATATATATATATACAGGTAGATAGAGAGAGGGAGATGGAAAATGATCGGTGATAACAGAGGGGTAAAGAGTGAAAGATTCGTTTAAGCATTTTTTCTACTTTGTTTCACTAAATTTATAAACAAAATTAAATAGCACGAAATATCCTAACAGGAACGGATGATCTCATTCAGGGAGATGAACTGGGCTGGTTTAAACAGATTTCAAGAAAAATCAATTATTTTTAAGAAATAAATATTTAGATGCCAACTTTGACCTCAGACAAAGCTTTGAATTTGATCCTTGAATTTCATAGCTGGCGCCACACCTCAGCCCCTCTCTCTCTCTCTCTACGTAATATGTGGCCAATAACACTACATCAATATGATTGATATGACCCTAAAACCTCCAGGCTCCAACTAATTGTGAAGACAGTTAATTAGTGTTGACCGTGTATAACCAGTAGAGCCCATGGTTATTACCGGGAATAGACGGTGACGAGTCACGGGTCCTCGGGTTTAACGTCTCAACTACTGGGGGAAAAAAGAACGGGACGCCAGCAGCAAATTGCCCCAAAAGGTAAGTAAAGATGGCTTTTCTCTTGCAATTATTTATTTCTGATCATGTACGATTTTACTCTTTTGTCCCTTCTCATTTTTCAAAGCTTTTCTTGTTCTACCCGCTTCTAACACGTAAGTAATGAAGGTGGAACGGTTTTAATCTTTCCTTTGTACTTTGGGAAGGTCAATTTACCTTCTACGTGCACAAAATATGTGTTGAATTATAACTTAGTAGCACGATGGTTACTTAATTCAAGCCATAATCTAAACAATGATATGTTTCCATGTGGGTGTTATTGAAGACAAACAAGGAGGATGAATTGGGAAAATTGCATTGGGAGTGAGAAAGTGACTCTTCTTCTCACACAAGGCACAGGAATCATGCCTTTTCCTTTTATTTCGCTCTATTATTTTGATTAATGAATGCACATGACAATGGATAGCAAGTCAGACGGGTTTGCCTTAAAGCTTCCCTCCTCTCACTCCCCTTTCATTCTTGGCCCACCAAACCCTTTCCTTCTTCCTACAATCTCGTGGACTCCCGAAACTCCTGTTGCCACATCACCCTTATTCCTTTCCTACGTGGCAACCGCAACCTCTCCATGTCAGCTAGATTTCTTTCATTACTTTTTGTCCTTACACCAACCTCTATTATTGCATTACATTACATTACCATTTCATATGATCGATGATTTTGGGTGGTTCCAGTTGTGATAATAATTACTAATAATTCGACACACAACCTTTCATACATCTTTACGTCAGTTCGTATGTTCTCAAAGGAAGTTTTGTTTGTGATTATTTCACCTAGAGTTATGATTATCTTGGAACTAATGTACAAGTACGTCGTATTAATTGTGAACCATATTTAGAAAAACATTATGATCACATGTTAATCGTACAAATACAACATGCTTTTCTAATTCTAAATATTGCACTTATTGAATACCTCAGGATGGATTAGTGTGGGGCACAATATAAACTGTCCCATTCAATATGTTGTACATCCTTGCCGTTTCATTACATCATGTTATTTAAATCTCTTACACAAGATAGAAGCTAATTTAAAGAGAGAATGATCCATTATCAAGAAAACCTCAAACATAGACAAAATGGAGTCCAACCAAATACAGAGTGGGGAATGACTGGATGCCTCGTGCCTATGAATGAAAATAACTGGTCTTATGATGAAATCATTAAGGCCCTACAGAAAAGAAATTTCAAGGAAATAATGTAGGAAAGAAAGAATAGAACAAATTAAGCTGTTATTCTTGTTCGCAACGTTCTGGGACCATAGGCACCCCTAATCCAATTGACAAGGCAGAGGTTGGTTTCGTCCACTCACGAAACTCGCGGTAGCAGCAGCTTTTGTACTTGTACAGCTCGGACTACTCCAAAGTCCAAACTCCAGCGTCCAGGTTGTTAATTTTTCGTGTTTTTATAGGTGGAGATCATCAATAGTAATGGTGCATTGGCTGCAGGGTCCACTAGGGTGTAGTTTGATAGATCCTTATCAACGGACTGCGATTAATTATTTTCATTACATGTCCCTCTCTTCACGTACCTCAATTCCACCCCCCGCACACATATGCATCCACCACTGACTATTTTAATAAATATAAAATCTTCATTAATATTAATATTCATTCATATAGTAATCCTTATTTATTAATCACAATATATTAATTACGAGGAAGCTATGAACTTTTATAAGGAACTATTGAGGTTATGTTTGTTTGTGCTTTTCATGTTCCAAAACTGCAAAGGAACTATACAATTTGGGTGACAATTGCGAAACAAAGAGCACCAACATACATCATGTACCTAGTTAAGTTTTTTGTATGGGAAACACATGTCATGTCTCAACCTATTTCAGATAAGGCAGTTAATGGATAGTATAGATTTAATGATGACACCAGTCCTCCAGTGCCAGCTTCGATACAGATTTAATTGTAAGCCATGTTTTTCTTCTGGCCGTCTATATATATAATATTATATTTCAATCTTAGCTAATTAAAAAGCAATTTTCTCTTGTTGCTTGCATATATTAATAAATTCATAATCATTAGTACACTAACTAGTTTCAAATTTCATTTATGTTAAATAATTGGAGGGATCCATCGGTTTGTGGCAGTTGACTAGTAGCTGGAAGCCTAATGCGTAATGAAGATAGATATACGAAGTAGTTAGCACTCTTACAATGTGTAGACATTCAACCTAAACAGAAACGAGAATTAAAAGACTTCTTTATTCTATAATATGGTGTTAATAAAAGTGAAAATAAAAAAAAATGAAAGGAGTTTAAAAGAAATAATATTGGAGAAATCGTATGCAATCAAATAATAGAAAACTCGAATTCCCTTATTATAAAAATTTAAAACTATGCAACGATATTTATAATCTTCAATAAGATATTAACATAAGCTTTTTTGTTTTTTTTTTTCTTAATTTGTCTCTCATGTTGTGGATATAAATCAATCACATAATCGTAGGTCTCGTTTATTATTTCGGTTTCCACCTGTATACATGAGTTTTGTTTAAGCGTTTAATGAGTAATATTAGGTGATTGTAGCCAAAATAAATCCAATTATGAGGGGGTTGTCCGTTGTAGTTGTACTGCAATTAGAAGAATGAGCGAAAAATATCTGTAGCCAGCCTTTATAAATCGTGACCTAACTCTTCTTATTTTCCTTTTATGTTTCTTTCAGGTGGTTGATAATGAGAAAACCTAGTTTTGGTCCTGACTCTTGTACATTTCCGCGTGTCACTTCCAACACTTGCAGTCGTAACTTTGTTTTGGGTAACTTTTATAATCTGACTGTCGAGGAGAGTCACAAGTCACTAAAATAGCTCTCCCTGTTTTTCACGATAATGAACTGAATCCATACAACTCCACTTTTGCTGCATAATATATCTTGCAACTTGAAAAATAGAGATGACAATCTAAAAGTATGGAACAGATCAGTATTTGAATATGATATTGTTTTTATTTGCGAATATTCATATATACAATTGAACTCTAATGGGAAGATGTCAACTCACTTTTGTGTTTTGTCATAGCACAACTTATTAATGGAAAAGGAAACGCATTTATCCATTATCACAAATTATAACAAATGAAATATCAAAGACAAAAGCATAATAATTGACCCACTTAATTACTAACTCCTCTTAAAGAACAGGTATTCACAGATTTTGAAGCATCATTCAACACTTTCCCTTGTTTCAAAATTGCATACTCCAAACTAGCTTATGTCGAAAGTAATTATATTTGGCCAATAGAAGTGTTTTGGTCAAGACATCTACAACTTGTTTGTTGGTATGTCAAAACTTCAATTCTATATCTCCTGTTATAGTGAGATTGCAAATAAAATGATACCTAATATTGATGTGTTTTGTTTAGATATGAAATGTTGGATTTTTTGTCATTGCAATGGTTGCTTTGTTATCACAAAATTTTTGTTGTTGTTCCTTCTTGAACGTGATGAACATCAACCAATAATCTTCTCAACCAAATGGCTTGACATGCCGCATACGTTACAACAACTTGCTCTGCTTCTGACAATGATATTGCAACCAAATCTTGCTCCTTTGATCTCCAAGAAACTGCTATAAATCCTAAGTTGAAAACATGGTCAGAGGCATTTCTTCTGTCATCTATACATCTTGCGTTGTCACTGTTACTATATCTGAAAAAGTTGAATTTTTCTTTCTTTGACTACCAAAACGCAAAATCATTGGTTCCATCTATGTAGCGTAACACACTTTTTGTTGTACCTAGCTATTGCCTAATAGGATTATGCATATACTTGGACATTACACTTATAAAATACATAATATCTGGTCTAGTATGGGCCAAATCATTCAACCCACCTATCAAGCTTCTGTAGTAACTCAGGTCAACAACCTTTATACCATCTTCAACCTGTAATTTTTCATTTGTATTCATAGGTGTAGCAGTCACTTTATAGTTGTGCATGCCAAACCTAAATTGAAGATCTTTCGCATATTTTTTCTATGAGAGAAACATCTCATCTTGGACTTGCTTCACTTCCAATCCAAGGAAATATTACAGCATCCCTAAATTTTTCATTTCAAATTCTCTTTGCATGCATGATTTAAATTCAACAATCAAAATGCATAAGATCCCATGTAAATCCTGTCATCTACATAAATGCAGATAACTAAGAATTCACCATTATTATGCTTCTTCACATACAATGTGGGCCCATTTTTACTCTTAACAACAAATCCATTTTTCAAGAAATATGAGTAAACTCTTCTATACCAGGCTTGCGGTGCTTGTTTTAGCCTATAAAGAGCTTTCTTGAGCTTGTAGACTTTGTTTTCTTGCCTGCTAACAATAAAGCCACTAGGTTGACATACATAGACTTTCTCTTTAAACTCCCCATTTAAAAACATTGACTTCACATCAAATTAATAAACGGACAAATTCAACCAAGTTGCTATAGATAAAAGAATTCGCAACGTTTCAAATTGAGCAACAAGTGAAAAATATTTCATCAAAGTTAATACCTTGATGATGTGCATATCCTTTAGCCATTGGCCTTGCTTTGAACCTTTGTATGCTGCTATTTGCATGATACTTTATTTTGCACATGCACCTCAGTCAAATAGGAGTTTTCTCTAGGCCAGCCCAGCCCAGCCTGTTAAAAAATAGTTTTTTTTACTTTGTTTCTAAAATTATTATATTCTAATTAATCTAAAGCTATATAAATTACATTCATAACTTTTTCTCCAATCTAAATTCTAATGTTAGAAAATTCATATCTACCTAAGTCATTCTAATTAAAAGTTTTTTAGAGTAATTCCTTAGATCCTTAATGGAGACCTTGATACAATATATAAGTATTACTTTAAATACTTCTTGTCGTTAGAGTGTTATAAGCATATCAAATATTCATATTTCATAAAATTAATAAAATTTCACCTTTTTTTCTTTTTAATATATGTATTATGTGACAACTTTAAATTATAGCAACATATAAGTAATTAATTATGACATAATAAAGTTATTGAGATGTATATAATGGTATGATTAATTAGGAAATTTAATTCAATTAATTAAAAATTTATATGAAAAGTTAATAAGTTAATAGTTATAGTTAAAATTATGAATTACATTAATTACACAATTTTAATTTACTTAAGTTATTTATTAATTATTAAGTTAATAAATAAAATTATTATAATTTAATAAGGTGTGGGAGGGTTGCATGGCCCGGCTTGCTGTTCCATAGGCCATACCTACCCGATCCAAACTCGTTGACCACAAGTCGGGCTGGGTTGGGCTGAGCCAAGCCGGAATTGACATCTCTAGTCTTCTCCTCTGGTAAATCAACCAATTCCCATGTTTGATTGTGCTCAATTGTCGTCGCATCTTCTATCATTGCTACTTGCATTCTTCATTTTTAGTAGCTTCCTCAAAGAACGTAAATTCTATCACGTATAAAGCAAAACTACAGTTTTCATAAATTTCAGCCTACTATCGAAACTTTTTTGGAGTGAAATCATATGTAGAGCTGGACAAGGAGTTTGTTGATGATGAACTACTACTGTTGCTATGTAAAGTAGGATTATTGCCTCGTGAAAAAACTAAGTTACTGACTGGAGCTGCAAGAGAGTTAGTGTCACTATAATGAGTTTCTAGAATTGCTGGTTCACCTGGTTCCGTCATTGTAGGAGTGTCTTCCAAGAGTACTGTTGTTGCTACTTTGTTGATTTTCTTCCATGTCCAGTTTACTTTTTTATTAAATTTGAAATCCTTACTAACAATCACCTTACTACTCACAAGGTTATATGACTTGTATGGCTTGGATTTAGTGTTATAGCCCATAAAAACACATTTTTCTGAGTTTTCATCACTTTTAGATAGCGATTTAACCAAAGCATATGCTACACAACCAAAAATTCGTAAGTGGCTTACCTTGGGCTTATGATCTTTCCATGCCTCATATGGAGTTTGATTGTGTATTGCCTTTGTGGAAGATATATTTAGGATATAGATAGTTGTAACCATTACCTCTGCCTAAAAACGCTTTGGAATATCTTTTGCCTTCATCATGCTTCTACCCATCTCGACAATGGTACAATCTTTCCTTTCCGCCACACCATTTTGGTCCAGTTTATAAGACACTATAAGTTCTCTATGGATGCCATTGTCCTTACAAAAAACATTGAAATGTCATTCTCCTTACAAAAAAACGTTAAATTCATCTTAAAATAAACTCAGTACTTAAGTCTGTTCAAAGTGTCTTAATCTAACACCCACTTTGCTTCTCTACCAAGGACTTAAATTTCTTGAAATTCTGAAAAGCTTCAATTTTGAATCTTATGACATATACCTAGCTCATACAACTAAGGTCATCAATAAAGCAAAAAATATCGACTCCCTCCTAAGGACTCAACTGACATGGGACCCCATAAATCAACATGTACAAGTTCACGGTAAGTCGAGGCCCTCCAAGCCTTCCTTACAGGAAATGATGACCTACTTTGTTTCCCATACACACATCTTTCACAAAAGCTAAGATTATCAACTTTAGGCAACCTAACAACCATGCCTTTATTGGCTAACAATTGTAATCATTTGATATTCAAATGATCATATCTCAAATGCCATAACTTAGATTATACACTTTCCTTACCAGCCAATGCAAAACTTTTACTACCAAGTGACAGATCCAAGGGAAACTTTCTATTTAAGGTCATTTGAGCATCAAAAATTTTTCTACCAGATTTCTTATCATGGATACTACAGGAATCAATATCAAATATAACAGAATAACCATCAATCAACGACTGTCTTACACTTAATAGATTATGAACTAGAGAGGGAATATACTGCACATTATGGAGAAGCTTTATATTACCATGTGCGGTTTTGATAGCAACCGTACCTCTGCCTTCAACTTTGATTTGATTGTTTTCTTCAAGTTAAACTTGCGATCTCTTCGTCTCATCAAGTTCCTTGAATAGCAACCTCTCACCACACATATGGTTGGAGCAACCACCATCAATAAACCAAATAACATTGGTCTCAATATCGATAGTAGATTGAGCCATTAACATATTGCTTTCCTTTTGCAATGTCTTGGTGAAATTGACATTCTTCTGTTCATCTTTTTGTTTAATCCAACAGTCAAACTCCTTGTGCCCATATCTCTTGCAGTAGCAACATTCACTAGCAAATTGACCTCATCCTCTTCCATGATCATGACCTTAACCACGGTAACCTCCTCTACCTTACCCTCCACCTCCTATTTTGTCTAATTTTTTATATGTTGAAATTTCTAACTTGCCTTTAGGATGAGACTCCCCTTTACTTGAAAAGCCTTTTCTTTTGTTTTTTTACTAGACCTATTCACCGTATCTTTATATGCTAATAAAAAACCATCAGTTCATCAAATGTGTCTATAGCTAGGTCCTTAGTCTCCTCAATGGAAACAACTACGTGATTGAATTTTGAGGTTAAACTCCTCAAAACGTTGCCCACAATAGTTTTATTGCTCATATTTTCACCATATGACTTCATACAATTGACAATTCTTGATATCTTAGAGAGAATCTCCCAGGTATTCTTGTTTGAGAATTTCCCTTGCTTTTGTGGAGGCACTAGTTGTTGCGATTTAGGAGAAAATACTATCATCTAGAGCTTGCTGAAAAAGGAACAAGGCCTTTGCATCCTTTTTTCGGTTGTCCCTTAGCTATTGGTTGGGCTATTCCAAATTTGTATCTTCAAACCTCTTCTCTACCAAGTCCCAAAGTTCTTGAGACTTAAACGTATTCTGTATTTTTAGACTCTAGCAATGATAATTTTGCCCCTTAAAAATTGAAATTAGGGACTGTGATGTTATCGTAGAGTCATTTGCTACCATGGCTGTTTGTTTTTTTCCTCATTAATGTATTACGCTATATTTGGTATCTTCAAACACCTTCTCTACTAAGTCCAAAAGTTCTTGAGACTTAAACATAGTCTTCCTTTTTAAGGGTTGGAGCACCTCCTGTTAGAGTGTTTGAACCTTGTTCTACTTAAATCTTGTCTATACATTTGTATAAAGCCTACATAAATATATAGATGAAATGGAATGGAACAGAGTAGGACCTAGTTAACTGGAACAAAATATCAAATCCCCATTTTTAGACTCCAGAAATGATAATTCTACCCTTTAAAAATTAGAATTAGGGATTATACTGTTGTCGTGGAACCATTTGTTGCCATAACTATTTGCTTTTTTTCCTCACTAATGTTTCACATTATAGTTGACTCTCTTTGGTTTGTGAGGTGAAAAGGAAAAAAAAAGGGACTTGAGTTTTTGTTTCTCTCACTTGTGAGCTGATCTCAATTTTTGGGACCTCACTTTCTCACTTACTTTACTAATTCCCACTATTGATCTCTGACCTCTCCTCCTTTTCTTTTAGTGGACTTGACCTGGTTATGGGAAAAGGAAAAGAGACTGCCTGTGCTCTTCCTCGGCCAACTGCTCTGATACAAAAAAACCTTTTGGGAAACAAAAGCAAAAAACAAAAATAAGTAGAAAGATCAGAGATGATACGTGAGAGACTCTTTACTTTTTTACCGCCTTAAGAATAAAACAAATACATAAGACCTAATATATAGGCTTAAAGGTGAAGTAAATAATGGAAAAGGAAACATGTCCTTCGTTCATGAAAAGATTCATCCACTAGCATAAATCACTGCTGACTAAATACCAAAAGACAAAAGCATAATATTTGACCCACTTACTTACTATCTGCTCCGAAAAATAGGCGGTGACAGATTTTTAAGCGTCATTTAACACTTATTATGTTGGATCAATCCCTACAATTTATTTCAGACGAAGCAATAGGTTTAGGACTTATTTGTCAGGTACTAGTGATTGATGAAGATTAGCTATGTTAATATTATAAGACTATTTTCAACTATTTTTATTATGATTTATATATATGAGACTTCTAAAAACAATAAATACTAAAGGACTACCAAATATAAGATTTAAAAATTTCTTTATGGTGTTAACATAATTCCCATTTAAAGATTTTGCATATTTATAATATAGCTTAAAAGATTATATAAGAGAATCCTGAAAATAATAAAGGCTAAAATTTACATTTATGACTAAGTTAATGCCATTTATAATGTATTATATAAGAGAATATTGAAAATAATAAAGGCTAAAATTCACATTTAGGACTAATTTAATGCAATTTATAATGTATTTTACACTATCCGTAAACTATGATATAATAAACATAATAGTAAAAGACCTTCTTTATATAAGGAAATTTAAATTTAAAATTCTTAAAATATTTATTGTTAGAAACCTTATATCTTATATTTCAATTAAAAAATTTGACAATGCATGTGACATATGAACTTAACATGTAGATCAATCAGTGTTGTTTATATAAGTTTAACTCTTAATTTTAGTTTGAATCAATTAAATCTGATTCAAATTAATAATTAATTATAATTATTTTAAAATTTTAATATAATTTGAGTTTAATTAGTATGGATTGAGTTTAAGAGTTAAGTTGGGTCAACATATTAACTAATGTTTGCTTAGCCTATGTTTGTATCACTGTGTTTGTCATTATTTTTTAACTTAATTCTATCAAAAATAATTTTTTAAAAAATTAAAAAAAATTCAAAATTTTAAAGATTAGAGAATTTTAAAATTTTTTAAATAACAGGAGAAATAAAAAATTTAAAAATTATGCTTCAAGTAACTTAAGAGAAGCCTAATCAAATAGTTAAATTAAAGACAAAACGCCAGATGGCCTATATACTGACACCAAAATCCTTATTTAAGCCACGGAATCGTTATCAAGCGATATCTCTCTAGTATCTTAATCACAACAAACTCCTACCACCATTAACAATATAATCAGTGCTTAGGGGTGAATCAACTAACTAATTAAAAATAATGGTTAACAAACAGAGAGCCAGCCATTCCCATTCCCATTCTATAGACATGTTGGCATCTGAGGGGGCAAAAGCCGAGACGTGAGCATCTAATTCTCTTGCTAGTTTGCACATTAGCCATAAACATGACACCAAGTCCTCTTCTTGACGGCACAACAGAACACCAAGACCATTTTTATTACAGCGATTTAACCAATCATATGGCTTGCTATTTCTTGCGCCAGAGAAAAAGCTCTGAGGGCTGCACGTGTCCGCTGATTGAATTTCACGTGGAGATGGGTAGCCAATCCATGTGAAGATGCTCCGAGATGTGTTAGTGCTCAGCTCGTATGTGCTTACCAAAATGGGTTTTGGTCTTATTGACATCACCTTCCAATAATGCACTCAAGTCTCAGATGACTTTTAGGCTTCTTTTTTTTTTTTTGCTTCTCTAGAATTCAAAGTTATAAAGTTAATCCAAATATTTTCAGATCTTATATGCTTTTCTTTAAGCATCTAAAAGAGCTTGTATATAATTGTTGTGCGTAATTACAATTATCCTCCTAAAGCATCTTCAAGGGTAAGGCATAGTTTGAAGAATCATAGTTGGCGTGTTGCACTGAAATTTGAAGGCAAGAAAAAGCGGCATCAGTTAAATATAAGCAGAAGCAGGTAAGCATATGATTCCTTTTTAATGTATTAAATTCCAAGTACTTGTCATACATGTATCTAACTGTTGAAGTATCTATCGTTCTTAACTGCTTGGTCTGCGATATCAGAGGATAAAATTAAATATAGTCTCACTTAATATAGCCAGACAATAGAGTAAAGATCAATTGCTTCATTCGTTTCTGGAATATGAACCAACGTTCGACTCCGAGGCTAATGTTAGCAACTAACTAAACATGATTATTGCTTTTCACCTCCCAAGACATGAGCATCTTGTCTCTATATATCAAAGTTTTAGGATGTAATAGTTAGAGATTATTAACCGTGAATAACCTAATACGTATACGTACCAACAAATCATACTTGCTAAGGGAGTATGAGTATCCCCTAATCAGCTCCATACAACCCCATGCAAAACACACCTTTACCATCTTTTCAAATTGTCAACGGTTGACCAAATGGGATTAAATTGTTAGACGTGGTTGACCGTTAACCCTTCAAAATCTCGCGAAAATGTCAACTTGATCAGGGGTTGTCACTTGGCCTGCCAGAATTATATTTTAACTAATACATTTTCGACCAATTGCAGAGAAGTCCATGTGCTTCAGATCCATGACCTGCACTCGTCGTGGAAGTTGGTTTGCAAGTTGCAGCCAACAACATGACAATACTTAGTGATAACAGCTCTTTGTGTGTTCTTTTTCCTTCTTAAGTTGTTATTACGAATTAATCTGAAAAAGGATCTTGAGGTGAATTATTACCGGAGAATCATATTCCATAACGAATGCTCTTTTTCATGTAAAATAGTTCTTGAGTTATTTCAAATGACATGGGCTAGCAGATAGGAATATTATAAAACATGTGAAAAAGAGGTGGTGTTGGATTGGGATGGGCTTCTGAGGCATATCTCAAAGTTTTGGAATCTTTTCGAGTCATGACACGCCATCCCTACAGAGTCAGCCTTTGTTAAAGGTTTCTGCTTATACGTACGATTCATTACCAAGCTAAACAGCAATAAACTATACAAACGAGAAAACAAAGCAACAGAGGCAAAAGAAAATTCTTTCCACATGGTTTACTCAACCCTGTTCATCCCCTTTGTTCACCCAAAAATTCTTTAACCCTATCAAAAGTTCCAACCTCATAAAGTAGAAAGCTTCAAAATCAAGCCAAAGATGTAACATAACACGCGGTGATGTTATAACTTTGCTATATTCCGGGACATCGAAATTCGTAGAGTTTTGAAATGGTTACGAGTAAAATAAGCATATTGTCCAATTCGTTTCTTTTCATTTCTTTTTATTTGTTTTAGAGCTCTAATGGAGATAAAAAAGAGTGCAAAGCCAAAACGTAAAACCAACATGATAATGGCGATAATGGGCATGAATGAATGCTCCATCGCACAAGAGGTCTATAGGAAAACGACTTCTGGATTGTACTGTACCACTAGGTACTTGATGCTATCATCACAACGATGTAGGTTTTGGATATTGGATACTCTCTCGTCAGGTTCCTTTCAAGGCCAGGGAAGCCAGCAATCATAAAACTTGGTTTATAATATATATGTCAAGATCAGTGCCATGCTGCTCCTATAACGTTTTTGTCCTGCCCTCGCACACGCCAAGCTCAGTCGTTTACCTTTCAATGGGGTTTTAGGCATCTTCGTAAGGCCTGAGGACTGTGCACATGGAAACATCAATGTATGTGACTAGGAGGATTAGCCTCTATGATGGTACTCCCTTATTTTGGCACTCTAATCCATTTGCGAACTAATGCCAACTTGTCCGCTTGCACTCAAATAGAGAGCTCGATAGTCACTTGGTTTGATGAACAGCTCATGTGAGATGACATGACCAACAAACGTACAGCTTATATTCTTCTGCTACCAGTACCATAGATGTTATTCGCAATTTTCATGCATGACGTTGTTATCCAAAGTTCAGAGAACTGCACGGTAAAATTTAGTATGTTAATTCTTACTTGAACTCAAAACTGTGTGCTGGGGGCAGAAAACCTGCAAGATTCTAAAGTGACAGGCATGCTATTGTGATATTCTGCACATTGTGACAGGCTTTGCTTGCCAGCCATTTAGGAGCTCAATTACTCTTTCTTCTGCTGTTAGGTACCAGTGCCCTAGGAGAGCAAGCTCGTTGTACGTATAGTAGTACCACTTATCCAATATGGATAATCACTCAACGCTATTTGTTGGGTTTGGTATAAATGCCTGGAACGTCATTGGCAGAGTGGCAGTTGAAGGAAAAAGGGGCATCAAATATCACAATTAGCTCTCATTTTGATTATTCATGGCCTAATTGATCATTTATCAAGATTTTCAGGACTAGTGTAGAAATGTCCATGAACTAGAAAAAGGGGAAATTTTGAGCTGTAACAATGTGGCCCTTTGGTATTAAAGTTATGAAAAAATTTGTTTGAAAGCTCTGGACTCTGCAGATAATCAGACGCCTGCTGAAGATAACATGAGACAGGCAGGATTAGATAAGGATAAGGAGGAATGCTAATCATCACGTTGACCTAATTAATTCCATCACGCGACAATATCTTCAGGAGGATTGCCGCATATGGATCCGTAATCTGATTCAGACAAGATTAACAAAACCTGCACTTCAGGTTAAATCAATTAGCGTAGATTTGGGAAGACATCGCGTGGTGATCTGTTTTTCTGGTGTTCCTAAGCCATTTTCTACCCACATATATACCCTTCAGTCCTGAGACCGGTGAGGTACATAGGTGAATATGGAACAGAAACCGGAAAAAAGTGAAGAATATTCAGAATCCTGCTTGCAGGGGCGGGAAGTGCGTGAGTATGGATTCGAGGTTGTGTAATTTTTCAAATGGTTCATCGACACAAACGAGACCAACTCGACGATTTGAACGTGGATTTGCTAAAGCTTTAAGACAATAACATGTTCCTTGACGTACACAATAAGAACAATGTGAAATTTCATATTAAGTCTCTCTAACCAGGGTTAGCAAAAGAAATTCTCTTCATTGATTCGTAACCTGTCTTCAAGCATTTTGGAAAGGTTCTTCAGAAATTTTCGTTACACAATAACAAGCCTTCGTCCAAGGGATCATACATTCTCCAAAATCAGTGTATTCAACTTTGATGTAGAACTTTCTTCAATGTAATTCAAGTATACCTATATTCTCAGCATCCATAACAACGAGACATTAACAACTTACAATCCAAAATGCAACAGATTATTCATGTAATTCATTTCTTTCAATACAGAGGAAAATCCTTTAGCACCAAATGACTAGTAAATTTTGTTTATTGACAATTGAGCAGAGAAATTCCTGTCTTCTTTAAACCATCCTCAAAAAGAATAGTTTCTAATGGTTATTTTAAAGAAGAATCGGCAATCACTAAGAATTGCGGGTGACCATCAGTGCTCCAAAGCAAGTTAGGACTTGATGATCCCTAGTGCTCCTGCTTGAAGTGACACCGAGTGTTTGGTATCACCAATGTGAATGCTATGCTCGCCCAATGGAATTCTTCGAATCCCTGACCTATCCACTACGCTCAAGAACTTGCACACATGTATGTTAATCCCCACTCTCTGTTGTGCTCCTGCAGCCACGTGTACCTTTTCGAAGGCCACCAGTTGTTTGTGGGGAGCCCAATGTTGGGCAGGCGGTCTGGAGTAGACCAATAATGTGTGGGTTCCGTCCTTTGAGCCTATGTTTTTGACATCTACTTGAAGTCCTAACGAGAGCTTATTACATTTGGCATGTGTAACTTTGATTGCTTTGCCTGAGATGGTTATGTTTCCCGAGCCACGGCGATGCCCGTCAATGGGCACTGAGACCATGGTGGGTGCATTTGCTATGGTATGAACAAAGTTTGTGTAGCTTAGTCCGTGCCCGAAAGGGTACAATACCGGACCTTTATAAAACCTATAAGTTCTTCCTGGATAGCCCTTTGATTCGCTGGGCCGCATAGCCATATCCGTCATTGGCAGTTTTGTTAGGTACTCTTGTGGATACCATGTCATGGGTAGCTTGCCTCCTGAGGAAAAAAAAGAAAAAAGCATTGCATGCCTGAACTAAATTGGATAAAAGATGTGAACAACATAAGCTAAATCCAACCTGGGTTGGCTGTTCCAAAAAGAACATCCGATATGGCTGCTCCACCTGCCTGGCCCGGATATCCAGCCCATAAGATGGCAGAAATCTTTGGGTCATTGTGGGCAAAAGTGACATCAATAGGCCCACCAGACATCAAGACCAATATTGTTGGGCCTTTAGAAGCTGATGCAACCTTAGAGATAAGATCTTGCTGTCGTCCGGGAAGAAGAAGGCCGGCCCTGTCCCTAGTTTCTGCCTCTACAGATTGGTCAAGCCCCATCACTAGAACTGTTGCATCAGCTCGACGAGCGGCGTCAATGGCTCCACCAAAGAGCTGGTCATCTGCGCAAGACACATCCACACAACCCATTTGGTGAATTGTCCCAGCGTAACTCGCTATCCCTTGGACCGGAGATGTATATCCACATGCAACGCCTAATGACACCGAAAACCAATGAGTACCCCAGAAGGTAAAAGTCTGTTACGAAGTCTATTGCTCAAAACTTACCAGCGTAATTGCCAATCATGGTCACGGTGACATTGGAATTAGGCCCAATAACCGCAATTGTACGATGTCGGCGAGCAGATAAGGGCAGCGAAGGGCCATGATTCTTAAGTAGAACAATGCCTTGTCTAGCGGCTTCGAGGGCGAGCTCTTCGTGTGCCGGTGTACACACATCATTTGGTCCTAGATTCCCATAGGGATGTGCCGATGGTTCACCATCAAACATTCCTAGTCTCATTTGGACCGTGAGTGTATTGATCAACGCCCCATTCACATCAATTTCTTTAAGCAAGCCCTTCTTGACCGCGTCCTCGGTGTGCAACGCCAGAAAGGGACCACAGTCCAAGTCCAGTCCTGCTCTAATAGCATCGGCGGCTGCTTCTTCAGGAGTAGATGTGTAGTGTTGCTGATCATAGTAAACTCCGACTGAATCACAGTCCGAAACAATGTACCTGCGAGCATGTGAAAAGAACATCATCAACCAAAGACATCGAAGATGATAGCATCTGTGGAATGATTACAACATTATATATTACCCGTTGAGATGCCATTGACCACGAACGGTTTTTCGCAGCAGATTGGGATCGGCACAGGTGGGGACGCCGTTAACTTGATTGTAGGAGCACATAACGCTTGCCACCCTCCCCTCCTTCACACATGCCCTGAAAGGCACGTCAAATGTGTCCACAACGTCTTGCTTGCTCACCTGATGACAGAAGTCAATCCAACGTCAGACAGCATTCACAGGCGTGTACACGTGGATCTGGAAAGATGGAAAGTAGAGTCCAATCCAATCCACACGCAAGTTGATAATAACATATACATGAATGGACTGTAGAGCAAAGACGAAAAGCAAGAGCTGAGCAAGCGCCTTTTCCTCGACTTGTAAGGATTAGGAAAAGATAAGACAGAACTTTCTTTAGTCAAGAAGAACCAAGAAAAAGTAAGTCATGAGCATGTTGGAACAAGATTTTACATAAAAGTACGCATAACATGTAATAAAATAAGTTGAATGATAATAATATAGAGGAACTGTTACTAAGCATGTTGCCAACAAGTTGAGAATATATATTTTTTTAATTAGCTAATTCTTCCTCTATCTTATTAAATCTTATCACATTTATATTTATTTACATGAACCAATATTAAAACATCGTAAACGACATAGGTAAACTGATGCCCTACAAGTTGATGTTCAGCCGTTTTTTTGTGCAATCAGGACTTAGATAAAGTTTCACATCACAAGTATTGATAATAAATTCACGAAAGTCTAAAGCTAATTAAAATGTATTTCAATTCACTTTTCTGTAAATGATTTTTATATATCTTGTAATTATTATTTTTCATCTCATAAGTCACCATTTTATAATTTATACAGCTCATCAGCAGCCCTATTTTGCTGACAAACCTAATTGAAACTGCCCACTGGTTTTGCTAGCTCCATGTTTTTGCTGGAAAAACTAAAAAGCAGGATTCAGGGAGTCGTTGAGGTTAGGCCTGGCCCCAACTACGATGCTAAAGTATTCAAAGCACGCAAGTAGCGACCCGGCCACTTGACCTTCATCCCTCCTAACCATTACTCTATCTTCAACGTTAGGTCAACCAGATCAACGATCAGGACACATAATCATTTCACGTTTAAGGTCTCACAATGCAGATTAGTACAGCAGAATACCAACTTTTTTGTTTCAGTAAAGCAAAAGACAAAAAAATACCAGTGCATTGAAGTGGAATCGATCGACGCCGTTCCAGTTATCGAGGTCGTAGGCGGTATAGTGCTTACAGCAAGCAGCTACTTTTAACCGGTCACCGTCATTTCCCTGTAGACCTCTGACGTAGCTGGCCGCATACGTAGCTGAAACAACTGGATCTTCACCGGGGGTCTCCTGTGACCGGCCCCACCTGGGATCTCTTAATATGTTCACGTTTGGGCTCCAATACGTGAGCCCGCCCATCCCTCCGTTGTACATTGCCCTGGCTTCGTCTGACACGACCTGCGACACACGGGCGTACATTAGTATCCCAACAATGTCTGGTCTAAATTGCGCAACTTGGTTACTATCTCTCGAAGTGACATGTCTCTGATGACTGATTATTGTATGTGCAAGTTGGAGGACTCATTGATTAGATGGAAGACAAAGTGGAATGCTTAATCTCTACTTTCTTTTTTCTTCTTTTAATTCTTGTTTTGTAACCCCAAGTTGTCCTACCTGTACTGAATAAAGCGATCAGAAGAAGAAAAAGGAATGCTTCTCGATGGATATTGGATAATTTTCGTATTGGAATAACAATACCATTAAAAAATTGATGGTGACGGCATATGATATATAATAAGATAAGATAAGCAAATGTTAAGTTCAACATATATATGGTACGATAGTCGCATCGTAGTTGTCAGCCGTCCCTTTAAAAGATGTTCAGCCTTTGGCCCACAAACACTAAATGTGGGATTCATTGGTGATCAACTTCGATTTGTTCATGAAAGATTTGTGGGTTGAATTTATTATTCTATGATCCGCCAAGCAAATTGCAAGACACAGGTGACAGTTTTCATGGCAAAAGGGCTGTCTTCACCGTGAACAAATTGTTCCAAAACAGTTTTAAAAGCCTTTATTCCAAAAGAAAAAGCAACACCAAGGACACTCCACATAGGTTAGGACAGTGATATAGAATCTAATAATAATCCACTGAGACAATGATTAAGAAAAACTAAAGAGTGTTTACCCGTCCAATGGCCTCCCACAATGTTGCATTGAAAGAGGCGGCGGTAGTGATAACTTGAGGGAAGCTAGTGGCACCAGGAAAAGCCCCACCGAATCTAGTCCCGGGTCCGACGTTGGAAACACCATGAAGAGCCTCAGACCACCACTCGTACCCTTTAATCCCCAGTCGTGGAACGGCCGCAGCATTGTTCACCAACAACTGGACCTTCTCCTGTAGTGTTAACCTTCCAATGAGATCTCTAACCCTGTCTTGTATCGCCAACTTCACTTGGCAAAAGGGGAAGTTCTTGGTAGCTCCGTCCTTGGGGTCGCAGGCAAATGGTTCAACAGCTATCGTGCTATGCAAAGAAGTGCACAGCGCGAAAATTAAGAAAACAGAGAAGGACTTGGATAGGGCTATGGTAGCCATTAATGCAGTGCAACGAAATGGGGATGGAGGATATGGGAAGAAAACAAATGTGTTGGGTTTAAATAGAGAAAATGAAACTTGTTCGTGCGAGAATGGGAGGGGTGATGACGTAGGAGCACAATTTTGATGATTGATTCTGGTCATTTTTCTTATTTGTTTAAAAGAATAAGTTAAAGCTTTCTACTTTGGGAGTGAGGGCTAGCTTTGTTAGTTGATAACAGCTTAATTCATAAGTAAAATTCACCTGCCAAACGTAATATGAGATTTATGTAATCTGACATGGCATATTCCTATTAGTTGTTCGCTGCCCAATGAATGTTAGGTCCACAAAACAGGCTGAGTTTTGGATGGTCAGGTGAAGTTAGATCATCAAATTGGATGACTTAGATGCCAGTAATGATATTATTTCTAATATTTCTGTAAAAATTGTTTTGTAATGCCTGGCAAGCATCACAGGTTTTGGACAGGCCCACTTTGGCTTCGCTGCTAAGTGTAAGGAACAGATAGAGAGACTTAGAATCGTGGGTTTGGGATACTGATATGATGAGTATGCTTTTGGTCAAATTGAGAGAAATGTGGGTTTTATTTGTTATAAAGTATCTTGGCTTGAAAGAGAGGTGAAGTGAGGCAGAGTCAGAATCTCAGTTGTAGCAACCCCGTGCTGGACGGCGAAAGTTTCATGATTGCAATGCCTCAGAGTAAGGATCACAAGCCTTTGGTCTCTCCATTTTTCTCTAAACCAACAAAAAGAAATGAACGTTTCTCCGACTAATTACCATCAAAATCATCAACCTTTTAAATTCAAATGACACTTTCCAATTAATGGCAGGAACATGTATACAATGCACAAACTTCTATGGTTTGTGCTTCCTTGAATAGAAGCCAACGTAATAGCATGTGAGCATGGAATGGCAATGTGGGAATATTTTTCTGCTCAGGCTTACACATTATAGGTTAGATTGGGCGGCTGTACTCGTTAAATATTTTTGTTGTGTATATGTATAGTTTGTGAAAAAATGTTACTTTGCTTGGTTGTTGGGACAATATGGATATAAGTTATCAATTGATGATGGAGAGAGAACGGGAGAAAACATCCAATTAAGGAGTAGCGCATTGAAAAGGTTGTTTCAGTTTTCTTGGGAATCTGCCCATTTTTTCTTTTCCACTACCCGGTTCTCCTTTTTTATGATTATATTTTTAAGTGATATAAATTAAGGTTAAGGTTTTTACAGTTTTAAACTATACTTTGAGTTTCATTAATTATTTCATGGTAGGACTTTTTTATTGTGCTTAAAAGAATTTTCATTTATATATCTATGTTGAACACCCACTTTATTTTTGTTGATGATGTAGGATTTTTGTTAAGGACATTAATGATAATATTAATATAAAGTGATTGGTAACATTTACAGAATAAATTTAAAGGGTTAATTACAAAAAATCTCAAAATTTACTTAATTTTATAATTATAGCCCGAATTTTAAAAAGTGAAAATTAAATGCTTAAACTTTCAATTTTTTTTTCTAATCTAACTATGATGTTATTATTTTTGTTAATGTTGTTAACGTCGCAAGCTACATAAGACAAAAACCTAAACATGTATTATTATAGTTGAAGAAAATTGTTTGAGCCATACTTAATTAAACTAATTACGTAAAATTAAGCAAATTAAAGAAAAGCAAAAGAAAGGGTTAAAAACGCTAAATTGCTCTTTCAGCTTGTTACCTTTTCAAATTGGAATTTTTCTATCACACACCTTTTCTTCGCTCTGTTTCGCATGACAAAGTGTTCTCTGACCAACTACAAACATTTTTAGCTCCTTGTCACATAGACAAGAGAGGCTCCTCATCATTGGCAACACCCTGAGCCCTCTTTCGAACAACAACCTGAGGTATAAACATAGTATCAAGCTTTAATGGCTCAACATATGCCTTTTTACCTGACTATGCATTGCCTAAATCCATGAGGGTCCTTCCAACCCATATAGTCCCAATAATCCACATAAAATGCCAACACTATCATTGGTGTTTCTAATGTAAAATCTCCTCTCCTTAGCCTTGACAACTCTACCTCTGACGATGTGTTGCACCCTTAAGATGAGAACAACTCCATCAACATTGCCCGTCCTTAGTGCTACTCCTTGATCGATGCGTCAAGCATCACCATACCATCCACATTGTTTGAAGAGGTACAAATACTTTCTTATTGAAACAAGCGAAGAGACAAGGAGCCGCTAAGGAGTGTTTCTTAAGGGTGTGTAATATGAAAATAAAAATGACGAAAAAAGTAAAAGAGAAAAACTATATAATTAATGTGAAAAGTGAAATGAGAGGGAGAGAATGAAAGGGTTGGTGGTGAAAGAGAAATAAGGAAAAGGAAGACTTAATTAATTAGTTTAACTAAGTCTGACATATACAATGATTTAGGGTTTCTGTCTTATGTGGATTGCCACATCATCAATGTTAACGTAGATACTAATGTCAGACTAGATGTGAAAAAATTGAAAATTTAAGTATTATTTAGTTCGAGTTATAATTGCAAAATTGAGTAAATTTTGAAAATTTTAATTAACCCTCAATATAAAAAGTTTAATTATTAAAAAATTGCTAAGAGAAACAATGATAATTTAAAAAAATAAAATAATATTCCTTTTCCTTTTTATCAAAACTTAACTACAAGTTTACACATGATTATATCAAAATTACCACTTTAAAAGATAATCTTGAGTCTAAGATTTGTGCTAATGTTGTGGCCGAAAATAGTAAACATATGCATCTAGTAACCACTTGATAATGTTTATCTTATTTGTTGAGAAAATCTCTGACCTTGTTGTAATTGATAGATATTGGATAGTTTGTAATCTTCTAGAATGAGGTAAACATTGGTATAAATACTAATACAAAGAGTAGGGAAAGTTTGGCATGCAATTCGACGCTCAGTTTATTATGTGTTTTATATGGCATCAAAGCTCTAGACTCACTGTCTTTGATCTTAGCCTTCCAAACTGATTTCTTGCTTCTATAGTTATTGATAACTCATCCACTAAAAATAAACAATTAATTGTTGCCCTCAATGGCCAACATAATTCCTTTAGTAATGCTAATTTTAACTTTAAGTTGGACAAAGAAAACTATCATCTTTGGGCTCTTATAGTTCTTTCTACCCTTGAAGCATATGATTTAGATGACAATGTAGTGTTGCATAATGATGCTTCAACACCTCAACTTGTTGATTCTAATGGGATCATCATTGTGAATATGGAATACATAACCCAGAAGCATCAAGACAAAGGATTTCTCCTATAGATTTGGTCTCTTATTAACAGACATCGTCTGGGTCACACGAGTTGTATTTCTACAGCTCGTGAAGTTTAGCTCATACTGGAAAGAACCTTTAAGCCTCAATCAAAGGCTCGTGCCATGCATCTAAAGATGCAATTTGCAACATTCTAGCAAGGAGGGATGTTGATAAATGCTTAATAGACCATGTTTCTAATCATGTGTTTAGTGCACTTTGTTTATTTGAGAATTTTCTTTTATTTTTGGTATGTAATTTGTTCTTATTATGTTTTTAGTTCTTAATTACCTTCAAGGGTTGAAAGGAGCAGAAATTAGACAAAATTGAGATAGAAAATTGAAGGATTAATGTTGGCCCTGAAGGACGCAAGCATGTGGACGTGGATATGACTATATAGCTTTCTAGAATCATGTTTCTGCATGAATTTTAAAGAATTAAAGTGAGATTAAAGGACACGATCATATACAAAAACAATTTGGGTGACCAAGTCCAGTCTAAAAATCCTAATTTTTGAGCTACAAAGGGGAAAAACTAAGAGAAAAAAGAGAGAGGCTTAAGGTAGGCTCTGGATAACATATATTGCTGGCCTAGGATGAAAAAGAAAGTAAAGAAAAAGCAAGGAAACATACTTCGAGTGGATTACAATCAATCTAAAGTAGATTTTATAAAGATTAAAATGTATTTTATCATGTTTCTTTTGATTTTTTTTTAGTTTTCCTATAGTTTAGATGTTACTTTTTCTATGATTAGGAACTAAACCTTTGTTGGTACTTGGATTAGATGAACTTCAGGGTAGATCTTCAGAGATTTTATTTTAATTTAGTTTATTACTTTAGTTTCATTGAGATTCAATTATGTATTCTTAATTATTCTTAAATTAATATTGCTAGCAATTTGAATCAAGTATGATTCATGGCATTGAGATTGGGAAATTTAATGAATGAATAGATCTAGCATAATTGAAAGGAGTTGTATGTAAACCTAGAGATAGGTTGACATAAATCTTCTATATTTGGGTTAAACTTAATAGAGGAATTCATATATCGATTAAAACAATCTTAGGGGTATTAGCTAGAAAGAGATTTAATCAACCAATGATTAGATGCTAACAATCTTAAGAAAGATATTAGCATAATTGAGGAATTTCTATGATGCAATAAACTATAGATTAATAGTGAAATCATGATTGCATCAGATGTCCTAGGAGGATTCAAAGTTCAACTACACTATCTTCTTTTATTATTTCTTAGTTTAGTCTCAATTCTAGTTAATCAATTGTGCTGATTTATTTTAGTTTATTATTTTAATTTTGAAATTGATTAATCATAAGCATCACAATTTGTTAGATTAGATAATAGAAAAATAATAAGTACTAGTAGTTTTAGTTCTTGTGGGATCGACTCATACTCGCGAGTGTTAACTTTAGCTATATCATGGACTTGCGGTTAAAACTAAAATCATATCATCAAGTTTTTAGCACTGTTACTAGGGACTGCAATATTATGATATCTATTTTTATTAATATATTCAATTTTTTTCTTTTAATTAGTTTTGTTTCTTCTATTTTGTGTTTATTTATTTGTCATTGTAATTTTCTTTCTTGATCTTGTATTTGAGGTTTGCTTTTAGGATTTGAGAACTTATTGTCATGGCCATCAAACAAAATGTAAGGATGGAGATGACAATATTCTCAAGGGGACCATAATATGTCATCACTTATTGCAGATTTGAAAGCTTGAAACGAGAGACATGATGAGATGCATTAAGAAGCTCAATCAATATCCAAGCTTGTCAATTTTGTTATAATTAGCTTAATAGTGAATGATTAGGATTTTTTAAAAGAGGTTGTTGATCAAGATGATTCATTATGAGATTAGTTATGATTGTGTTTTGATTTATTTAGGCAAATAGTTATGAGTTTTATTTGATTAATTGATTTCAATTTAGTTCATTAATTTTGAGAATGGATACTTAATTTGCATTTTGATACTTCATATATAAATTATATGTACATTTAGTTAAATATGAATTCTTTCTGAGCATTTTTTAAAACCTTATATATATGAAGAAAACAAAATAAAAAATAAAAATAAAAAATAAAAAGTAGTAACATGAGAATAAAAGGGCATAAATAATGTTACTCCATTGGCTTTGTACCAATAAAAAGGTCAAAGTTCAAGAGTTGTACTAGTAGTCATTTGAGATAGTGACCTAGTTGAGATACAACCGTGTGGAGGGGGACATGGTCATCTCCTAGACCATGTAGCTTTTTGAAGTGGTGTTTTTGGTGATTTTTGAAAAATTGAAATGAGAATGAGGGACACACTCATGACGTGGCTGACCGTTCCATTTTAAAAACCATAATTTTCAAGCTATAAAAAGGCAAAATTAAGAGAAAGAGAGAGAGGCTCAGGAAAGCATATATTGACGACTTAGGATGATAGAATATGAAGAACAAGAAACGAAACATATTTAAAGTGGATTACCACTAATCTAAAGTGGATTTTATAAAGATTAAAAAGGAATTCTTTCTTTTGATTTTCTAGTATTCTTTTATTTTTGATGTTATGTCTTCTATAAATAGGAACTAAACCTTTGCTAGTAATTGGATTAAACGAATCCTGGGATAGAGCTTGTAGTGATTTTGTTTTAATATAACTCATTCTTTAGAGTTATTGATTAATTATGTGATCTTAATTACGTTTGAATTAATATTGCTAACATTTAGATTAATGCATGATCTCATGCCATTGAGATTGGGAAATTCAATGTATGATTAGATCTCTAATACAACTGAAAGGAGTTTTGAATTAAAGTTAAACCTAATAAAGAAATTCATAAATTTGTTAACGTAATCTTACATGTTTCAACTAGAAAGAGATTTCAATTTCAATTAATCAACTGAGGATTAGATATTAATAATCTTAAGAAAGATGTTATCATAATTAAGAAATTTTTATGGTCAAATAAACTATAAATTAAATTGAGTTGTGAAATCGTGACTACATGAGAGGTCCTAGAGGGGATTCAAAGTTCGGGTACCACTGTCTTCTTTGATTCTTTCTTATTTTAATCTTCATTCTAGTTAGTCAATTGAGTTTATTTACTTTAACTTTGAATTTAATTAATCGTAAACTCCATAATTTTTTATACTAGATAATAGAAAAATGGTAAATATCAATACTTTTAGTTCTTGTGCAATCGACCTGTACACTTGCAATTAAAAATAAAATAACATCATTAGGTGTCTATTTTCAATTATTTCAAAAAGAAACCTTCCATAGTTGGTCTACTAGTAGCCTCAAATGAGCATGCACTTGAAGTTGATTATAAACAAAACATGCTTTCTGGGATAAATCCTAAATATGGCTCCTTAGTCACTTCATTTTGTGTCCTTGCTGACACACCTTTAGTAGACACTTTTTTAGAGTTCTTTTATAAGAAGAAGCTCATTTGGAGGAAAATCAAAAAGCCCCTCTTCATCGAACATATATTGTTTCACATAACCAATTACAACCAACACAAAGAAATCAATCCTATCATGGTGGAAATTTTTATGGTTAAGGAGGTTGGGATGGATTTTAGGTTGGTTGGGGTTAAGGTTCTAGCGACCAAAGTGTATGCTCCATCGATTAAATTTTCTCTAAGGGCTTGTTTAGTTGGATGTTAATTAATGGAATGGAATGGAACAAAATGGAATGGTTTATAATGAAATGGAATGTAATATAGTGAAAAGTTGTTTTAGGGGGATCGAAGGGTTCATAATATAATGTAGAGAAACATTGTTTGAAAGATGGATGGTATGGAATGTAATGTATAATAAATAAAAATTATACCCCTAATATTAAAATGGTTGTTGCAAGAAGTTTAACGTTATGATTTTAAAATAGAAATAATCTCTAATTAAAACATCATATAATTTATTATTAATTATATAAAATATTATTATTAATTATTTAATAAATTTTATTCTATTATATGTAATTTATATTTGAAAATTAATTATTTATAATTTTATTTATAATAAGAAAATGAACTTTCATACAAAAACAAGAATTTCAATTGCCCAAAGAAACAAACATGGGCAAAAAGCAAACTAAAGCAGAAAAGCAGCCACCATTAAGCTAAAAAGATCAATTCTAATTTCCCAAAGAAACAAAAATGGTGTCATCGTTGTAGAGGGCCCTGATGTTGCTCATTATTTTCTTCCTCGTCGTTGTTACTATGCTCTTGCTCTAGAGATTGTCGTCATCTTTTTTAAGTGAGGTTGTTTCGAAGGAATGCTTATGGGATGGCATTTTCTTTAGCTTTTCTACTCAAAAAACCCAACAACGAAAGGACGTTCAAGACGTGTTACATTGAGCTAAGAGAAGACAATGGGTGGTGAATATGGATTGTAAAGAGAAGAGAGGAGAGAGAGATAAGAAGGGAGGAGTTAGAAGAAATAATTAGTATTAAAAAAATTATTGAGGGTATATTAGATAATATATATTTATTAGTTTACGGTTCATTCTAAACCCTCTAAATCAGAGGTTTCTTATTTTTACTATTTATGATGGAATGGAACGTAAAATGAAATCCTTCGCTTTCATTCCATTCCATTCCGTTCCATTATGAAACCCTTAACCAAATGATGGAAGTGTGTTATGTTCCATTCTATTCCATTACTAACCCTCCAAACAAACAGTGCCTAAAGTTGGACATCAAGCTTTGGGTTGCTATAGTCAATTCAATTATAGTTATATTAGCGATATAACTAATTCTCTTCCAATCACTACTATAGTTTCCACCACTTTTGCTGCCAATTCTCCAGCTTATAGTTGTTAGTTTGACTTTGGAGCAACCAACCATTTAACTGTTCTTAGTAATCTTGTGGTACATAGTAACTATAATGGTGGTGATCAAATTCAAGTGGGTAATGGTAATATCATTCCTATTCTCCATGTTGACTATACTACTTTACCTATAAAAAATAAAAATTCTCTTCAATTTTCTAATGTTTTCCTTGCTCCTACCATAACTAAAAATCTTTTTTTAATCTTATCCCAATTTATAAAATACAAAAAAATATTGTAGTATAATTCTATCCTGGTTATTGTTTTGTTAAGACATTGCGGAGCAAAGTGCTACTTTAGGGAGTGCATGATCAAGGGCTCTATCATCTACCTTCATCGTCTCCTCTACCATATACCAATCATCACTCTGCTAATCTATCTGTGGTACCTAGTTTTTCTTCTGCATCAATCACTTTCATATGGGAGTGAGCTACTTTGTATATTTGGGGCAACTGTTTAGGTCACTCACACAAAAAAGTTTGCACCAAATTTGTTTTAGTTTTTCTTTTCCAATGTCATATAAAAGTTTTGGCATTTATGGTGCTTGTCAATTAGGAAAAATTCATCTTCACCTTCTAAAGTCATCCTTTATATTGTTTACTTCTCCATTTAAACTCATTTAATATGTGTTTAGGGCCCTGCTTTAATTTCCTCTATTGATGAAAGTTATAATTTTGTCCAATTTTAGATGATTATTCCAAATTTATTTGGATATGTTTTCTCTCTTACAAAGGTCAATTTTTGATGCATGTAAAAATTTCTTGGTTATGGTTGATACATAACTTAATAAAAAAATCAAACAAATACAAACTAATTGAGGCAGAGAGTATTTGAGAATAACTTCTTTTTTGCAATCTTTAAATGTTGTTCATCGATATCCATGTCTTGATAAAACATGTACAAAATGGGGTTGTATAAACTCGTCGCAAGATAATTGTGGACAGAGGGCTCTCTCTTCTTGCCTATGCTAATTTTTCATTTAATTTTTAGATATAACCCTTTGGTATTGTTGTTTATCTCAATTTTAGACCATTACACCTATTCTTCAATTTAAATCTTCATTTCAATTGTTATATCTTCCCCGATTATCATCTTTTGCAAACTTTTGGTTGCCTTTTCTACCTTATTGTCATCCTTAAAATTCGAACAAAATAGATTTTAGATCAACATTTTATATTTCTTGATTATAGTTCTCGTTATAAGGTGTATGTTTATTTTATCCTCCTAATTTTAATACTTATATTTTGCATAGTGCTATTTTTTATTAGTCCTAACTTCCTATTATCTGAACAATCTACATCGGCATCCCTTTCTACTTCTACATATGTTCCACATAAGTGACTTATCTTTTGTAGACACACAATCTCCAAAGTCCTTCCCTACATTATCTTCATATATACAACAACCTACTTAACCCAGCTCTGATGTCTTTCCTTATCTTTATACATTTGCTACCTTAACTCATCCTATGCAAACATATACTCAAACCAATTCTATCAATCCTCGAGCTCTAAATTCATTACATCATCCTCTTCCTTTATCTCTTCTCATTCTCAAAAAAGAGACAACATAGTTACAAATAAGCTGCTAATACCTTGAGTGGTATAAAGTCATACAACTCAAACTTGATGCACTCCACAAAAATAAAACATAGACTTTAGTACGCCCTCCACCTAAAGCCAACATTTATGGGAGTAAATGAGTTTATAAGATCAAAATCCATATGGATGGCACAATTGAACATTGTAAGGTCCAACTTATTGCTTAAGGGATTTATTAATAAGTAAGCATTGATTATTTCGACACATTTAGCCCTGTATTTAAGCTTAGTTTTATTTGTTTGATCTTATCTTTAGTTGCACCTCATGGAGGGAGTGTTCATCAAATTAACATAAATAATGAATTTTTAAATGTTGACTTTTAGGAATGAGTTTATTTGGCTTAACCACCAGGATTAAAAGATCTAGAGCATCCTGGGTATGTTTTTCTCTTAAATAAGGCAATTTACGATTTGAAACAAGCATCGTGTACTTGATTTCGTTACCTTTGAGATTTTCATATGATTTCAAAGGTTGTCATTTAGATTTTTCTTTATTCTTTCATCAGTGTGGTTCTTCCGTCTTATATGCTTTAGTATATGTTGATGACATATTGGTCATTGCAATAGATAATCAATTTTTAGAGCTATTTATTACTGATTTAGATGCTGAATTTTCTTTGAAAGATTCAGGTCATTTTTTAAGCATTCGTGTTCGTCATGGTCATAATGGTTTTTATATATCTCAAGTGCATGCAATATATTAAAGACTAGATAGTATGTATTCATATGGATGATTGTAAGCCTATTTTGACTCTGGCAGTACTACATTTATCCTTAAATAATGAAGGGCCACTTTTCTACGATCCTTGCTTATATTATAATATAATGGTGCCTTACAATATGCTACCATTATTAGACCAAAAATTTTATTTCCTGTCAACAAAGTTTGTTAGTTTATACACAGTTCTATATAAACTCATTAACAAGAAGTAAAATGAATTCTTCGTTACTTAAAAAGCACTGTTACTTTTAGGATTAATACTCATCTTTTCACTCAACCTAGTATTGTTACTTATTTAGCCGCAAATTACATTGGAGGTTTTGATCGTCATTTTACTTAAGGGTTTTGTGTTTGTTTTGGAGGCATCCTCAATAGTTGTGTTTCTTGGAAGCAAAAGGGGGTGTTTTGGAGGCAACCTCAATAGTTATGTTTCTTGGAAGCAAAAAGGGTGACTAGATCAAGTACTGAAGCCAAATATCAAACTTTAGCTCTTATTAAGGGCATATGGCTTCAACATTTGCTTCAGGAGCTTCGAATATCTCTACCTCAAGCTCCTCTATTATTTTGCAATAATCTGTCTGCCACATATCTTATAGCAGACCCAATTTTCATATAAAAGTTGATTTTCACTTTGTTCGCGAAACGGTAGAGAGTGATGATCTTAGAGTTCGACGTATTATGTCTCAAGCTCATATTACAAATATTCTTTCCAAGGGTCTTCCATTAGCTTCATTTCTTTGATTACAGTCCAAGCTCACCGTTGCATCTCCTCCTCTGAGCTTATGGGGGCATATGGGAACTACCAATTCAATAAATAATGTTGAGTCTTAAATTTGTGCTATTGCTATTACTAAAAATAATGAACATGCTCAGTAGTAATCACTTGAAATGTTTATCTTATTTGTTGAGAAAATCTCTCATCTTGTTAACCGATAAATATTGGGTGTAACATGTAATCTTTTGAAGTAATGAACTCATTGCTATAAATACTAAAACACAAAGTAGAGAAAGTTTGGCTTTATTATTCCACTCCTAATGTCTTCTGTGCTTTGTAGATTAAGGGGGTGCTTGGTTGACGAGTTTGGGAAGGGGTTAATGGGTAAAGAATAAAAAGTAAGTGGTTAGTTGTTGATTATCATTACTTGAGCAATAATTTGATACTCCCTTTGGGGGAATCCTTCATTCCTTCTATTTGGTAGAGGAATGAATGGATTCCCTCTATTTAGTAGAGGAATGAAAATCATTCCTTAGTAATGACTCTTTTTTTAACAATATTTTAAATACTAATTACTTATTAATTAAAATATAATCAATTACAATATAATTAATTAAAATAATAATATTAATTAATTAATTATGTTATAATTAATTAAAATATAATTAATTAATTACAATATAATTAATCAAATTATAATTCATTGATTAATTAATTAAAAAATTGTAATTAATTAATTAATTGAAATATAATAATTGAAATAATATAATATAATTAATTAACCATTTAACTAAAAATTTTCATTTAACCAAGATAGATAAAATGAAAAAAATGAAAAAAAACTATAAATAAATAAATAAATAAACTACTTTTTTACTTATTTTATTATTTATTATTATTTTTTTCGATAAGATTCCTTTTTATTTTTGTAATTAATTAATTAATTGAAATATAATAATTAAAATAAATTAATATAATATAATAAATTAATCACAATATAAGTAACTAAAATATAATTCATTAATTAATTAAAATATTGTAATTAATTAATTAATTAATTAATCATATTATAATTAATTAATTAAAATATAACTAATTAAAATATTGTAATTAATTAATTAAAATGTTATTAATAATTAAGTAGTTACAATATTTTAATTAAAATATAATTCATTAATTAATTAAAATATTGTAATTAATTAATTAATTAATTTAAATATAATAAATTACAATATAATTAATTAAAATATTATTATTAATTAATTAGTTACAATATAATTAATTAAAATATTACAATTAATTAATTAAAATATAACAATTTTTTATTTCGCAATATTTTTTACAAACTAACCATTTCCAATAGTAATTAGTAATCATTCATTCCTCTTAATCAACCATCGTAATTATAATGATAATATCCATTCCCATTCATCATTATATTCATTTCCGTTATTATTATCATTCCCTCGTATAAACTAACTATATCCTAAAATTTCCAACTTTAGAGCCCAAAGACGAATCAACAAAGCTGTTGGGAGAAAAAGATTGAAAATGTTCTCGTGCCTGCTCTAGTGGTTGCCAAGTCGACTGCTATGTCTAACTAAGCAAACTTTATCAGTTGGCTTATCAACGACCTGCAATTGGATTAGATTAGACTAAAATAGGCGGTAGTTTAAGACAATAATTAGACGGAAGAAGGACAGTAACAAGCTGATGATGGCCACTAGCTGTACCAAATCGAATCTAATTGGTGGAATTAAAGAAGCGATCGGAGGATACACATCATCTGGTTAGAAGGTCTAATAAGATGTCTAATACGGATGGTGACATGCAGCTGTACCTTATCAATGTATGGCATAACTTTGGTCAAATTAATTATTCCTATCCTTTTCAGCCCATATAAAAAAATTATGATTATATTCCATTCCCCATAGGTTATCCACCAACTAGAAATAAGAAATTGAAGAGAGAGTGAGAATGTAACCATATAAACCAGTTTTTATTAAGTATATAATACTAAAAATGAACGGGATGAACAAACAAGAAATCCGTCCCATTCCTCCATTTCATCTAACGGTTAGTAATTTTTACCTGTGTCTTCCTATGTCACGCCGTGACTTACATTCTACGACCACATTTTACTATCACTAAGGATGAACCTAACTTTTCAAAAACAAGTACTATCTAATGTATACTCATGGAGACCTGTTTATTGTGACTTATCATTATTAATTATTAATTATTATTACTATATTATTAATTACTACATGTATCTTAGTTATAACCGTACTTTATTAATTGTTAATTAATAATTAAGTATTATATACTAATGTTAATTATATATATAGCTATATATATAATTAATAATAGCGGATATTTATTGTTTGCTATTTTCTGCCTTTCGCATATTATTTATTTTTCTTTAATTATGATTAAATTGTTAATTTAGTTTATTATTGTCTTAATGTTAATTAATAATTACAATTAATTTACTATAAATTATGCCCTTTAAATTTTTTAATGACTATTTTATTAATTAATATTAAGTATATACATATATATATTAAGAACCATGCATTTTATTTAGTTTTTTCTTTTTAAAAGTTTTTTCATTATTGTTCATTAATAAATAGAAATTTTGTTATTAATCCTTTCATAATATAATTTATTTATGATTTATTACTATTAATTAATTATTGTTGTTACTGTTAATTATACTCGTGGTGGGTGTTAGATTGAATTTTATTATTGCTTTTGAATAAAAACTTAAATAAATCTTAAATTTATAATAAAATTGACACAAATTTTATCCAAATTCGACAAAATATAACAATAAATTTTGCTGATATCTCCAATATTTATTGCCAATCTATCCACCTACTTAATAAATTAATTTTCATTTGCGTTTTATTATTAATGGATGTTGTTATTAATTATTAAGTAGTTCACTTCAGTTTCTTCTTCTTCTCCTTCTTTAGAACCTTCTTGTATGCTAACTCCTCCGGTTTCCTCTCCTTCTCTGCCATTGGTTTCTTCTCTTTTTTTTCCTTCCAATCAAAGACGACCCGTGTCAAGTTTCTGCTACTGAAAGAAATAACATGAATTAGTTGATGATCATTTCAGTTAGACTGCATCATTATCGTTTCGTAGAATAGAACCTTTGTGGTTTTGTCGCTATTCACCTATGTTTCTTATTAACTTCAGGATTTATATATTTTCCTAATCTCTCTGTAATTTCAGTTCTAACTATAATTTCTATCATTTTATCTTTTTATTGTAAGTAGGTATATAAATAACGGTACTCAGTGTTCAAGACTATTGAAGGAAATTTATGACGCACTCTTGCCAGTGAAGAAAAAAATTGTAAGAATCGTTGGTTATTTACTTACTGAATGCAATTTTGCATGTTTTAATATTTTATTCGTGTGAGACCTATTATTTGGCCAGCGATATTGGCAGGCAAACATTGGCTTTTCAGTGCATCTACACAGAGTTACATCATAGAGATATTGTCAATTTGCTTAACGAAGAAGGTAATTGTTTCTTGTTATTATGTTTACTTGAAATGTAATAATTTTTTTAAATTATTCTCAAGTTCTTCTGCTTATGATTCTTGGCAAATATGCATGTTTTTAGTTTGATGACTATGACTGACTCATTAAATTCGATAAGGTTTGACATTTTTATTAATTTTTCTCATGCCTTATTTGTTTATGCATCTTTTAGTATTATATATGTATGAACTATGAAATTTTATTTGTGCATTTGTGAGCATATAATTTTGTTGGTTACAACTAGCAATCTTCTCATGTACTACAATATTTTACAGTTTAAAATCTTGATGGAAAATGACACTCCATATGTAGCTCATACTGATTTATAGGGTTTATTTGTTTCACTTTGTCTTTTCCATTTGTTTCAGCAATTTTCTCCTAATGTCTTCTAAAAGTAAAACAACTTGGCTTACTTACTATATTATTAATTACTACATATATCTTATTTATAACCCTACTTTATTAATTGTTAATTAATAATTAAGTATTATATTATTAATTGATAATTAATAATTAAGTATTATATACTAATATTAAGTATATATATAGCTATATATATATATAATTAATATTTGCATGTGACGAGTGTGACATGTTCAGTCACACCCGTGACAAATATATATATTATGTACCAATGATTAAGTATTTGCGGACTAATATATATTACTTAATATATGTCACGCTTGTGACTATTAAGTCACACAATTAACTATTACATACTAATAATTAAGTATTTCCAAACTAATATATATTACTTAATCTATGTCGCACTTGTGACTATTAAGGCACATGCATGAATTCCATGCAACGTGCATATTATTTATTTTTTTCTATTTTCAACCTTTTGCATATTGTTTATTTTTGTTTAATTATGATTTAATTGTTAATTTGGTTTATTATTGTCTTAATGTTAATTAATAATTACAATTAATTGACTGTTAATTATGCCCTTAAATTTTTTAAATTTTAATGACTATTTTATTAACTAATATTAAGTATATGTATATTAACAACTGTGCATTTTATTTAGTTTTTTTAAGTTTTTCATTATTTTTAATTAATAAATATAAATTTTGTTATTAATCCTTTCATAATATAATTTATTTATGATTTATTAAAATTAATTAATTATTATTATGACTGTTAATTATACCCTTGAAAATTTTTATTTTTTAAACTTTCGTCTTGTATAAAATTTAAATTATTATTAAGTGGTGGGTGTTTGATTGAATTTTATTATTACTTTTGAATAAAAAACTTAACTGAATCTTAAATTTATAATAAAAAACTGACAAAATCTACTGATAAATTTTGTTGGTATCCGCAACATTTATTGCAAATCTACCCACCTACTTAATAAATAAATCTTCATCTGCATTTTATTATTAATGGATGTTATTATTAATTATTAAGTAGTTCACTTCGGTTTCTTCTTCTCCTCCTTCTCCAGAACCTTCTTGTATGCTGACTCCTCCAATGTCCTCTCTTTTTCTGCCATCGGCTTTGTTTCAATATCTTATTCGTGTGAGATCTACTATTTATCCAATGATATTGGCAAGCAAACGTTGACTTTTCAATGCACCTACACAGGGTTATAATGTTAATTTGCTTGATGAATAAGGAAATTGTTTCTCGTTATTGTGTTTACTTGAAATGTAATAACTCTTTTAAACTATTCTTAAGTTCTTCTGCTTATGATTCTTGGCAGATATGCATGTTTTTGGTTTGATGGCTATGAATGACTCATTATATTCGATAAGATCTGACATTTGTATTGATTTTTCTTATGCCTTAGTTGTTTATGCATCTTTTAGTATTATATTTGTATGAACTATTAAAATTTATTTATGCATTTGTGAGCATATAATTTTGTTGGTCACAACTGCATACTTGTGTTAGAATATTTGTTCATATTTGTATCTTCTGATGTATTATAATATTTGACACTTCAAAATCTTGATAGAAAATATACATCCACTTAACTATTACGTCTAAAGTAAAAAGTTGATCAAGTTCAGTCCATATGTAGCTCTTAATGATTTTTAGAGTTTATTTGTTTTAGTTTTTCTTTTCCATTTGTTTCGGCTATTTTTTCCTAATGTCTTCTAAAAGTTAAGCAACTTGGCTTGTTTATTATTATTGCGCAGGAAAAGCAATTTTGCACCCTCTATTGTTGATTACAGCAAAACTCCTATGAAGGGGGAAAAAAGGTCACTAATTAACAGTAATTTGTTGATGATTAATGTTGGTAGATTTCAACGATGCTAATACAGAAGTGATTGCTCATGTAGATTTTAAAATGTCAAACTTTAGCAAGTATTCTTCTTACTTTTAAAACTTTTTTTAAGTATTGCCTATAATTCCTCCTCCTACCTTTAATTTTGAAATTGTTAGCAATCCTAATTAATTTTATTTTGATATTAAACGCAGTAGTTCTCAAGATAAAACACCGTTATTATGAGAAATCTTTCATCACAAGAATTCCATGGCAAAGTTTCCCGTGCCTTGAATTTTTTAAAGACACTGATAATGTTAGTAATGAAGGATTTATCAGATTTATCATATTGTTGTTTTATTTGGACGTGATGTTTTGTCCATGTACATTATGTTATAATTATCTATAGGAAAACATTAATATAATTACTTATAGCCTTATTTCTACCTTTTTATTCCTGTAATTGATCTAATTTATAATTCTCCATATAATAATATGAACGAACTAAAACGAAGAATTATGGATAGTAAAATTTGAGAATGATTCAGAACATATATCTAATCTTTTACTTTGGAATTTAATCCTTTTTCCTTTTTACATTTTACATTTGAATATTGTCAAATTTTTATAATTAAAACATGAATTATTTTAATGATTTTGTTGCTAAATTTAAATATATAATTTAAAAATATATCATTAAATATTGATTCAAATTTAATTTGCTCACTGGCGTGAAATGTCAAATAACACTCGTGAATAAGTCTCACGACTGTGACTCTATAAAGATTCTTAATTAATTTTTCAAATTTTCCTTCATTTCTTCAATAGCAACTTTGTGATCTTGAAAACAAAAAAATTCCCAAGATATATATTCCTTTTTAGGTTAATATGTTATATATATATATATATATATATATGCACGCCTTTAATTTGTAAATATACTTATAAAAATAATTAAATGATTCATAAAAAAATTATTTACTTATTAATTATAATATATTATAACTTGACATTTCACAGCTTCATTAATAATAATAATAATAATAATAATAATAATAATAATAATAATAATATCAACTTATTACAATAAACAAATAAATAAAATAATAATTAATTGATTTATTAATTAAGTTATATTTAAAATCATTAAACAAAATTATGCGTTCCAAAGTTAAAGTCATACAAGAAATTTAATCATAAATAAATGGGTTGTGACATTAACTTAAGGATGTCACGGGTGTGAGACTCAATGTTCCAAATTCTTTTCCTTCATGTTTTTTTTTGGTTAACAATGTCTTTGATAAATCAAATTACCTTGTTTCTCTTACCCATTTTAGTAAGAATATAGGGTAAAAACAGATTTATTAGGAAAAGATTGAAAAACACTTTAGCTCACTCCAGAAGGGCCTCGCGTTTCTGAATCTAAACATATTTGAATTCTTTTTCACCAGCAGTAGGCTGCTAATTTTACGCAGCAATACGACACTTCTTCCAAAAAATTTGCCACCGCTTTCAATTTGACAGACAATCTTTCAAAAGATACAACAATCTTTCATACACCGTCACATGTAGTTTTATAAATTAAATTTATTTGGTTGTTACAAATGAAATATGCAAATAATTAATTTAACTTTAATAGACATTTAATATGTTTGAACTTTTTTAACAAATGTGTTCCTTTTATTTTGAATTTTGTTTCTCAAGAATTCCATTCCATTCCAACTCTACTCCTTCATCTCTGTTCTCTTCGTCTCTTTTACTTGTTCAGAACGCGCAACAAAGATAATGCCTAATTCATTCAGAAAAATAAAGATATTATTGAGTATCTAATGAGGGAAAATCTTTTATCGCAAAACCAGGTAAGATATTTCTCTTTCTTTACTGTTTCATTTTTTAACTAGGAAGAAGCAATGTTATATCAATATTGCACAAAATAACTGCTTTAGCTAACATTATTTCTACCTGATATTAGAAAAAAATTTGTACTAAGAATTGTATTCAACGATTCCTAGGAGCTAACAATGAAAACGTTAAGTTGGCTGTAAAAAAATTGAAGGCTTGCCTTTCTTGGAGAGAAAGCATATTTATTGGTATTGCCATAATCATTTTTATACATTTTCTTCTTACTCTTTTGTTTTTTTAAAAATCAATCTTCTTTGTGCTTCTTCCATTATAAATAAATGTTAATTTATTCAAAATAAATAACAAAACATATTGCTTGAGACTCTACCCAATATTATTCTTTTAATTTCTATTGTTGGTTTTTTTAACATGTAGAGAAATTAACAGTAAATGAATTTTCCGCTGAACTTACATAAGGACTTGCTTATTTAGCAGGTCACGATGAAAGTTCTAAGCTTGTTTTTGTAATTGTTAAACTCTATCTATCAATTATGTCTAATTCTTTTTTTTAGGACCGATGGAATTTATTAACAATTTTGTTTACATATGCCTTTTTACATTGTTACTTCTGAATTCGTTACAAAGTTTTATTCTTCTTTTACTGTTCTTGGTTGAAAATGTTTCACCTTAAACAAGATAATCGAAAGTTTCATTCAAGAAAACTATAAATGACTATATATAATTTTTTTAATCTTTTTCAATCTTTATCCTTCTTAGTTGATTATTAATCATATCAAAATTATATCTTTTACTTTGATTTCTGTAGATTCACGTGCTTTGATGCATTTACTTTGGAAGTTGCCATATCAACCACGTGTAAAAACTGCGAACAATTTATAATTCTTTTTGATGCAAGTATGTTGATTTTTTTAAAAACTCCAATGATAAGCCATAAAATTATAGTAACTATTTAAAGAAAAGGTTATTGTGTCTTTATTGTATTGTAAACTTATAGTTCTTTAAGAAAAACCTTTTAATTAGATAAAGATCAATGAATTCATCTAATGTTGTGATATATTATCTTATTATTTTTTACCTCTTCAGGTTTTTTCAGGTCTGCTTTAAGGTTCATGAATGTATTTTATCAACATTGAAAATTGTTACCGACTATTATCCGTCTAGATTTTACAAAGTGTTTGTAATCGACCCGCCGTCTTTGTTTTCTTATCTATAAAAGGTAATATTGTTATATATTTCTCTTGTTCATATGTGTAATTCTTGTTTATTTTATCTCACTTTTAACATCTTTGTGGAAAACATTATTTTTTATTTTTTAAACATAAATCATCATAATAGTACGAGCTTACTTATGTTACACTTTTTACCTTCTCGTTATTTTTCTAATGCGTTGTCTCCTATTAATTTATAATTCAAATCTTTATTATTATTACAGGGTGTCTGATCATTTGTTGAAATTTCCACGGTCGTATGTTTGCTAGATTTTGAAGAATCATTATAATTTCCCTAAGCCTTTTCTATTAACCCTTCCATAAGATCAACGGTTAAAGATGGTTCACATTCGTCAAGGTTTTCATTTACAGTGTCACAACATTTTAACTCAAGCAAACCGTGGTATTTTACTTTAACCCTACCAGCTTCCTCACAAATAGGGTCTACTAGCAACTCTTCTTTATCCCCACCGTATATTAATTCATTCAATGCAAGATCTTTCTCTTTTGCATCACCTGTTGGTAGGAACCGCCTTGAAAATATTAATGCTTATGCAGCAGTCACCAATAAAACTTTATTCCCATTTACTCCCATTCCACAATGTCTTGCCACAACTGAGCCAATAAAAATTCCTAAACCGCAAACCCCACAACCTTCTTTCTTTTGATCACATGGCATGTTTTTGTTTTCCAAAAATATTTATATATCTCACAACTCTAACGAGTCTTTTTTACCCTTCCTAAAGTTTTACAGAAGCCCTTATAACGAGATTATTTATAGGTCAACTATGCGACCACCAATCGGTGGTCTTATATCCATTGTACCACCTTATTTGAAGCGAGTGCACATGTCTGTATTGCATCAATTTTAAACTAAAAATTAAGTTCCACAGAGTGCAGAACTTGCTTTTATTATATATGATGGAATCTTTTTGTTGATATAATGAAACGCTTCTCTATTTATCATATATGATTTTGTCTTCTTGTCTGCTATAAGACTATTTATTTATATTTGCTAGCTTTTATGTTAACAAAACAATAATGATTAGTTTGGCATATTAGAAAATTTTATATTTTATAAAATGTCAAGAGCAACAATTACTTGTGATGCTTAGTTGGGTTGGAATAAAAATTATGAGTGGTCAAAAAATTAATATAACTTATTTTATATTAATCTACTGGCAATACTTCCTTCCTTTGGATGCTATATACCACAATCTGACTGAAAATATTGAACAAAACATAACAATGGTTGTCGTGTGGTTATGCAAACAATCAATTTTTGTGATAAAGTTAATTAGTCCGAATTTTTTTCTCTTAAAGATAAAATGTACCTCGATATTAATTCTATAGTGGTCATCTAATAAAAATCTTCTTAATGAATAGGATTTATAAATTATTCACTGATTATGATTCGGGATTAAAGAAATTCATCCTTACACATATAGTGGTTGTTGAAGAACAATAGCTTATAATGAATCAAATGTAAATTTTCCTTCTTTTGGTTTTTTGACTAAATTCTCGTAATGAAGAATTTCATGTCTAATGGTGTAAAATTATAAATTGGGAATGAAAATAACGCTATGTTCTTCTCTGATAACTATTGCAAGTTGGGTCCACTTTTGACTTTATAACGTATTTATCGGTTAAAGCTTGATTTTCTCGCATTGTGAAAGTTAGCTCAATCATACATAACAAGTAATTTGAAGTCAACAATTATTATCTTTTATCATATAAACGTAATTGCGTTAAAACACATTTAATCTAAAATGAAATCACTTATCATCTCTCCAATTTTCCAATTTAGCTATTTAAAATCGGCGATATCAATGTGGATAATGTCCATTTAAACTTTATTTAATAACTATACAAATTATTATATAGATTATTAACTATAAATTTATTATATTAAACAAAATTTTAATAGTCTTAAATTTTCAATTTCGACAAACATTAATAAAAGTATCAAAATTTATTATAAAAAAATTTCAAAATTTGATATAGTACAATTTGAAATAGTTGTTTATGTTAATAGAAAGAAAGATAAATAATGATTAAAAAATTTATTAATTTATTGAGTGGTTTCACAAATAAATTTTTTTGGTGCGATGTTATTGCAATAGTCATTAAAGCATTAGTAATTCAGGCCGTATTTTTCATTATTATGGCCGTTTTCTAATTAAAAGACGTGACAAGGTAATTATTTCTTTACTGAATCAATTAAACTACGTCTTTATAATTTCTTCTAGATACACATAAATGTTAACTTCTCATATTGCTTTTCTCCATCTCCAAACTACAAAAGTTATATATTAAACACAACTCATCTTTCCTATTTCAGCAAACAACAGATTGCCACCATCTGTATGTTCGTCCTTACCCTTCGTAATAATTTTTTGAGTTTATTACAATTT
>JAOSBN010000004.1:6490969-6506239 GCA_027563595.1 Erythroxylum suave | reverse complement strand
TCTAGAATTCTTTTGTAAGCAAACAAATTAAATATGTAGCAAATAAATCTTAAACACAAAACACAATAAATTTTTAACGCAATTTGACACATACGACCTATGTCTACGAGGCACTTATCTAGACTAATCAACCTTCAGGATCGCACAATATAATTATACAAGGCTATTATGGAGGTGACACCACTTACTTTTTGAAGCTATCCACTTGTACTTACCTTGTGAGAGTATCTAACACATAATAACACGAACAACTCAAGCTAACCTCAACAAAGGATTTTAAAACAATGAGAGAAACAAAGAGAAGAATATATCAAGTGATTAAATCAAGAATAAAAGAAACAGAAAACTCACTTAATACAATGAACACTCTCCTGTGTGTGCACCAATATTAAAACATAATCATGGAACATCTTCAAACAAAAGTCTGCTATAGAACTTTGAAATTGATCTTCGAACAGCACCAAAACACAACAGTTAAAAATCGATCGATGATTATGTCACAATGCGGATTGTTTGATAATATACTGCAATTCCTTCCTCCTTTAGGATTCTTTATCCTTTTACGAATTCCTTCCTTCCACAAATATCATAACTTCCAAAATTCTACATATTGTAAGATGGTAGAATCCTATACCAAATCAACTTGCTTAATACAAAAGATATCCTAAATAAATTAAAATACAAATAATGCCAAAAATAAAATAGAATATCTTAACAGTTAGGATTTTGTAAAACAAAGAAAGGAGTAAGGTGTCATTATCTACATCGTACTTAAGAGGGAAATAATTGTGGGAGATAGAGTGGAAATTGATTCAAGTTTTAATGACTTGAGAGATGTTTTAAGATTCCTTTTATAAGATACACTCTCTAGCATTTGTGAGAAAGAGGATTATTGAAAAGCTTTGTGAATTAGAGTAGGAATAAAGGAGCATGAAAGAGTACAAAGGAGTTCGATTGACTCTTAAGTTTGCACATATGGCCTTTAAAGAGGACAAGAATGCTAAGAGGGAGAAAATTATTCAAGGATTGAAGTTTAGAATAAAGTATGAGATGAGATCCTTTGAGTTGATGGATTTAATATACTTATATGCAAGACTATACTTCTTCAAGAGGAAAGGAAGATGATGTAAGTTGAAAGGAAGATGTTAGATATGATTAGGTCTATATATTCTTTCTTAAATAAAAGATAATACGTCACATGATTTATAGAGGAGACTAGAGTCATAAGAATCCATCGACCTTTCAAAAGAATAGACATTTATAAAGGAATGAATTATAATATGCGTGCATATAGAGGTAGGTTGTTTAAATATTATGATATAAGTAAATGGATACTAATAAGGGAAGGGGAGTAGAATTAGGAGAACCACCTAAAATTATTTAATGAGCATTTGTTAAACACCTTATATACAAATACAAAAACACTTAATAATGTTGAAAATAATGTAAAACAAGCATAAATATTTTGACACAAATAGCTTAGGATTTAGTACATGGTATTATTAAATCTAAGATAATGAAGAAGGTAATACCAATTTATTCGTAGTCTCTTTGAGTTAATTGTCTTATGGTTTCATGTTCCTGGCTAATATATTGAAGGAACCAATCAGACAAAGCAAGGTATGAAAAAATATAATAGTAATTATGTTAGGCCCCAAATTTCTGGAGTCTAACTCATCAGTTAAACTTGAGCGCATCATGGAATCTCATTAGCCAACATAGGCTCATCTTCATTCTCATAAAATCCCAAAATTTTCATAATTGAACACTTGACATATGACAATCCATTCTTGTGTTTATATCCCCAATCATCACCCTAACATATCACACATTTTTATCCCTTATTTTCATATCAAGCTAAGTAGATTTCAAGCTCCATTCAAGCTTAAATGTATCAGAGAAAAGCATTGATAAGTCCACAATTTATATATGTACATGATTTGGGACAATTGACATAACTTTCACTATGGATGTTAAATTAAGGTCATTCAAGCATGGATTCGAAGAGCAATTTAATTTCTATAACTTCCGTGAAGACCCCAACAAGGGAATTTTGCTATCTAAAGGGTCAAAATTTGCACATTTATAAAACTGTCTCGAGAACCTCTGCTTAGTGGACATATGTCCCTTCAAACAGACATGAACCGAGCTGGGACATTAAAATATGAGAGAAGCTCCGCCCAGCGGACATCAAGTCCACCCAATGGACATTTACGGGTCAAATTCTAGATTTCCAACTTCTACAAGTTACCTATGATCCATCTTATGAATATCTATCATTTCTAACTCATTTTCCTCATCATTTTGCCTTCATTATCACTTCCATTTCAACTCAATATCATTTATAACTAAACGATAATCTATGTTTAGTCATCAAGCCAAAAACATAACCTTCAAACTTATAAACATTCATCATAAATTTCTGCACATGTTTAACCCCATTTATTACCTTCATTTCATCTCTAACTTATCACACTACTTCTTCCCATTTCAAGACACCATAGTACTTATGACACTGCTTCTTCCCATTTCAAAACACCATATTAATCTTATTCTATTATATCAAAATAGAAAAGCTATAAAGTGTCCTGCATACACCCTGTGTAGCATCACTAACTTTTAACAATCATATCTTTCAAATCCGATCTCCAAAATTTACAAACTTTATATCATTGGAAAGCTAAGAGAATAAACTACAACTTCTAAGAAGATAACCTTGTCCAAATCAACTTAGATTAATATAGTTTTCCCCCTGAAGTTAGAACATAGATTTTTACCCCTATGAATGCTTGAAAATGCAATGCTAAAGCTTGGAAAATCATGAGCATAACACAAACATATTTCATTAACATCAAAAGTAAAGAGTTTTACAAAGCTTTAATAGGTATTTCAATACCCAAATACATTATTGATCTCGTAGTCCAAAAATATAAAAATACACATGTAAGTTATACTTGAAATGCGGCTAAAGCCTTGATTTTCCTATACTAACTTAAATACAAAAATATGAAATATTGGAGTGATGCCTTGAATCTTAATCACTCGATCTCTTGCTCTTCACCTTGAGATGGGGAGGAAGGAGGGTGAGCTAAAAGCTCGTGGGTAACAAGTTTATAGCGAAGAAACAAGCAAACCATTGAAAATATTTATGATCTTAGTAAAATGCTTTGCAACCATAAATAATGTATTTCCCAAATTCTCAAACTTGTCAAACACATCATAAACAACATAAGACATGTATTTCTTAAATTCTCAAGCTTGTCAAACACATGATGGACTATATAAGACATCTATTTCTCAAATTCTCAAACTTGTCCACAAATCATAAACAATATAAGCATATAATGGTTTGGGTAGTCCATAAACATGAGGGAGTTCTTGCGAATCTCTAGTAATAACAAAATGGAACACTTTAGGTAGTCCATAAACATGGGGGAGTCCATGAAGGAGCTCTATGCCACTAGCGGGCAGGCGAAAGAAGCCTTTAACATGGTTAACGTACACGTGACATAATAGAGTGGACCACCTCAAATCCACACAAACATGAATTTTATATTTGTAACTTATTGCACATTTTGGAATCATGATTTTCGTAAACATAATATTTTCAAATACAATTTCCATCATCATTTCATTAATCATCATTAACATTCATGTACCGAATATATAGCAAATACTTCAATCATTCAAGAAGCAATAAATGCAACATTTATAAAGCAATTGAAATCTCTTAAATCTTTTGATTAGGAAAAAATTTCATGGCTTATTAACTTAACTATAAACAAGTAACCCACCTGAATTTCTTGCTTAGAAACTTAAAAATGCCTTTCCTCTTGCTCCTCTTGCCTTACTTGATTTCTTTCAACATTAGCAAAAATCCAATTCAATAGGAATCCAAATTGAGAACCCAACAAACATATTCACTAAAATTGCTTCTAGAATACTTAAACCTATACATTTCCTAGGCTTCATGAACCAAAAGCCTTCCAAAAATCCAAAGGATTAAAAATATGCTTGCCTTGAATCTTCATCAAATAAAGAGATGTTTGGCTCAAATGGAAGCTCTTCTCTTCCTCTTTCTTTTTCTCTTCTTGAACACCCTCAAAATCACTCTTAAAAGCTAAGAAAAGATTAAACCCTATCCTTTCTTCTTCCTTTTCCTCTCTAATGGTTGAAACCCTCACTTCTCTCTCTCTTTTTCATGTTTTTCACTTCACTCTCTCTTCATTCACGTTTTTCTCCTTCTAATGCACAAGACACACTTTTCCCTCTTCCAAATCTACCCTTAATGAGTATTAAAAGTCATCTTTACCCTTCCTTTAAAGCTTCATGGCTTTTAATCTTAAGTGACATGCCAACAATGCCCTCAATTCATTCTTAATGCATTAATTTCACTAACTAGTGAAATAAAATCCTACCAAAATTGAAATAAATAATTTAAACTCCAATAATAATTCTATCATGACCTCATAATTTATTCTAAGGTAAAAATTCAAATTCCATGCTTATTCTATAGAAATCATGCTTAATTCAACGAAAAAATTCGGGGGCCAACAAATTACTTAAGAACAATATAAAAATTAAAGAGATAAGTGCAAAGAGAAGCATTTACAATTATAGTGATAAGGTCTTCTTTGTCCTATGTTAAATTTTTAATTTTACAGGACAATTTCAAATCCATTATGATATTATTTAATGAATAAGAGTAAACCACTACCACTTCCCCTTTTTGAGGATCAAGACAACCTTTACAAGCCTTTAATAACTCAATTGTAACTCAAATATTAGATCCTTGTAACACTTAATTATCTGTATTACTCTTATTATCTTGTTGTATTTTGGATTTAAAAAACCTTTCTTAAAAGGTTTTTATCCATTTTAGTTAATCGAACTACTATTTATAAATATTTTTAGACTGAACTAATGAGGTAACTTTTAGAATTTTGTAGCCTTTTCTCTTAACTAACTAATAACTCTTAAATTAACGAAACCTGAAATTTGTAGAGAAAGTTAAGGTGAAAATATTACAGCAACAACACTCTTCAATGTCACCTTTTAAAATTGCTTTAAGAACTTCAAACAACACTTGAATCACTTCAAATAACTTATCCAAAGCTTAAATTATCACTTGTACATCACCAAGCATGAAATCTTTCTCTTAAATAATCTCTTTCAAGACTTGTGCACTAAATCCAAGCTTCAAGAAACAATTCCAAAGTTCTCCCTAAGCTATTTTATAAAGTTGCTTTCCTATGCTACCTAAAATCACTTAGATAGATTCATTACTTCAATATTTTATTATCATTAAAATTACAAGTTTAAATATGCTTGGTCACTAATGCTCATCCTAAAAAGAGATAACTTGTAAGTCTTCCTAGAGGTGAGATTCATGTTAATTGAGGATGGGTACACTTTAGGGGTAAATTTTCCATTTAATGGGAAAAGGGTCATATGGTAATGGATTACACTAAAAAAGGTTAGACTAGTGCATGCTTTATGTGTGAAGAGGGTGGAAATAAAATGGTGATATGTATATGAAGAGTGCATACTATATATAGAGGTCATGTTATACCACTAGTTAGTGGGAGTTTAGCTTTAGTGTTGGCCAATAATTTGAAAGTGTTGCATAGACCTAAAGCCTAAGGGAGAGTGTTTTCCTTGCCAACAGAAGAGAGTCAGACATCAGATACTGTAATTATAAGTGAATGGAGTTTTGGGGCCAAAACTTATTTTAAAAAGGGAAGAGAATAAATGAGACCCTAAATTTTTCTTATTATAGTTCTTGTCTTTTATTAATTATGTTACAATTTTATTTTAGCTATAAATTTATGATTAAATTATTTATAATTTCTAGCATGGTGTTAGATGTGAATAAATTACACTTAAATTGAAGAATTTGATAAAGAGCTATGCTTAGTCATATATGTTTTAAGAACCAAACATTATTTGATATTTTGATCATAATTTTGATAAAAATATTATATCGATATGATTTAAGAGGTTAGAAAAACCTAACACAAGTTTCTGCAATTCACAAGAAGACATTTATAACTTATTCAGACTTATTATTCTATCAATGTGTCATACTAGCTAAACAGTATAAGATAAAGAAGGCATTGGTTGACCAATGTCTCATACTAGTTGACTAATACGTTTGAAGATTGCTTTCTACAACTAGGTTTTTGACATCTTTTGATCTTTTTTTTTGAAAAATTAATAAAGAATAACAAGAGAACATATAAAAGGTTGAAAGAGAAGATGTTGCATTAAGGGAAAAAGGAGATTTTAGTGTGATGAATCACTATTACTAGGAAATTGGTAGTGTTTGATCAAGTTTTCACATCAAAGAAGGAAATTTAGGTATGTTAGAATGAATAATATGGATTATATTTCAATTAATATTTATAGGATTGTATGCTTGATTGTTTGTTCTTGATTGCTGTATTGTAAATTTATCCATTTTTTATGCTTTGATTATCAAGCTAGGAAAGAATGGTACTAAACTTATATAAGGGTTGTGGTATTTAAGAATTTGTAAAGTTAATAGGTTTGTGGGTTTTAAATTATGAAATTGAGTGTAATTGTGCATGATACTTGATATGTAATGATAATTACTTATTATAGATTGTGTGTGGTTCTAAGTTATAAAGTTAATGCCTTGTGCGCGATTAATGTTTGTTAAATTTTATGGATGCATATGCTAATTTATGTTGTCCTATAATAAGCAAGTATATATAGAGAGGTCTGAATGGAAGGGAAAATATTGATTAGTAGTCCAAAAATAACTTTTGATGCCATATTAAGGTAGAGAATGATTATGATAATATGTGTTTGATATCAAAACTATACTAAAGATCACTAGATAAATGTGCCTATTGTTCTTATAATTCAACTTAGGTAAGTGTCAATCTCATAAAGACTATAAGTACTAGTACTAATTGTCTTTTTTATTATTTAATCTAATAAATTGACTTAAAGAAAGGGAATAATGAAACTAAAATAGCTAATGCGAGATAACAAACTAAAAATGAGCAAAGATAAAGCAATCAATTGATAAGAAAGATTCAGAAGAAGAATCCCACTAGAATCTTTCCTTTTCTTGAATTCATCTTAATTCAATGATTAATCTTAGTTTCTTAGCCTAATAGAAATTCTAAAGTTGCAAATATATTCTTTCTCAAGATGTATAACTCATATCCTTAATTTTATTCAAATCTCTTTATGATCAAAACCCCCCAAAACGTATAAACTTGTTATATGAATTTTCATGATATTTTTGACTCTAATCTATAAGATTTGTGTGGTCCTCTCTTTAGGATTCTATATAACTCTTATTATCATATCATGATCTATTCATACTTATGATTTCTTAATCTTATATATGAAATCTAAAATTGAATCAGAATGCTAGCTATTTCAATTCAATCATAATAAGTAATCATAAATAATTCATAATAAAAATTAAGTACTTCATTAAATCAAGAAATCAATCTAAAATAATAGTCCTAAAGTTCATCCCATCTACATTTATCCCAAATTAGTTCACATTAAGATAGAAGAAATCAATAATAAATAAGAAAGATAATAAGATAGAAATCATTCTTGTGGATTTTAAAATCTTGATGTTCTTGATTAAATCGTGATGGAATTCCTTCTTTCTTTCTAAAGTTGCTTCCTTATACTCCTAAGATGCTCTATTTTAGCCCCTTGTGACTACTCTCTTGTCTCCTACTTAAGTTCCCTTTAAGGTCCTTTTATTTTTAAAAAATCCTAAAAACCCCAAGAGTTTTACCTAACACAAGTCCAACATGGATTCGTGCTATGGAATATATTATTTATAGCTATGAACAATGCTAATTTACATAAAAATTACCATCAACATAAGTCATAAACACGTGTTCATGTTGCACCCTTATTATCTTAGTAACTCCTTTATCACACATCCTAGGATTCATCTTGGAAACATAAGTTTGAAGGCTATAAATAGGGGTTCATAAGCAAGACATAGTTCTTTATGTGATAAGTTGTAGGAAAAGCCCAATAGACCAATAACATACACTAAACTGAACATAGGTTCATCTTCAGCTTATGTTTTGAACATGTGTCTATGTTCAACTTGTGTTCATCCAAAATTACACTAAAACTTCTCCAACTTGACTCTAATTTGTTTGATTTGTTCCTTGTTCATTAAAAGGCTAATATAAAGCCTATAAACAAAGCATAAATCATATTGAGTACCGAATCATATAAAAATATTTCAAACATAAGCAAAATACTCTAAAATCCGTGCATAAGACATAATCTTATTAGCACTTATAAATTTTTTCACACTTAGGCATTTTCTTGTCATTAATAAAGGGTTTAATAACTCTAAGAAAGGATTTAATAAAGCAATCAAGTCAATCAAGAATTTCCATTATTCATTTAGCAGGTGTTTGGTATGGGAAGAAAGAAACAAGTAAGGAATAAAAAAAGATGGTTGGTAATATATTATGATTGGTTGAACATCATTTTTATATCCTACTTTAGGGCGATAATCCATACCTCCAATATAGTGAGGAATGGAAGCCACATTCATTTATATTTCTCACTATATTCATTATAATTCCCATTACCGTTCCCCTAAGTGAACCAAGCACACCCTCAATTGTAAAGTTCATTAATTTTCTAAGCCTTTAGTTATTCAAATTAAGTCATAAATCAATTCAAGTTATATCAACAATACTTTAAAATTGAACTCAGTCTACAAAATTCAATCTAATATATAAATTAAACATACATGAGCAAGATGCTTCAACTTTTAAACAATTTCATAACTTTTATCAAAAGAAAAGTAAAATACTAACTTTAAATTAACTTATGAACAATTAAAGACTTGATTAAAAAGGCACATGATCCAAGAGTAAACACCTTGTCATAAATACTTCCAGTTATTCAATTAGGCCACCATTTCAAATGGCTACTAGTACCACTCTTTTAACTTTAACCTTTTTACTTTGTTTGAATCGAGTAAAGTGAATTTATTTAATGCTTATTCACACACTTTTAGGGGATACTAAAAATGCTTAAAATTTACGTTTTTAACTCAATTATATGTTCAAACTCAATTATATGTTCAAACTATATAAAAAAATCATAATGTAAATCAAGTACCTATTTTTGAGATTAATGAAGCGAAATAAAATTAACTTAATTATCAATGCTCATTATTATTTTCTTAAATAAATTAAATTATAATAACTACTAAACTTTTAATGAATTATCTTAATTAATATTCTTTCAAAGTTAAAAATTTTCAAGAATAATTACCTATTAAGCTAATTATAATAAAATTAATAAGCAACTGCTACACTTGATTTACATGTTATCCCCATTATATATGACGTATAAGCTCAATGAAAACTAGAAAATACAGAAAAGAGTAAAATTAGGATAGCTAGCACTCATTTAATGATAAAAGGCTCTATAATTGTACTATGAGAAGTACGAACTTCAAAGCACTCTTGAATCCATGACTTTTAAACTACTTTTCACTTATAAAACACAAAAAAATCAAATCAAGTAAAAATATGCTAAAATTAATGGTAAAGGTCCTAAGAGCTACTAAATTGAAATAAAAATACCCAAATCATTAGGCTGCTTCCTAGCAAGTGCCTTTTTAAAAGTCTTTTAACTGGACTCCTCAAATTCTTCACCTTGTTAACTCCTTAAATGAAGGTTTGATTCTCCTCTTCTTTGGCGTCTCAATCTATTTAGCATTTTGCCTCATACTTATAAGCTCATTGACTTCTAAATATGCTAAATGCTCTACTATATTAGGGCTACCATATCTCTTCTTCTCCTTATATAATACAAGTCTCTAATAGATCCTATATGATTTTTCCTTACATAATATAAGAAACTTCAGTATCATCCACATCTATAGAAAAATGAGTATTATCTTTCATATCATCTATATAGGGATGTCTCATGGCTACTTATTTATTACCTACCCTTTTAAACAATTTTTCATCATGCATATCTAACATTTTCGTATCATTAGTTAAAAAAGGTTGTCATAAAATTAACCTCTATATCATCCATTATATCTACAACAATAAAATATATAAGAAAGATAAATTTGCTAGTCTTAACTAAACTATCTTCCATAATGTCCTTAGGATAATTAATTGACCTACTAATAGTTGAATGCTTATCCTAGTTCGTTTAGCTTTATATAACCCTAACTTCTTAACCATATCATAAAAGATCAAGTCAATGCTAACTTATAAGTCTACTAATACACTTTTAATTGAAAAACTACAAATATTACAAGGGACAGTAAAACTCCTGAGATCTTTGATCTTCAAAGGTAGCCTGTTTTATAAGAAGTGTAGCATTCCTTAGTTAATGTCACCACTGACAATTCCTTGAGCTTTCCTTAATAAAAAAGAGATCTTTTAAGTATCTAACATAGTTTAGCAATTGATGGTATCTGTGAAACAGCTTTAACAAAAGGTATGTAATAAATTTACCAAATTTACCTCCTTTCTATATCTCAAACATTTTTGGGTATGGAATTCTTTATTGGTACTCTTTGACCACTTCCTTCTTTTCCTTCTCCTCCTTCTCTCTCTTTCTCCTTCTACTTATCCTTTTTTTCTCTTACAATAATCTTCTTATTTTTCCCCTCTTTCTCTTCAAATTTTGGCTCCTTTCCACTCGTTCAAGTCATCATATTACTTGGTCCCTAGTTTAGTGTTGCTCGGCAAGCTACCTTGCTATTTTTTTGAGACAAGTTTAACAAGATGTCCAATCTAAATCAAAATGTTATAGGTGGAGGCCGATTCATTTGAAGAGATGCTTTAAGGCTTTGGAAGTGAGACAAAGATACAACAATTAATTTTTTATTAGCTTTTTAAGATTTAACTTCCTTGGTACTGCTAAAATCTAGGTGGAGCTTAATCAGTCTATGAAATATTGGGATAACCTTTTCATCCAAAATTGTAAGTACTACTAAAGGGTTATACGAAGATCAATTCCTTAAAAAGTTAACCAATTCATTCGGTCGTCCTGTGTTATTATTCGCCTGAAATTTTTGAATGGGATGTTCACAATAAAAAATATAATAACACATTACTTGCATGGATTAAGCTGCCAAACTCATATTGTTAAGCTTCTTGACATCTTAAGACCAGCTAACTTCAAATTTAGCCTTGGATTCTCCCATTAAAAATTATTTATGATAATACATAAGATCTTGGAGTCCTTTACAAATTTTAAAGATAGTGGTTCTGCCCGAAGATGCATCGAGTTTATGGTGTGGGCACTTTTTCAATGGGTCCTTCTAACTCTCTTATATCTCATACAACATTTAGCTCTTTAATTTTTGAAAGTGAAAGATGACTTTCTTAAGTCCAGTTGTTCTTATAGGAGGGAAATGCATGTATAAAAACTTCTCAATAAGCCCATTCCAGGTGATAAAGTGTCTAAGATGCATAGATTTCAACCAAAATTTTACTCTATTCTTTAATGTATAAGAGAGCGTGCTCAGTTGAATTGTATCATCTAAAATTACATTAAAATTGAATGTATTAGATATCCCTAAAAAATTTGTAATATGGTTATTTCAATCCTTATTTGATAACTTATACAATTGTATGAGTTGTTGAACTATCTGAATTATGTTAGAGTTGATCTTAAAAATATTTTTCTCTACTCTTGGCCTAATAATGCTGACTTTGTCTTTATAAGTGATGGTCTAGTATATTTTCCTATAGTGTAATATTCTCCTTATCCTACCATTGTGTTTGGAAGTTAAAACCTCATAAGTTTTATGTTTCTTCCTCAAATTATAAGGAAGGTCCATTCAATTTCTAGATTTGGATCAAGTAATTTGGGACTAATCCTGATCATAAACCAAAGTAACTAAATTCTAATATTCAGCAAATAAGCACAAGATTAAGAAAAAAAGTTCTAAAATAAATAAATATAAAATAGAAAATAATTAGATTAAAATTTCCTGATATTCTAGTCCCCAATAATAGTGTAACATTCCATTCCCATACTAAGGGTTAGAGCTCGGGAATTCCATATATGAAAAATATTATTGAGATATTAGAAAAAATACATTTCATAATCATGCATAATATTAGTATACACACACGTGAAATTGACTATTGCATACATTTTAATAATTCATTCATGCACTCATTTGACATTTTCCAGGTATAATTGACTAATGAATGCGTTTAAAATGCAAATCGTATATTATTTGTGTTGAAAATTTATTTGGAAAATATTATGATTATTTCGAAAATTTTGGTAAATTTTAGAGAATTTATGAAAATTTGGAGTTTTTTTTTGGACTAGGAAAAATATTGAAATAATGGACCAGTTACATTGTGACATGTGGTTGCTTTAAGTGTTTGACAAATAGCACACATGCATGGATGACATGTGTTAATGTGATGTTAACCCACGTTGTTAGGCATTGAGCAAAAATATTTATGTAGCTCTTTCTTTAATTCTTTCATTGCTTCACTGAAAGTGCCCATTACCAAAGCGCTCTTCTTGATCATCCATCACGGAACATCAAGTTGTTCATTTTGTGTATTTGATCCACTGATAACTACTAGAAAATTTGCTGAATCAAATACGTTATGTTTTGAATTTTATGGGTACTGTAAATGATTATTTGTAAATATGGATTTTGTTTTGCTATGTATGATCTAAACTAAATTGGAGTTAACTGGAAAAAGATGTAACAGATGAATGAAAATGCAAAAGTTCATGAAAGCTAATGTATGAATATATATGCTCTGTTTTTGTTCACTTTTGATATGCGGGAATATGTGTGGGTGTTTTTGAGATGACCTGAAGTGAGTTTAAAGATAAGGAAAATGAATTGGGTGAGGTCTTGATATAGAAATGATAAAATGATAAGTTTTTGATGAAATGAAATGTTGAAGAAGTTGGAAAAATGCATAAGATGAGTGCAAGATAGAGAAAAATGCAGAAACTGAAATTTGTGTGAATGAGTATACAATTTTTGATGTTTATGATGCTTTTTGGATTTTGGATTTATTTGTGTTAATATGGGCTGATATAGAAGTAGAAAAATTGGTTTATACATTAGATATGTGAATTGAATAAGATAGAAGTGAGAAAATATGGAAAAATGGAAGAAGAAATCTGCGTTTTAGAGAGAGAAGAGAAGAGGAGTTGCAGCCAAAGGATTTTCTAAAAACTGAACTGTGTTGATTCTTTTAGCCATAACTTTGTTATCCGATCTTAAAATGACTTGGAACCTAAACCAATAGACTCCTAAGAAATTTTTCTTTCTCTCCAAATAAATTTAGAGCCATCTGAATTGATTTGAAAAAGATTGATTGGATGAAAGTGTGAAAGTCTGCTGGAATATATGAACTAGAAAATTTTCATTGAACATGCTTCAATATTTTGATTATATCTTGAGCTATATATTTTCAAATGAGTTGAATCTTGGTTCATATTAAACTAACGACATATGTATACAACTTCCTTGAAGAAGTCAAATTTTAATTCTATCCATAAAAGCCTGAAATTTAGCTTGAAGTTGAGAGTAGTACTCTATTGAGACATAAGGAATAGTATGGAGTATTTTGATCATAACTTGCTTGATACAGTACCAAAATGTATGAATTTAATGTCGTTAGAAACTTAATACATAGAGGAATATTTGATTAGAAGAAAGTGTTATTTGGAAACTTATGGTGTTAGGTCAAAAATGACAAGAAAGAAAGAAAACAAAGGAAGAAAATACAGCAGGTCAAGTGACTCTACTGAAGCACTTGGAAAGTCGCGATCGTGCCTCAGCACAATGGCGACTCTGTTGAAGCAGCACGATGGTGACTCTGTTATTAAAGGAAGAAAGTTGCGATCGTGCACATGCACGATCACAACTCTGTAACTTTAAAAAAGGAAGGACTGTTTCAAACACCTTTCATTCTTTTGAACATAACTTCTTCTCCCGACCTCCAAATGACATGGGATTTGAATTATATATCTCCACTGAAAATTATAACCATATGAAATCATTTGGAGGAGATTGATTGGTGAATTTGAGACCAAATTGATGAGGAGTGTGGAATTTCATAACTGGAGTTTTTTCACTAAACATGCTTAAGTATTTTGACAATATCTTGATTTGCATGTATCTAAATCGAATGATTCTTGATTTGTAGTAAACTAGAGACATAGTAATACAAATTGTCTGGAGAAATCTAATTTTAATTCTTTCTCTAAGAATTTCAAAATCTGGCCTGAAATTGAGTCTTGGCTTAGGCTATAACACTACCCGAGATAGAAATCATGTCCTGTTGTTTTTTAATAAACTGTATTGATGTAGGCCGAATAAGACAAAAGCGTCTTCAAAAAAGTTGTAGTTGATTCTCTTATATTTCAATTGGTTAACTTTTGTAATTTCTGGATATTGGAATTGAGAGATATGGGTTGTACAACTTGACAGTATGATCATGCATTAACTAAATTTCAACTGTGCTTAGTCTACAGTATTTTGAGCATAACTCATACAATAAAGAAACAAATCGAATGCTCTTAGTGTCATTAGAAACTTAAGAGATAGGAGAACAATTTTTTAGAAGAAAGTATTGCCAAATGACTTTATTTTCATTGTATAAATGATCAAGAACAATAGACTCGAAAGATAGCTTTTGGAAAAAATCTGAAATTATTTATTGGGTTATGAAATTAGATTCAAAGTGCTTATTTGAGGTATAAACCCTACGTACAAATGATACTTAAGTGAGTTTTGATATGTGATTGATATTGTGAAGAAAATAATGGAAAGATACCCGGGATTATCATTGAGCATGCATTGTACATATTCCACATACATATTTATGCATAAAGGAATACTTATAATTATGCAATTATTAATGTGTGTGAAATGTGTGTATTGCATAATTTTGATGTGTAGGATAAATTTCCACATTTAGTTGTTTCCAAATCTTGGAAGAAATTGCTAATCTGGAGTATATTGTAAGTCGACCTAGATGGTCTCATTTCATTGTTTGTTATGATTTCAATTTCTGCATTAAATGATTACGGTTATGATTATTATGCAATGTGAATATAATTGATATGAATGTGATTTTCTTATGTTGATGCCGGACAATGAAGATCTGAGACTTGATACATAAATGTGATATTGATGTTAAGTCAGAATTTTGACTTCACGTATAAAGTGATTTTGATGACAAACAAAGATAAGACAGAATGAAAAGCAGA
>JAOSBN010000004.1:6458078-6479596 GCA_027563595.1 Erythroxylum suave | reverse complement strand
GCGACTGGTGGAGAAGACGACGCGGCGACAGGAGGCGGGAGGCGACCCGCGACAGGAGGAGACGCGATAGGAGAGGAATCCACGTGTAGGAGACGAAGACCAACACACCGGAGACGGAGAGCACGCCGGAGACGAGCGAGAGGCCGACAAAGACGACTGAGACAGTGAGAGAGAGAGAGAGCAAAGCGGAGAGAAGACGAAGAAAAAATGAAAATCGAAGACAGAGGCAGATAGAGAAGAGAAGTCGGGGGGTGGATTAAAAATTTGCAAAATGGTCCCTGAAAAATTCATGCTTTGCGGTACCGGCCGGTATCCGAGGCCGATACAGGCCGGTATCTGAGGCCGGTACCTAAATCACCGATACCTTTCCGTTTTTCGACCGGTACCGTACCGGCCGGTACGGAACGGTACCCATATCACTGGATGTAACCTTTAATGAAAATGCTTTGTTATCTTCTGAAAAGATGTTTGTGTTCCATCTTCTATTACAATTGAACCAGAGGATACCAGGGAAAAGGTGGAGTTTGAAATTGGTGCCAAATCACTTGATGGTGATACTTCATCATCTTCCAACTCTCAATCTAGCAAAGATCAAATGTAAGAGACAACTCAAATAAGTCCACCGCAACAACGTCAACGCCAACGTCAACGTCAAGGTCAACTTTAACCATCTATAGTAAGAAAATTGTGCTCACAAAAAATAAAAAATGCCAGCCAAATTTTCTGATTATAATTGTGATTTGGTTGCATACGCCTTGATAGCTGCAGAGGAGACTGGTGATTGTGATGAACCTAAGAGCTATTTCGAAGCCATCTCTAATGTAGATTTTGATAAGTGGTTGTATGGGATATAAGAAAAGGTTGAGAGTCTTAATAAGAACAAGATGGGATTTAACCTAAAGGCAAGCAAGTCATTAGCTGTAAATAGATTTACAAGGTCAAAGAATGCGTCCTTGTGGTTGAAAATTAAAGTTATAAGGCAAGATACGTAGTTTGTGGTTTTGACCATTGAGATGGTTTTTATTTTAATGAAGTTTTCTCTCTTATGTTTCGTCACACATCTATTCGAATTTTCTTGTCTTTGATTGCTTTGTATGACCTTGAGTTGGAACATTTGGATGTTAAAATTATGTTTCTCTATGGTTATCTTGATGAAGAGATTTATATTCAGCAACTTGAGGGTTTTACAGCTCCTGGAAAAGAACATCACGTTTGTCGATTGAAGAAGTCCCCTTATAGCTTGAAGCAAACACCTAAACAATGGTATTGACACTTTGATGTTTTAATGATTAGGAAAGGATACTTTTGGAGCAAATATGACTATTATGTTTACTTTAAACAAATTCATAATGTGTCAGTTATCTATTTAGGGGGTGTTTGGTTAGTTAGTATGAGAAGAAAGGAATGAGTAAGGAATGAAAAAGATGGTTGGTAATATATTATGAATAATGAACAATATTTTTTTATTCCCTTTTGAGGCAATACTCTATACCCCCTAATATAGTGAGGAATGGAAATGGTTCCATTCCTCACTATATTCATTATAATTTCTATTAGCATTCCCCCAAATGAACCAAGCACACCTTACTTTTATATGTTGATGACATGTTAATTGTTGCACCAAACATTGATCTTGTCAGTAGGTTGAAGTCCTAGCTGAGTAGTGAATTTGATATGAAGGACTTAGGTCCTACAAAGAAGATTCTCATAATGGAAATAAGTAGAGATTGTCAGGCATGGAAGTTAAACTTTTCACAAAAGAGTTATATTCTAAAGATGCTAGATAGGTTCAATATGAGTCATTATAAGCTTGTTACCATTCCACTAGTCGCTCTTTTCCATTTATCATCTCATCAATGTCTTGAGAAAGTGAAGGTAAATCTCACATGTCCTTTGTTCCTTATAATGGTGCATTTAGGGATCTCATGTATGTAATGGTGTGTACTCAACCTGACTTGGCTTATATGGTAAGTATCGTAAGTCGCTTTATGCACAATCTTGGTAAGGAACATTAGGAAGGTGTCAAGTGGATTTCAAGGTATTTGAACAGGTCTGGTAATGTTGGTTAAGTTTTCGATAACAGTAAAGCTAATCCTAGTGGTGCGATTGGGTATATAGATGTTGAATTTATTGGTGAATTGATCAAAGGAGGTCCTTGTTGGCTTATATTTTTACTTTGTATATTCGACCATTAGCTAGTACTCTTCTTTACAACATATCATTGCCTTATCTACTGCCCAAGCAAAATATATTTCAATTGTTGAAGGTGTTAAGGAAGTAATTTGGCTTCATGACGCGATTGTTGAACTCAACTTAAAGCAAGATATTCTTGTGCTTTTTTGAAATAGTCAAAGTGCCATGCATTTATCTAGGAGTAACAAGCATCACTCGTGAACTAATCATATAGATATGAAGCGCTATTTTATTTGGGATACTTTTGCTATAGGTAAGGTTGTTGTGGAGAAAATCCATACAAAGGATAATCCCACTGACATGTTGACTAAACCACTTCCGTTGGCTAAGTTCGTTCATTGTTTAAACTTAGCCAACATTGTTCGTGTTTAAGACCTTCGGGTTCTTTGACTAAAGAGTTATTCATGTTTTTTTCGGGTATTTGAGTCAAGGTGGAGATTTGTTGGATTATGACTCAATTCTTTCCTTGCTCTCTATTTGATATCGTATTAGTTAGAGCAAGTTTTTCCCTCTGCTGTATAATAGATTATGCCTCTTTACTGTTGCCTTGTTTTTCATCTGACAATCAAGAGCATAATACAAGATACAACTAGCATAATATGTCCTTTTTGTTGTCTAACAAAAAGTTGTTATATAGCTGGCACAATTCTGTGATGGACGTTGTTGTCCTTTTCAGCTTATATATATATTTGTGTGAGACTTGTTTTAGACAATGTGAGTGAAAATTTTTCAGCCTTCTTGAGAGGGTTGAGAAAGTTTTATGAGAGTGTCTAAACACCTTGTAAACCCTTTTTGAACATAGCAAAATTGGTTCTTTGCTCCGTGGGTTTTTCTCCCGATACTCTGGTTTCTCACTTAATTTTTGTATTTTCATAAACTTCTCTTTTAGTTTGTTTGTACTCTCTTTGATTGTGTTTCTACATTTATTCTCTACCGAAGTTGTTCCAACAACAATGATTAAGCAAATTAATGGGTTGTGACTTAGGCCTGGAGTATAAAGTTGGAAAGCTTTATCGAGTTCCCAATAAGCTATCTTAGAAGTTTGAATATCAAACTTCTTTAACTTCTATTTCACTGTCACAATGAGTTTTTTTGATGAAATTATAGAGGAGATCCAACATTCTGCCTAATTACGGTAGCTCGATCAAAATATCCAGCAAGGGGAGGCCATTTGTCGATGGACCTTGAACAATGGATTGATTTTCTTCAAGCTACGAGTCTACTTAATACCTAGTTCACCATTAATACCTCAAATTCTATCCATGGTCTATGATAATAGCCATGAAAGATATCAAAAGCCGCTCCACCACATTGCTAAAGGTTTCTACTGGAAAGTTATGAAAGTTATGGTTCAGACCTATGTTCAACAATATGCAGTGTGTTAGAAGCATAAATATTAACATTTGCACCCAATTGGTATATTACAATCCCTTCCGGTGCCTCTTTAAATCTAGTCTGACATTTCTGTGGACTTCATCGATCTATCTTCTTCACAAGGTAAAAATGTTTTTCTAGTTATTGTTGATCCTTTTTCCAAATATGCTCGTCTTCTTCTGCTGTCACATCCTTATACTGCCGCAAGTGTAGCTCGTTTATTTAATAAGCATATTTTCAAGTTACATAGGCTACTTGAAACCTTTGTTAGTGACAGAGATGCCACCTTTACATGTTCATTCTTGGCAAAATTGATTAAATTGAGTGGTACCAAATTAGCATTTAGTTCTGCTTATCACTCACAAAGCGATGGTCACATGAAAGTTGTTAATTGCACAATTAAAATGTACCTATGTTGCTTTATAAGTGATTGTCCCTGTTGCTGGATGCGTTGGCTACCATGTATGGAGTATAGTTATAACCAGTTACCGCTCTTCACTCAAAACTACCTCCTTTTAAGTGATATATGGAAGACCTTCTCCATCACTACTCTCTTATCATCGGAGAAGACTAGACTTGAGGAGGTGGATCAAGAACTTAAAGCATGGGACGAAGTCTTACGGTACCTTTAGGATTGACTTATCAAGCTCTAAATTCCATGAAAAGAACCTATGATGCTAAACACAGACCTGTCTGTTATCGACCCAAAGATCTAGTCCTTCTAGGGTTCAGATCTTCTGTGCCCAAAAATGGTATGCCCCTGTGACCCATCAATCTCAACCACTCAATTGAGTGGTTGAGATTGATGGGGCACACCATTTTTGGGCACGGGAGATCTGAACCCGTCCTTCTAAAGCTTCAACCTTATTGAAAAGTCAGGCTCACTACTAAAGGTACTCCAAACTTTCCCATCGTTCTTACAAGCCTTTCTGCATCATTGGTAAACTTGATTTTGTTGCTTATAAATTATAGTTGCCCCCTTCCAAATTACCTGTTTTTCATGTCTGTTGTCTTGAACTTTTCCACGGGACATCTGTACGCCTTGAACCTTCCCTTCTTCCTTTATCCCATGGGGAATTACATCCAATACCTCAAGCTATTTTAGACTCCAGAAGCTTCCAAACCAACCCAAGTGTTAGTATATTGGTTGGACTTATCTCCTGCAAAAGCGTCCTAAGAGGATGGTGCAATGCTCAAAGCTTGTTTCCTTTTTTTATGCTTGAGGACGAGGACCATTTTGATGGGGAGGAGGAAGTGCTGTTAACAATGATGTAAGAGCAGATCGTTTCACAAGGAGGGTGTACCAACAATGTGGCAACACGGAGTGTTATGATTGACAAAAACATTGAATACGCAGATTATCAGGAGTAGATCATGGAAGAGCAGAATATGCAAATTTATTTTTCTTAATTTTTCTGGATCATGCAGAGTTTATTTTTATTTTCTGATGATTAGTTTCAAATTGTGGGAATGTGATAACTGTCCTTATGTTTAAAAAATTTGGCAAAAAATTATATAAATTATGTTGCTGAAAGTGGAATAAAGGATTTCTAAAATAATTAAGAGTTAATTGTCGAAATCGTTGAGTTCTCCATTCTAAAACGAGCCCTTTTGATGGTTATTAAAAATAGTTTCCCAAGGAAAACCCATAAACAGCATTCTTTACCTAAACTGCAAGCAGAATTTGCTATCAATCGCCCTATATACTAGATCCATAAGCAGGGGCCATAACATTTGCCTGAAAATCCATCAGTTTACCGTATCGTACTGAACTATGTGGGACTAATATCCAGCCAAGCAAGTTTTGACTCGTCTCCTGTGTCTCTTGTGCATTAAATATTTACTTGGAATCTGTATAGAACTCATAGAATTTAGGTCCAGAAAAAGCTCAAAAATGAAAATAAAAGATAGATGTCATTCCAACTTATCTGCGGAAATATATTCATCAATGCCTAGTCGTAGACGTGAAATCAGTATAGTAGGAGTATCGACTAGCACGATCTACAATAACAGGACTAAATCAAGTAGATTAACAAACTACAAGAGGAAAGAAAAATCTGCGGCCACCGGTTACATTTTACAGAGCGGTGATATTAATCCCTCTCACACAGTCCAAAACACAATAGATCCAATTCAAACATGAAATACAATTTTTCCGAATGCTAGGCTGCATAAGGGATTCATGATTCTGCAGTACCTTTTGCCTGGAATCTGTCTACTTTATGTACTGAGAGAGCCATTTGAAGCCATCACCATATCCCATTTTGCGAACAATGCTGCACATGAAAACCTCCAAAGGACGGACATTAGTGTCTGCAAGGTTTACCTTGCCCTTACCAGTGGTGAAGTTACTTAGACCAAGGTGGTATCTTAACTCATCCTCGGAAGCAGCATAAGGAATATCAATCTTGTTTCCCAAAACAAGGAATGGTACATTAGCCAGAGCTTCATCAGAAAGAAGTGCATCCAGTTCCTTCTTTGATTCTGCAAACCTCTCTTTGTCATAGGCATCAACCAAGTAAACCACAGCATCCACCTTTATCACAACAAATCACATTATATTGCCAGTCCATGTTGAAATACAACTTGAATCTCAACTAACATGCACCATATGGTGGGCAGACAGGGAAATAAAGGACTTCAATTTTCATGTATACCGATCATCTATTGCCCTAAATGCCACATGCTTTTCCTCATTAAATGAGTCCTTCAACAGGAAATAGAAGCAAAATCCAACTAGGACACCACTAAAAAATATAGTAGGAGCAGGCCAATAACATCAAAGTTTAAGCCGCCCACAAACATTAACCTAGAAGCAAAAAGTTCTATCCCATTAAAATACTAGCACATCAATTTGCTGGTTGTAACACAGAACAAAAATCAAGGAGAGAGAGCAACAATTTTTTTTTTGGTGTCGGAGAGACAGTAACTATATTTGAAGGAGAGACAGGGAAAGCATGCCACAAAAACGCATACATGGATATTGTCTGAATATAGGCTTGCTTCTAGATAAGACAGCTAACAATTAACACTGTACCAGTCACAATGTGACAAATGAAATTTTGAACAAGTTTGATTGCATGTTTTTAGCAGAAAACAAGATGCAGCCATTGTGAACATTGCATATGAGTTGACCAAGAATGCAGGCGATAATCAAAGTACTAAAATGGGGACAGAAAACAAAATCAAAAGTCATACAATACAATATAAACTCAAGGAACTGAAAAAAACCACAATTGTAAGCCAGGTCCAATATATCAAATTATTCACCATGGTCATAATTAACGAAGAAGCACATGGTAAAAGAAGGAAATGAATGCTTAATCAATTATTGTTCTGCAAATTTTATTTCACATCAACCAAACACCATGCACTCTCAAGGAAATTGAATGGGAGTAACATCAACTGATGGGCGACCCTATAGCAAACTAACAGAGGGCTATAACAGTATAATGTAAGAAATATCTCAATCGCAGAAGAACTCTCCCCCATCACATTGACAACAAAACTAACTAAATTGTCACGATTAACTTGCCTTAGCATAGTAGTCCTTCCATACCCTGCGAGCAATCTGATGACCTCCCAAATCAAATGCCTTGAACTTGATCTGCCCAATGCTAAGCTCTTCGGAAGTGGGATACTGAGTAGGTTGATGTTGAACCAATCTCTGCAACCAAAACCAATATTATTCACAAAGTTGCAACACCCAACACTCCAAAGACTGAAAAAATTACAAGATAGCAAAGAGCGCCGGTTCACTACTATGCGTCCGCAGCCAACCGGAGCTCAACAATCTGCCTAAAAATAAACCTAATAGTGAGTTCTACTGACCCATATAGCAAAACACAGATAAACATAACAAAACAAGAACTATTAGGTCCAATTCCAGTTCATTTCCAATTTTAGCAGGATCAAATAATATGAGTCTAAACTTTCAAATCATAGGTCGAGTACTCAACTTTTCAGCGTCCCGACATAAAACATTAAATCGGAGCTCAAAGTGGAGTAATAACCCAACAACGAAGAAAGAAGAGTGAAAAAACGAAGAAGAAATGAAACCTCGTCCTTCAGCATATGAAGCAAGGTAGTTTTGCCAGCATTATCGAGCCCTAGAAATAATATCTTTGCCTCTTTCTGCCAGAGACCGAGAGAGGCCAACACCCCATAGAACCAATCGAGAAGAAACATGGCCTTCAATTCCTGTTTTATATGGTAATTTGATTAGAGGAGTGCGTAATCTAACTCTCACACGTTATGCTAATGACGATCCTCGATTCTCAGGCAATGTCTAACAACGAGACGAGGGTGGCATGAGAAACTATTCTGAAGTAAACAAGTAATAACCGTGTATGTGGGCGGTCAAAGTATGAAATGGACAGCTGGTGGCAATGCGACGGCGTTTGTAACGTACTTTTAATTAGAAGATGACGTCGTATGGCGCTGACACAGGCACCCACATATAAACCAAAGGCATTCGCTCATCCCTGTTGTAATGTGAATGTTGTTCCGTCTGTAAACGTACAATCAGGCTTGACTGGTAAAGGCCAAAACCGGCACATGCTCCAGGCTTATCTTTACGATAACTTTGTAAACAACAAAATAAGAGCCTTTTTTATTTTTATAAAGAATAAAGTGAAATAAAAATAGTTCTAACTCATTCTTGATATTTACAAAGATTATATCTTTCCTTTTTTTTCTTTACCTATTTTTTATTTAATTTTTTAATTGTTCTCTAAATTTCTTAATGTTAAGAATTAACGCTAATGTTTTAAAAACCAGACCGGTAATTGAACCAAAGAAGCAACTGATTCAAAAGTCAATGGTTCAACCGGAATTCAACCGTGATCGAACCGGTGACTAATAAATATATAAATTTTTATTTTATATATATTATATATAAGATAATTTTTAAATATACTATTTAATTATTTATCTAATTGTAAACTTAACTTAAATCTTCAAACTTCAAAATATACAATTTTTTTTTAAGTTCACTAACACAACACAAAATAAGATAATAAAACTCACTAGTCATATTTCATCAAAAAGATAGAAAAAGATTACTAATCTTAATTTTCATTCAAGTAGAAATCATCAAAATCAAGGCATTTTAAATGAACCGGCCGATTCTTTCTTTCACCAGTTTAGCAGTTTTTACCGGTCTGACCATAAAATGAACGAGTTAATCAATCACAAAAAATAAGGGCTAAACCGGACCGTTTCATGCTCCGATTCACCGGTTTTCCGGTCCGACCGACCGGTTCAGTCCGGTTTTCAAAACACTGATTAATGCAATCTATTAAAATTTTTAATTATTTTACAATGAAAGATTTAATGAATCTCTTTGATAATAAAAATATGTGTTTCATATTTATATTTTTATATATTGTCTCTTTTTTATTTATTTTGATAAACTAAAAAAAGCCCTCCCTGGATATTATTATTTGATTGATGTATTATTTATAAGAAATCTGCCTTATAAATAATATATCAATAATTTTATGTCATATAATTTTATTTATTAGGTTTAATAAAATAAATGTGTCGAAAAGGGCAAACAGAAATTTTCAGAAGAATGTATGTTATGTTACATCCGTGGAAATGCTCAACCTCAGTTCCGATTGTACATCTGTCGTCAAAATTCTCTTCTTTTATCAACTCTTTTCAACATTTTCTCAATCTAAAGGTCCCGATGATTGGCACCGTAGTCTTCACTCAAGTCTTTCCAATTATGCAGGTTCTCCTATCCACTCACCAGTGAGATTCTTCTTTTCCTCTTTTTCAAACCTTCTATTTGTTTGGCAACCGAGACAGAGAACTATGAGTTCATTTCGCGATTCTGCCATTTAAAACTATCGACTCAGAAGCAGAACCGATACTTAAGAACATTGCTTCTTACCTGCCTGTACTCTAACACGAGATGTATCTATTGCCTGTTATAATCTGGGAGTCACTGTCATATTGGTGTATTTAACATCTTCATTTGGGATCTTAATTTTTTATACATCAGACACACATATTAGTTATCCCATATAACTATATACATGCAGACTTTAAGTAAGAGAAAGTCGTCTAATTGCTGGGTGAGTGCTTCACAATCACCACTGGACATTTCGCATTCTTTGCACAATGATGACTCACACTTCCAAGCAGAACCCTACAATAACAGTCTCGAAATATTCAGTTCCTGCCAGTAATATAACCAGATTTATATGGAACTTATCAATTAAATTAAAACCTCTTCAAAAAGCCATAGCCATGACTTCCCATGACCAAAGTATCGGCTCCAAGCTTTTCCACTGTGTTACATATAACATCTTTAGCCTCTCCAGTCCTGACCTCTTTCTCCACGTTTACCTGTTATACACATAGAGTGTACATATCAAAATTCAGAGATAAAGAGTAAGATAGGAAACAGAAACAGATGAAGCAGAAGATGGATTTACATGGTTGTTGAAATTCTTAAAGACAGCTTCTGCTCGTTCCATCACAGAAATCACCAAAGCAGAGCTGTATCTTTCCATTGTAGCAATTACATCTCCAGAAAAGACGAATCCTGATAACAAATGGCTTCTGATAAAAGAGAAGAGAAACTCAAAATCAAGAGAGCAGGAAAAGTAGAAACCTTTAGCATCAAACTGAGAGTAGATGATAGGTGAAGGCTTAACGTAGAGTAAGACCAGCGTGCTGTTTGAACTGCCAGTAACAAGGTTACTGAGACACCAGGTTAGAGCGTGCATGCTTTCCTCACTCTCGTCCACTGCCACCACTATCTTGCGTCCTTCCTTCATGTTCACTCTTGCCATTGAATGACTGTTAGTTACTTGCCTAAACACTGATTTATAGAAGCTCTTACAATGTTGATAATAATAGACACCAACGAAGTCATTATTTACATATAGACAGACATGGGTTGCCTGTAACTCACTGTACCTGCTGTGGTTTTCATTTTCCTGGGTTCTTTGTTAGAATTAAGGACCGTGGTTTTATCAGTCCAGATGGAATCTTTAGCAAGATTTAAATTATTAACTAGCTACCAAAACCAAAGTTTAACAAGTGGTCAACTCAACGCAACACCAAAACTGTTGCCCACTACTTTGAATCTTATTCCTAGATATTTTTGGGTATTGGATTTTTCTATCAACAACTTGTAATTCTATTAAGGCCTTTTTGAGTCCAAGTGCAAATCAACTTGATGTCGTTTTTAGTTGATTTTGTAACCATGAAGAAAGACCTTATCTTCTTATCCACTTCGGGAAATGATTTTAGACCGAAAGCGAAGCTATCGCTTGAGTGGATACTGCCAAATTTTCTAGCCATATACATTGTTTTCTCATTCTATTATCTCCCTACGTTTTAGACTGTATTCATTACAAGTTTGCACAAGTATACCTGCCAAAAATATCACCTTTTGCATTAGATCCTTTAGAAGAGCGAATATCTGAATCTTTGCACATCTCCAAATAGACATTCAAACCAATAGCAAATTTAGAATGATCTCACGTTTTCTGTAGTAGTTTATAACCAAATTTCTTGAAAAGGTTTTGGACTTGTGTGCTTCAATAAGAGGGCCGAGGCCTGAAGAAAAGTTCAACGGCCTGTGATGAATAAAGCTTGATAGTGACATTCAGCACATCTCATTTTGATTCGAAACCTTTTCCTCAAAAAATCAGCCAATAGTAGCTTTGGTGCAAGAACTTTGAAGCAAAGATTGCTTCAAACCACTGTAATCCCCTTGGATTTTGCCTTCTTTATGTTATAATTGTACTCTGAGCATTGATACAAATACACTCCATCAGCTGCCTTTCCCAAAAAGATTCATACCTTAACAACCACAACTTCGCAACGGTTAAAATGGAAAGCAACCGTTTAACTTAATTGTTGAAATAATATTTTCACAATCAAATATAAAAAACAGGTGTAAAACTAATTAACTAATTTAACTAAGCCTGACATTTATACGTGTTTAAGATTTTTGTATCATGTAGTAAGTTACGTCAGTAAAGTAAAAAAAGATGCTTACATCGAGTTAGAATTAAAAAAATAAATATTTATTTGTTATTTTTTAAGTTTAAACTATAATTATAAAAGTGAGCAAATTTCGATCAAATAGAAAGAGAAACTGACAAGATGGAGGAAGAGGTCAAGAATTAAAAGGTAAAACAAATGAATTGCAAATTGTTGGTGAGACTTAAGGTATAGAAATATAACAAAATGAAATTGAAAGAGGAAAGGCCTACTGAATCAGAAATCAGAATTGATGTTTTTTGTTGGGGTGGGTGGGTGGTCCACCAAATTTGAATTTTAGGTACTGCGTCTGCCGGACCATTGATAGGACAGATCGAAGGGCCCAGATTCAAATGTGGGAAAAGATTGATTTTTGAATTCGAAATAGAATAGACAGTATTTTGTCCAATAAAATAATATTTATCCATTTTTCAATAAACTGATTGTACGTTTGTAGCTAATGTGAGTTACAAAAATACCCCTTGCCTCTACTCCGAAGGCAAAAGGCTGGTTTATATGCGAATATATTATTAATACCGTTTTTGGTATTTTCCAGATTTTATTTTTTATTTTTAAATAAATAAAATTTTATTTAATTATAATGTGTTTTGAAAATTATATAATTTAGATATTTTAAATTTAATTATATTATTAATAATTATTAAATTTATTTATTTAATTTAATTATAAAATTATTAAGTGAAAAACACATTGTGGTTATTTTGAAAAGGAAGTTTTCTCATTCACGTATAATAGCTTTCTGGGTCATAGTCACTTAATTGTGAGAATTGGTTATAAGAAAGCGAACGATCATTTCAATTAAATCTTTAAATAAATAAACAAACTGAAAAAAATTGTACCCCTGATAGAAACAGGCAGTGTTGAATAAGTTAACTGCACCCAAGGGCAGTTTTGGAACTTCATGGCTAATTCATTTCCTTTAAAGTTGAGTAAGTCCGGAAAGAGAAAGACTGGTCCCGTGCACACATTACAGAGAATTTTCAAAGAACAGAGAAGAGTTGGCAAGCAAACTGAAAGAACAACAAGAAGAAGAAAGCTTTTTGATAATATTAGATCGAATATTGAAGAAATGGGAGACGTCACATTGACTGTTGATGGTTTGCAATCGGTTTGCCCAATGTATCACTGTAGAATTTGTCATGAAGCAGAATTTGAAAGCTGTAAGACCCTTGAAGCTCCATGTGCCTGTTCTGGAACAGTTAAGGTATAATTCAAGTTCTGATTTTGCGTATTGTTTCGCTTCATCTTCATCCTCATTTGGAGCATCCTTTACTAAACTTCCACGGAAGTTGTTGCCTTGTTACAGTTTGCGCACAGAGATTGCATACAGAGATGGTGTATCGAGAAGGGGAATACAACTTGTGAAATATGTCTCCAGGTTTGAAAATTTTCTGATTGGAAGATAAACTGATCCTTTTTCTTTTTCTGGGTTTTTGTAACTTTTCTAACTTTCGGGTCGACTGTGTTGTTCGTTGCGTTTTAGCTGTTTTCATTTGTTTTGGATACTTGTGATGGTGTTGAATTGGTTTACATGCATTGACGTGTGTACACTTGTGAGCTAAGAGTTGGATTTAGATTTGTTTCTAAGTTGAACCGTTCAACTCTGCAGGCTTTAGAATCTACACCACTCCTTTACCTATCTCCTCATTCTGATATTCATACGTTTCTATTTTCTTTCGGAGAAATACAGCAATTGAATTGCAACCTTGATATTGAAGCTAAACAATTATTGATTTCTTCAAACTGCGAGCATCTCCAGTTTGCTTCAAAGAGAACTGAAAAGGAAAATATCGAATTTTATTCAGGAGATTGCTTGGTTTCTACAGCTGCCAAATTTGTTGTTTTCATTCAATTTTTAAGTTTCAGGCAATTATTCTGATGTTTCGTTTAGTATTGTAACAGAATTATGAGCCTGGATACAGGGCACCTTCAAAGAAGTCTAAGCTGGTCGACGCACTGACAATAAGGTAGGTTACCCCCACACATAATTTCCATAGTACAACTACGGATAAGTAGCCAAAGTATAGAAGGCATGGATTGCCCATCAATTGTTTTGTTGATGTGCATGTTTTTCAGTTTCAAGTTCCCAAATAAAATAAACATATCGTGGCGTTTATTGCTTCATAAACAATGAACTGTTTTCTAGTGTTATTGTGAATTGTTGTTGTACTTCCTAAATCCTAAATTATGCATGATGCTTAAAGAGATAGCCTGGAAATACCAAGAAGAGAACAAGACCAAGAGAGCCAAGTATTGGTGGCTATTGTTGAAGGCATCCCCATTGACCCTGCATACACTCAGTGCACGGCTCCGGCTGCCTATGGAGGTGGCTCGTGTTGCCGATCATTGGCTCTAACAGTAAGTTCTATTCATAATGAAAAACTGATTATTGCCCATCCTGCAGTTGACATTTTGTTCAATTACGTGAGAGACCAAAAAAATAATAAAAAAGCTATTTTGATCTTAAAAATGAAATGGGTCCTTTTGGTTGACCAATCAAAGTAAACCTCTAAAGCGTTTGTGATACTCTAGGACAGGATTGGTTTAGTGGGCGAACAAACCGACCCAGAAAAATGAGTCAAATTGACAATGGGGCAATTGGGCATCAGTTGCTTAAAAGCCAGATGTGTGGGTCAGAAAATTGAAACAATTGGCCAAGTTTGACAGGGGAACCCACACCGACACGGCCACTTCCACCGGTCTCTATCAACATGATAGAGAACGCAGAAAAATTTCAAGTGTTATTTATAATAATTTGTCTTGTTTGAACTGGCAGTTTACTGTCTTTTTGTTGTTGAGGCATCTCTTGGCCACGCTTACTGGTGGAACAGAAGAATACCCCTTCACACTTTTCACTGTGCGTATCTACACTTACGGCAATCGAATCAGGTTTTTTTGAGGGTGGCTGTTTTCATTCACACTTCCTGTTAATCTTTCAGATTCTTATCCTGCGGGCTAGTGGAATACTTCTTCCAATGTACTTAGTGTTTTGGTCCTTTTCAGCTCTCCATAGTCTCGCTCGGCAACAGTATCATTACCAGGTCAGTACATACCTTACCTTATTATACCAAAAAGTATTCACTTCTTGGGGAATTCTACCAATTGTAATGTATTTCTAGAGTCGTCTGAGCGTCTCCACTTAAATGCTAAACAAGGTATAGTTTCTTGTACGTCAGGTTTCGCAAGAGGATCATGATGATACCTCCTCCAATGAAGATGAAGATTATACTGCGGACCGGCACCTGGTATAAACACAGCATTAACAAGTACTAGTCATTGTGTAGATTTTTATTTATAAATGGTCAATATCTATTCCCATTTTTGTAAGTATTGGTGAAGATCAATTTTACAGAAATATTGAAGTTCAGGAAAATCTGTTGCATCGAGATAGTTAACCGATCCAACCAACCCAACGGCCAATAACCAAAATGTTCAAGAACGCTCATCATAGCATTTTAAGTATATAAACGCTCAAAGTTAAGTCAGTAGGAACAAAAGCCGGAAAATTGCACCATCCTGGTAAGGCCAACAAACTTCTGCTGTGCGTCCTACAAAACTTTTTAACGTTTACAACTATCGTTTTGAGAATTGGAATAGAAAGCTTAAATTAGTATATAATAATGAGTAAAAATTATTAAATTAAGTAAAATAAAATATTTTATTAAATAAAAAGAATATACAAATATCTATTAATGTATAATGAACTAATAATAAGTAAAGTCTAATAATTCAAACTAAATTTAATTCTAACATAAAATTTAAAATAATAATACAAATAAAAAGTTATTTTTAAAGCAAGTTTGGTTCATCATTATTATCAAAAGTTTTAACTTCTCCAACATTATGTAGAGACTCTTAAATCACGTTTTTATCCAAAATATCTACACCAACTTTTTCTACATCCAAATAAATTATAAATTATTAATGTATGAAAGTATTCTTTATTGTAAATTTGTAATATATTATACCTTTAATAATAATAAGAACAAAATAAGATATCTACTTAATTAAACATAAGTAGATATTCTTAATTCTTTCATTCTGACAAATACATTTTTTTCATAAATCAACTTTTCAAGTTTATTATAATCAAGAACAGACGATGATTCTTCTTCTTTATTAAAAAATCAATATGGTCAGTAAAATCAATATCAATATCAATTGAATTATACGTTTCCATCTTATTAAACGCTTTAAATATATAATAGCGAAATTATAAAGCCAATAGTAAAAATAAAATTAATAAAAAAGTTAAAACAAATTAGTAAAATTCTTGTTCTTCATTCTCATATTCTAAATAACGTAAATAAATTAATTAAGTCTTTGATGTTCCAAATGATTTCATTTCTTTGCATGAATACGTTAAAAACATTCACAACTAGCTACAGAAATTGTTTAACCGAGAAATCTAATAACAAATTTTCTCAATGTTGAAAAACTTTTACCAAATAATCTCTACCATTTATTTGTGTTTTAAATTAATAGGTACGAGGAATAAAAATATATTAGTAATAAGTAAAGGATGAACTAAGTATAAAAACTTATCAAGCTACATTTTTTTTTAAACATAAGTTCTCTCCTTGTAGATGGACTAGTAAAACTCCTTAAACATTCACTAAAGAATTTAATTTCATTTGCTACCTTTAATTCCTTTTCAAGAGAGAAATAACATTGCATTTAATTATGTCAAAGAGATTGTCCATAATATTATTTTTACATGTGTCTCCATTATATAAGCAATAAGGATTAAGAAAATAAGTTGTTAAAAGGATCATTTGAGTAAGATGCTTATCCAATCATTGGTCAATATTTTGGCTTCGCTTTTAAAAGACTTATAATTGTTTTGCAAGCTTTATACATACCATCATAAATATACCTTAAAGACGATTTCTCATTTGATTCAACAATCCTTAACAACCTTACAAGTGGAGCTACAATCTTCACAATGATTAAGAAGACATCCCAAATTTTATTATCTAGAATGATGGCACAAAAAATTTTGCTTTCGCACTATTTGATAACTTATAACTTGAAAAATATTTACTTGTCAACTAAATTTTAAAGTAGTTGTTTATGTTTATAAACATTTTTTAAGGTAATAAATGAGTTGTAAGCCTAGTAATAGTAGGATGCACAATATCAACTCAATCTTCTTGCTTTCTTAACAAAGAAAAAAATGTAATATGATTATACACAAAAATTATGATCTTAGATGCACGTGAAAAAAAAGTAAAAATATGGTCTATACCTCCAATATCATTTAAAATGACATTTATACGAAAAGCAACACATAGAAATCAATAAATATGTTCATACTTTATTTATAATATGTACTCAATTGATACATAATTAGTTGCATTATCTGTAACAAAATGCACAACATTCTTTAATCCAACCTACTAGATAATAAAGCATAAGCACTTTTTACCATATCAGAAGCATTTATAGACTTGATAAAGGTTGTTCCAATATTACAGTAAGTCAAGAAATTGATTAAGATTCTTTGTCTTTGATCAATCTATCATCTACTATGATAGTGCATCCTATCATTTTCTAGCTAGACTTATATCCACAATCAACTGACATTCCTTTTTTAAATCTTAAAGTGAAGGCACTCGAATCTAATAATAAAAAGGTGTCTTAAATCCTAGACCTATTGTTGTTGTAGCATTTATTGCCTCCTAAAAATAAGATGAATTTAAAGCATTTGAAGGAATACATAAATGATAAAACTATGTAGCCCATGTTCGTTTACATCACAAACAACATCCTTATTAACCAAAATATTTTTTAAACTAGGTTGAGAATTAGGAGTAGTTCTTAAAAGAAAATAAGAATCTATCTCAATAACAACTTTTCTTTTTCCTTTATCTAATACTTATTGTGCTTCATGATCTCCAAAAGATACATTATAAGCTTCTTTATTTTTCTTTTTTTTACTTATTACTGCAAATGATTTTCAATCCTCTTATGTACATCAAAAGTTTTTTTTTTGGAAGAAGTAATATTACCCTTAATAACAACAAAATGCTCCTGCATTATATACTTATCCCCCTTCTAAATATTCTACCACAATATATAAAATTATATTGAATATTTCCATCAAATGTCTAGGAAGAATAAATATAATTATGTGTTGGATCAGACTTACCACTAATAAAGAATGATAAGTTAATTGAATCTTTTTTTGATGATTCGATACTTCCTATTATAATTTCAACAAGAAAATACAAAAAATTAATTTTGTAAGTTTTGTACACAATTATACAATTTGGACATTCTAAGTAAACAACATATATTGAAAATACTTATCCTACAGATTAATTTGATAAACTAATGCATTTAATGACATTTATGTTAGGATTATGGTAATAGGAAAGTTTAAAAAGAACAAAGACATACAAGTGAATAAAAAACTTTTACTTACTACACATCTTTTTTAAAATAATTGAAAAGAAAAATGGATGATTTGGGTTCGTCAATTAACAAACCTGATAAGTATCTCCCACTCCCAAATTTGACATGGTTAAAAAGATATGACAAAGCTACTATAGGAAATCAAGATATTAATTTGAAAATGTTTGAAAAAAATGGTCAGTTGCATGATCACGTTGTAACTGAAGTCAAACCCCTATCTTTGGGTTGAAAACATCGAAGCTACTGACAATTAAATCAAACTTAATCTTCTCAATCAATTTAACACGCCTTCCATTCCATACTTGAAAGGTATAAGCCTCAAGACTGGTACTAGGGTTTCATGTATGAGATTCAGTGACATCAAGAAGAACTAGTTCTCAGGTTAAGGAGTCAACAATTTCTTTCGACCAATGATGGCGAGAATCCTAACTTGCTTTTAAGGGGATCCATCTTCGCACAAACAACTCCAACAGACCCAGATTTCTTGTAGCAGTTGAAAATAACAGAGTTCGGGATATGATGGTGTACGGGTTGAGGATTTTGGCAAAGTTTTAGGCCTTTATAAAGTCTCATATTCTCTTTTTGATTACTCATTTTACGCTTTCAAATTTTAAATTCAAGAGATAAATTTTGAGTAAAGAAAAAGATTGCAAGTTACTTCTTCTTGGAGGTAGAAATGATCCAAGTCACCTTTTGGTGTCTTTCCAATGACTTATTTGAGATTTTATTACTAGAATTAGCCCATATGTGATGGGGTATTGATGGACCTATTAAGTCAACTGGTGATGGTTTTGTCATCTTTTTATACGCAAAGATAAAAGCCTTTTTACTTTCAGTGCGTTCAACCAAATTTACAAAAGGGAGCCTAAGCTTAAACCAAAGAATTTGAAGATTGGAATGTCTAAAGCTGGTTGAAGTCTTACATTTGTTCATTAGCATCCAAAAACATCTAATACACCACAAATCAAGAAATAGGATGAGTTAGTATCAGTATGTTCAGTCGTGAGCTTCCTCACCTTAGGAGAATCTCCTCCTAAGTCCTGTACACTTATCAATCCACCTGCATCTTTCTTGCATTTTGTGTGTTCAATCCTGGTGATTTGCGCTTTGTTTCTATTTTTCTGGATTGAAGATATTGTGGTTGTGTATTTTGTTAGATTTTGGACAAGACCTTTCGATTGATTCAGGGAAAAATTTTTAAGACAACGCATGTTCTGGTGTCTATATTTGCGATTTTGCTTATTGTCAGATTATCAATCTTCCTGCATTGTGAGTGTAGGTAGTTATCTGGTTGCATTTTATGGTTGTGGTTCTAAGGTTGAACTGTGCAAATTGATAGGATATTTTAGGATAACTTTGCCAGGGTCTTCCGGGGCTCCTGTGATATGGGAAACGACATAAGATGTCGAAAAAGGGAAGGGACATAATAGTTGAATGCGTATTGGGGTTGCAATCTCCCTCGAATGAGGCTGTTGGGGGTGATGACTGTTAGAAAGGTAGGGCACACACTCAATCGATTAGGTGGGTAAAAGACATGCAGCCTGGTGATGGAGATGACAGAGTGGGTACTAGTCGAGTGCTAGCACAAGGCAAGAAGGGTGGAAATGTAGCTAATGCAGAGGGTCCCCAAAGCAAGGGGGACTTGATTTTGAAGTCGGGTGGAGTAGGGCAGGGTAAAGGTGAAACGGATACCTTATCTTTGGACGAGGAACAATGCGAGTTGTATGAGAAGGATAATGAATCCAATGAATCTGAAGCAAGCTCCGAGGAGGAAGGGAGTGATCAACAGGTGACTGATGAAATGCTAGAATCAATACTTCTAGACAGGCATATGGAGACCACCAAACTATCTACATCAAGTGCAAGAGGGAAGACCAAAACCCAACGGGTGTTTGACAAACTGTCTGAACCAATTCGGCCTCCTAGGTCAGCAATACATACTAAACCTTCCTTTGCTAATTTGTTTAGCAATAATAGAGAGCTTAATCAGGGGCTACCTCTGGAATATGTAGTAGTGGAGAATGAGGTAGTTATGGAGGATACAGATGTATTATCAATTGAAAAAAATAGGGATATTGTCTTGTTGGTTGTTTTACAGGAAAATTTCCAGGCATGAAGGCTATTGAAGGGTTGATGGAGAAATGGGATGTGAGATGTAAAGTGTTACCCCATAATCGTGGGTGGATTATCTTTCAATTCGACTCCGAAGATGATAGAACTAATATGCTTACAGGAAGGCCTTACATTCTCTTTAGGAAAACTCTATTATTGAAGAAGTTATCACAAGGTTTCTGTTTTAACTATAAAGAATTTATGGAAGTCCCAATATAGATTCAGCTACCCAATGTGCCTCTAGAGCTTTGGAATGAGAGGAGTTTGTCTAAGCTAGGCTCTCGTATAAGGAAACCTATATGTACAGATCGCATAATTAGTACAAAGGCTTGGGTAGGTTTTGCTAGACTATTGGTAGAGGTGAATGTGACACAGAAACCAACCCTCAGTTTTGATGTAAAAATGCCAGGAGCTGGCAGATACACTCAACAGGTTCTGTATGAGACTTACCCTAGCTATTGCTATGCCTGCAAAAAATTCGGGCACAACATCTTTGGGTGCAAGTCCAAGAGTAAAAAGAAACAAGTGTAGGAGGAGACTAGCACAGAACCTACAAGGGAGATAGTGGACAGAAACCAATCACAGCAGGAGCAGATTCCATCAGTCCAGGAGGTGTTATGCTTGATGAGGAGTTAATAGCCCAATCTAGCCAATAGGTACTGCACAATAGGGGTCAGGGGAAAATTGCACAAATCCAGGAAACTACTATTTCTATTGGAAAGATGGGAGAAAATATGACTAGGGAGGAGGGGATTGATACTGTAGCTACTGTTTTGCCTAGGAATATAAACTTCAAAAGTTAAGCAAATCTAGGACAAAATCCAACACAACAGGAGAGGGAGAATGGCAGAAAGTTCAACCAAAACGTGTGAATAGAGCAAAGGGCTCGAAGACACATTTGGATAAAATAGTATAAAAAGGTTCTAGTGGTCTGCAACAAGCTGGAATATTGGAGCCGATAAGGAAAAGGTAGTTTCTGCTACTAGTAAGGGCTCGATAGCACAAGTTAATAAATCAGTGAATGAGGGTACTAATGAGGTGCAACATGCTAGTATCTCTGGAATTGATCAGGACAAGGGTGTTAATGCTGCTGGTGTTGGGACCCGATCCGGGAACCGAACCCCAACCGGAAAACAAAACGAAATTTCCAAAACGGAGACGAATCGAAAGCAAATCGAAAACGAATCGAAAGCGAATCGAAAGCGAATCGAAAGCGAATCAAAGGTTCGAAAGACAAAGCGAACAAAAGACGAAACAATAATCGAAACATATAGAATCAGCAGCGGAACAAATGGTTCATTCGAACCCAAACAAATATCCGACATCCTGGAACAAAATCTTAGAAATAACTATCGCGTTAGAAACCTTAAGACTTAACTATCCGAATCGGTATA
>JAOSBN010000004.1:6432558-6457978 GCA_027563595.1 Erythroxylum suave | reverse complement strand
ATACATTTATACCTAAACATATACACAATAACACTCATTCAAGTTCATTTAATATTTCTAAATTTCACTTAAAAATCAGGGTCCAACAGCTGGGAAGTGCAATTCTACTACTGAAAAAGCTTCAATGACTTAATCCAAAAAACGGTACATATAGGTGGTACAGTGTTGCAGCAGATTGGGCATTCTGGACCTGATAAGGGTAAAGGCATTTCTACTCCTGCCAAAAGACTAGGAGATAGAGAACCTCCACCCATGCAACATGAAAATCTTGTGCTGGAATGTCTGAAGCCTGAACAAGGCCCCGAAACAAAATCATGTTGCTAATCTTGTTAGACAACACCATTGTAAAATAGCTTGCTTGCTTGAAACTAAGATGTCTTTGGAGGGCTTAAGGTTGATGATGCAAAACAAACTTAAAGGATGGGAATATGGCCACAATTTTGATGTTATTGCAGGAGGCCAAATATGTTTAGTGTATAGCTGCTATGTCTTGGAGGTAGGGGAACAATTCATACATTGCAAAGTTCACTACCTTATTACACAACATACTTTCACAGTTTCTTTTGTGTATGGTTTATATAGTGTTACTAAAAGAAGAGAATTGTGGCAACACTTGTTGGAGCTGGGATCGGACCTATTGTTACCTTGGATTATAATAGGAGACTTTAATTGTGTGTGTGCTACTAGGGAGAGATTAGGTTGCCAGCCTCTTTCGGCTTATCTACTTAAAGACTTGTTAGACTTTCGTATGTCATTTGGGTTGGAAGATGCACCTTATAAAGGGGAGTTCTTCATATGGCAGAAAAATCTTCTTTGGGCAAAATTAGATAGGGTTTTACTTAATCAAGTTTGGGCATCAGTGAATTATGACTGTTCAGCAAATTTTCTGGATATGCTTCCAGATTTGGATCATTGCCCCGTTGTGGTTAATTTCAGTAACATGATTTGTAAGGGGCAGAAACCTTTCAAGTTTTTCAACATGTGGCTCGACCACCCTGGTTTCCATAACATTTTAGTCAAGAATTGAGAGTATGTAGTAGTTGGTTCAGCTTAATATGTGTTATGTATGAAATTGAAGAATCTAAAGCATCCTTTGAAAGCTCTAAATGTTCAAGCATTTGGTCATATATCTGACAGAGTTCAACAATCTATAGAAAGTTTTCAAACTGACTATAAAACCTCATTGCAGAGGCCAGATGACACTGAATTGAAACATGAGGTGTATACAAAGTGGAAGTTGGCCAGTTTTCTGTAGGAGGTCGAGGGAAAATTTTTCCAACAAAAGGCTAAATGCACATATCTAGTTAAAGCCGACAAAAGCACTAAATACTCTTGTTGCTAGAAAGAGAAACCTACAGAATCATATCATTTCCCACTTGTTAAAGGAGGATGGATTCATGACCACCTCAATGGAAGAAGTGGCAAACCACGTAGTAAATTATTATCCAGGGTTGCTAGGCACTACAGCTACAGTACATCGACTAGATTGCAGGATTATTAACACTGAGTCGATGTTGGAGATGGAGTCACATGAGATCTTGGTTGCACCAGTTATATATGATGAGATAAAAAGGGCCATGTATGACTTAGGAAATGACAAAGCCCCCGATCCGGATGGCTATACCTCAACTTTTTACAAAAAAACACTGGAACATTGTGGGATCGGATGTCATCTTAGCAGTAAAGGAGTTCTTCAATTCGGAGAAGATGCTCAGACAAATTAACCACACCATCATCACCCTCATTCTAAAGATAAAGACAACATCAAAATTTACAGATTTTAGACCATTTGCCTGCTTAAATGTGGTGTATAAGGGGATCACAAAAATTTTGTCTGAACAAATGGCAATGGCTATGGGCAAATTGCTTGATCCAGCATAAACAGCGTTTATACCAGGGAGAAGGATGCTTGATAATGTCTTCCTAGCACAAGAACTTGTCAGAGGCTATACTAGGAAGTGGATCTCACTGAGGTGCATGATTAAGTTGATATAACAAAAGCCTATGATACAGTATCATGGGAATTTCTTGAAGACATGATGAAGGGTTTAGGTTTCCCTCCCACATTTGTAAGTTAGGTGGAGTGTGTAACAACGACTTCTTTCTCCATTTCTATCAATGGTACTTTACAAGGGATGTTTAAGGGTAGGAGAGGATTGAGGCAAGGAGATCTCATGTCACCCACCCTATTCTTCCTCTGCCTTGAGTATCTCTCCTGATTACTTAAGATAAAAAACAAGTTACTCTCATTTCCATTTTCATCTAAAATGTCAAAAGCTCGATATTACTCATTTTGCATTTGCAGATGACCTTATGCTTTTGTCAAGAGGGGACTATGATTCTATTCATTTATTAATGGAGGCCTTGAGGGAATTGAATGAAGTAGCAGGGTTATGGGTAAATCCTTCCAAATCTAATATGTACCTAGTAGGAGTCTTTGGCAGGGATATGGATGATATCTTGCAAATGGTTTAGTTTCCAGCAGGTGAATTTCCTGTGAGATACTTAGGGATATCTTTGGCACCTCTAAAAGTATTAGTGGCCCAATTCTCAGTTTTGATAAAATCTGTGGAAGCCTATCTTAATGATTGGAATGGAAAGTCTCTTTCTTATGCAGGTAGGATTGAACTGGTGAACTTTGTTATTCAAGGATTACTTTCCTTTTGGCTACAGGCATTTCCCATACCTGTCACTATTCTAGAGAGGCTAACCTCTATTTGTAGGTTATTTGTATGGGGGTGGGGAATATTTTATGGTGGCATAGTATAACATCTGCGTACCTGAGAAGGGGGGGGTGGAGATTAGGTTTGAAAAACTGCAAATTGCGGAACCTGGCTCTTTTATCTAAGGTACTATGGAATATTCATGCTAAAGCTGACTCATTTTGGGTTAAGATGGATTCATGAAATCTACTTTCTACTTGAAGGGTTCTACGGTTTGGGATTAGGAACCACATACTCCAGAATCTCCACTAATGAAGAAACCTGCACAAATTCGAAATTTGTTGGTAGTGAACTTGGGTGGCCAAAGGGGAGTAGAAGGAGGGCTGCAGATTTTGTGTACTAATGGTACACTTTCCTCTCCGAAAGTGTATGAGTTGATTTAACCCAAACATAGTACTAGATCATGGATGTCCTTCATATAAAAGCAATACATTCCTCCAAAATTCTCATTCATTACATGGCTGAGCTTCCGAAATAGACTACCTACAAAAGACAACTTGATGTTCTTGAAGTTGGACCGAACTTGTAGCTTCTGAAAAGCTGAAGCCGAAACTGCTGACCATCTTTTCTTTAAATGCTCTTATACAAGTGAAATTTGGCGAGACATTCGGAGTTGGCTAGGATTGATTCGGATCATGTCATCATTGTCTAGTGCCATCAAGTGGATTAGGAAAGACTATACTGGAGCTCGGTTAAGAAGCAAAGCAACAAGATTGACAATTCTATGCACCATAAATACGAACTGGAAGACAAGAAACGCTGTCATGTTAGATTCTGCTTCTTGTTCGATCTTTGATGTTATTTATAAGATAAAATGTGTCATGTATAAGATTTTGTATAGACTATCCCAATGAGCTAATTATATTTTGATTTTTGGACTGTGTAGTTGATATTGTTGATTAGGTTACAGATTATGGTCGGGTTATGCCCTGAAGACCTTGTACATACTTTTTGATTCAATACATTTACATTATATCAACAAAAAAAAAAGGATTCGTTGTGTAATAAAAGAACAATTAAAGGTCTGCAAAAAGTTCAATATTGGAGGATTGGAAGGGAAATCTAAACAATACAAGTTGCTTTGTTATTTCAATGATACAACAAGGCTATATAGTACAAAATTAACAAAAAACAAAAAATCCCACAAGTAATTACAATCGTAAGCGGTAAACAATATAAACCCTTTAATAGAAGAAAATATAGCAGTTAGTCGTGCTTCAAACTTCAAACCTCTATTATTTAGACAACATAATAAATTTTTTCAAGTTTATCTAAAGAAAGTTCTAGATAAAATTATTACTCCACTTAAATGGTATCAAATTATCTTTAACTATAAGTATTGAATAGCAAAAGATAAGATTAAAATCGAATAGGAGAACATAAATCATTAACTAGCAAATACTCCTCAATCCTTTTCAGCATATGGTTAACAATTATATCACCCATGTAGCAAAGTTCCATAACATTTTTACATTGAAAGAAGAAAGAGTGAAGTTAACACCATAAGGACAATAAACGAGGGTTAACTTGTAATGTGACACAAGGAATAAAAAATAATACAAGGACCAATACAAAAGGTTGAAACAAAATAGTATTTGTTTAAAAAAAACCAATTCAAATAAGAAACTAATATAAAAAGATTAAATAAAATAAGAATTTAAAATTTGAATTTTCCTAAAATAAAAATCATTAATCAGGTTAAAGTTTAGTTCAATATAAAGACTAAAAAATCAAATAAGAAAGAAAAAGATGACTTACAATTTTAAAGTATTTATGAATTCAAGAACCATAACCAACTGACTTGTTACTTAATCGGCCAATTTTTATTTCTAACAATTATAAACATAAACTAAACCAAACAATTGAGCATTTCGTATTCGAACCGACAAATCCACTTTGATTTTAAGATCTTTGTTTACAGCAATTAGGGATAAAAATTCTGACCCAACTTGGCCCGAATTGGGCAAACCACGGGCCAACTATAGTCGGCTCAACACAGCTGACGACCCGCTTACTTTTCCCAAAATGACATCATTTTGTTTCTTTTTTCTTTAATAAATTAATAGAGCCCCACTCACCCGTAACCCAACAAGCCATAGGACAAGCCACGGGCCGATCTGGCCCCCCTCCCCCGAGCCCAGCTACAGGCTAGCCCATCTTGGCCCGCCATAACCACCGGCCCGGCCCAACCTGAACCATTAACGAGCTCAACAGCAATATTATTCACCCGCAAAGTTCAATAGAGAAATCAATTTATAACGTGGGCTCCATCAAAATCTACAAGTTATCTATACATTAATATCTCAAGATCTAGAACTGCTCAACAAGGCTCCTGATTAAAATACACGTCAAAATGTGACGCTAAAACTTCAGGTATGACAGGCAAAAATTTCTTCAGATCTGCAGTAGCTTTCGAACTCTATGCTGAAGTTGAGTAAGAGAGCTAATTCCAAGGTTTTCACAAGACCCTGAGCAATCGAGTTTCGTAGTAAGATTCATCAAATTATGGATGAAGACCACCATCTCGTTACAACTTGGGATAGCTAACTTCCAATCAGACCCCTTTTTATGGTTAGCACTTATTGTCTCAAGTTCTCTGGATTTTGAGGTAGCTTCTTTCAGTACAGAGACAGGAATTCCTGAACAATCGAACAAGAAACCAACTTCATGCTTCAAACAAACTAAAAATTGTGATGTCCAATTTTCCCAAAATATTCTAAAACCAGATATTGTAGCAGAGAGAAAGCAATATGCAGCCCAGTGGTTAGACACGTCTGAACTGAGTTCACTCAGTCACGTTTTGTTTAATTATTGAAATATTCATTTAATTGGAGGTCATTTGTCATGACAATTCCCGAGTAACTTTTGCGTCTCATACGAACTCTGAGAAAGTACAGGAACTTTATGACATTAAGTAAATCTCCAGTAGTTTCATGATTGCTATCACTATTATTTGTAGTCAAATCAGTCAGTTGCACCTAACAAGTTTCAGAGATCTTACGAAAAATCCAGAAAAAGGCATCAAAGTAACAAGAATCTTACCCGCAAGTCTTGCAACATTCACACCATAGCTTTTTGGGCATACACCAGGCGTCAATCTATAAAGAAATGTAACTTCTTCTATTCCTCCTACCTCATTTCCAACTTGACAAGCCATATGGCAGAGTGAAACCTATTATATAGCAGAAACGAAAGAGATTACAAAGAAGACATCATATAAATTAAATGACCATGCGGACTTAAAGCATTCTGGAATTTATCTACATTGTATTGTTTAAACGTCAGAAAGTAAACTAACACCTCAGTTTATCCTATGTAAATTAAAACATATAAGTGTCAGTAGGAAAAAGGGAAAAACACCGTAGCCAACATAAAAAAAATAGATCCATGCCTTGGGATCTTTCTCGTAGTCCACAGCTAATCGGTGATAGTGAGTCGAAAACATTCCTCGACACTGCACCTTGTGGACTAAATGTTCAAGAACTGATTCCCTGTCAGGAATAGAATAACAGGTGGGATATTTATCAAGGTTGGGTTAAACCAAGAGATCAGGGGAAAAACGAAACTAAAACTTGAAGGTATAACCCAAAAAGAACAAACTGTTCAAAACTTAACAATTGCAAATCCAATGACACCTACGCTATTGCTTGTCCATCTGATGTTGATGTGCCCCGACCAAGTTCATCCAGAGCAACCAAGGAATTACCAGTTGCAGAAGACTGGAAGCAAATATAGAAAGTTCAAAATATGAGATAAATGTGAGCAGAGACAAAAGCTGCCCCTGCTAGTTTCAGGGAAAAGATAATTGCTACATTTCCAGGTTTGGGATCTTATGAGGATCTTTTAACATTAAAATCTGAAGTAGAATTAACAAGAAACTTTTGTTTGCTACATTTTCTTCCTTGTCAACCTACTGCTGAATATCGAGGGCTCATTAGGGAGAACCTACAATCCCAAGAATCAATCTTTCTGATGAATGACTGTTTACTTTCCGGTCCTCTTCATTTTGATTAAATATAACCGTTGCTATAATTTTCAAGGAGATATACCCAATTATAGTAACTTTCAAGGAGATATACCCAATTATAGTAACTGTCCCTTGTTAGTAGAGAGCATAGGAGACATATGACTGAAACTACAACCAAAACATGAAACTGACACATGGCAGTTTGTAAGTAACACATTATATGAATGAAAACATGAACAATTCCTGAGTTTGCTCTTCTTCATTCAATTCCAGTTTAATAGTAAGAAAAACCAAACTAATTGTTTGCAAGTTCTCCAATAAATAAAGGAAAAATGAACTAACTCATAAGGACAACAACCATAAGATAAGTAAATTTCTCTTATAACATGCTTAGAAAGTTCTGAAAGTTCTGTTAATAAATAAAGAAAGTTTCTAAATAACGACATTAGAAACTCACCAGCATTAGTGCAGTTTCTGAAAGTTCTGTTAAGAAAGTACTCTGACCAGTCATTATATGATCTTTTGCACCCATTCGTACAAATATTCGGTCAACAGGTGACAATTCAAAGTTTTGTGCAGGAACAGAAGCCCCAACCTGTGCAAGAGTAAAAACTATTGGGTATGGACAGACAGCACAAAGCCAACATGCTACAAGAAAATAAAATACCTGAGCCAGAATCACAGCCAAACAAACTTGGCGGATAAGGGTAGACTTTCCCCCCATGTTAGGGCCAGTGAGAAGGATAAAACTGGCACAACCAGAACCACCAATGTTAACATCATTGGGGACAAATGCACCCTTGTTCAATGAATCACTCTTAAGAATAGGATGTCCCAAGCATTTTGCAGATAATCGCGGCACTTCATTTGATAATGATGAAGGGTGCAAGATGATTGGACAACATGACGGTCCTTCATAAAAATCACCAGCAACTGACAGACTGATTAAGACATCTAGTTCTGCAATGTGCATAAATCAAATTTCAGGCAAGGATTATAAACTTATGTAGAATAGAGATAAAATTATTTCTTGTCCCTTGAAGCAAAATGAAATGCAAAACATTGGAGGACTCATATAAGGGAAACATAATGGGAAAAAATAGATAAGAAAAGCACAGAAAAGAAGCCAGATTTATTTCACATGGTCAAATGTAGGTGTTTATGTTTATACCTGCAACAGTGGAAACCAGCTGCCTCCACTTATCATGATGCAGACAGAAGCGTCCAATTAACTGCTGTGAAATGCTCTTCAATGTGGATTCTTTTTCAGATTCAGTTTGTGAGAGCTCAGCTAAGAATCTCTTAATTTTGGGGTTCCAGTACCTAAAAAACCCCTGCATATCCCACGTTCTATTAAAAAAAAAGGCAACTAAAACTAAGAAAAGCAAGTCCAGAACAGTCCTCCAGTACAGTGCGTGTGATGGGAAAGATTAGGTCTGGGTGACAGTGACAAACAGATAAATAACTCATTTGTCGATTGATCTTCATAGTAAATTTTGAAATTTGGTAATGCAATTAGATGTTTGGAATTCTAAAGGGGCAAGAAACACAATGTATTAGTTCATAAAGACTTTCAGGAAATTCTAATACAAACATTCTTGTCAGCATTTGGCCTTCCTTCTTTGAGAAGTTAGTGCAAATGCTTTCCCTATGAGTTCACTAAAATTGGGAAGGCATGCACCTAGTGTTGATTCAAATTTTTACTATTCATTTATGTGACAGGAAGCAAGTCCCTTACACTATAGTCCACTAATCATAAATCCATTCTTTACCTTTTTGGATGAACGCAACTCATAATCCCGAGGAATGCTTGCACGCAAAAGCTCTGGAACTTCTAACAAATAAGCTTCTTTGCCAACTGTCACATAAGTAATCTGCAACATTTCATGCAAGGACAGGACTTCTTTAATTGCAGAACATATTCCACTACCAAATACCAACATATTGAAGAAAGGTTCTTACTGATGTGTCTCCAAGCAACTTCTGTTGTTCCTTCAGGTGTTTAGCCAAATCAGCCTCAATTTCCATCAATCTTCTACAAGCAGTGTCATACTGTGCATCAACTCCCCCAAGAGGAATGACACGTCCGGAACTGTTGGCTTCTGCCCAGTTAAAGGCATCCTTGAATTGTTGAAGAATTGAATGAATGTCAGGAACACCATTACCTGCAGAAACATAGCGAAATAAGATTGCAGAAGGCATTGAAACAGTCAGAAAGTATAAAATCCAACATACCAGATGTTAACAAATAATGTAGTTGCCTTGACTCAACATGTTCCAATATGACACCAAGTGAAGAACATGCTTGGGCCATTAATTCACAACCACGTAAAGCACATATAAACTCCTGCAGCTGCTTCTTTGCTGCATCATCCTCATACAGAATCACCTTTTTTGCATTTCTTCCATTTGCCTCACTGCAATAAATCCAGTGCACATAGAAACTTAATGTACCAAAAACTGTAATTTCTTTTAATGCCAGAGAAATGTTTAAATACATTGGCATTCGTTCTCAGCTTTACCTGCTAGTAAATATCCGGGCAAGCAATCGTTCCATGTCTGGAAGTCTGGACAGTGCCTTTCTAAATTCAAGTGCCATTGTTTGATTTTTTCCCTTAGTAGCATAAACAAATCACAGTAAAGGTACAACCATAACTGGGAGAAGCAACAAGAGAGGTGGCATAAAACATAGATCCATGGAACTGAAACTGGGATAAGTACATCCATAAATAAGACACAGTTATTCCAGATCAGATTATAGTTCTTTGATGCATTGTTGTCAATATGAATGTGAATGTGTTAAGTATATATACATGAAATGACAAAGTTTCAACTTCGGAATGGATTCAAAACTTACAACCAGAAATGAAACTAAATCCTTAAAGCCCCTCAAAATTAAATCAAAACATGTCATAAGAGCTCAAAGATAACAGAATTGTGAAGAAGAGGAATGCATCACAACTATCATGACAGCAGATTCAAATTACTAGACAACACATTTCAGGCACCATAGGGCACAAGAACTTACAGATGTAATCAATGGACCAGAAATATTTGCAAATGATCAAAATCTAGAAACATAATGGATATAGATGATAGCCCTGTCAAACATTGTACAAACTAAACAATGACTACCAAATAGTATCTTACTTGTAGATCTTTTACTGCATCTTGGCGGACCTTAATAGAATCCAAATGGTATAAAGGCCTAGCTAGCCATGTTTTCAGTAGCCTCTTTCCCATAGCTGTGACACAATGGTTCAACTGTGCATATAATGTCCTTCATAGAAAAATCAATAGCCTTAGGATAATTAAAACAGTGATCTTGTCAATATAATGTGCATGATAGTAATCTTGTCAAGATAATGTGCATAACATGATTACCCTGAAGAATCTCCATTTCTGCTGTTCTCAAAAATTTCAAGGTTCTCCATGGCAGCAGCATCAAGAACCATGTACGGTTTTTTATCAATACCAGCAAACTCAGAGCAAGGAAGTGATTCGAATTTTGCAAATCTAAGTAATGTCTCATCCAGAAAAACCTGTTTTAAGTAATATAGAGTGCCTCCAAGAGCTGAAAGAGCAAGGCTACCATTTTCTCCTTTGTTCACTAGCTCGGACAAAATGACAGGCAGCCACCTTGATTTCTTATCTTCAGTATGAAGATTAACTGAATCCGAATCCCCATCAATTAGATTTCCAGAAGCAGATTGACCTCTAATACGCTTGTAGATAATTTCCACTTCACGAACAGTTGTATTAGCATCCCAGAACTCTGAGAGAGGAACCAACTCATTGACCAACGAATTTCTGGTGTGCCTCATAATTGCTCTTTCAGTTTCAGAACTGAGCATCTTTGCTGGTTTTATGATTTCTACAGGCCTCAACTCGGATAATAGAGCAGAAAATAAACTGCATTCTTCGTTATCCACAAACTGGCAAAGATTCATTCATGATTGACCATGGTTAAATTGAAATGACCACTGGCTTTCAAACCATAAAACATGGTGATTATTACTACCAAAGAACAAACCTGTCCAAGGATAATCCTGCTGGTGGCAATATCAACCACACACACCCCGTACAAACGCTGGAAACTTTTGTCTGTCAAATGCTCACTACTTTCAGCCACAGCCATAAGATAAGAAGCATCAGGATTTGCTGAAAGCAATTCACCCTCTGTTAGTGTTCCTTTTGTAACTATGGCACATATTTCACGTTTCACAACCTAAAACAATAAAAAAAAACTGTCAAAGTTGAGATTATGAACTGATCACAAAACCACCAAAAAGTGATCCAATTGAGAAGGAAAACAAATAATCAAAAAAGAACAATAATCAGCAAAAGCATAAAAGCGAATGAATGATTGCTATGTCATCAAGTCCAAGTGCCAGAAATTTTCAATATCTAATGAAAGATGTACTCCGAACATTGTTACCCAGTTGAGCTCCTTGAGGACAAACATTAAAATACATAGCAATTTATAAGCCAACTACAGGAAAATTTGATGATAGACAAGATAAAATTATGTTAAAGCAAATAAGGATCATTATACCTTGTCCTTAGAACCTTTTTCTTTCCTTCGGAGCTCCAGTTGTTCAGGTGTTTCTGTCTGCTCTACAACTAGAACTCGATAGCCCTGTTCTGCAAGGCAAGCTCCTCAGAGAACAATATATACAAAATAAATGTAAAAAATAAAGAAAAGTGACTTTAGGCTAGAGATCATTGATCTGCCCAACCTTTCTAGCCAATTTCTCCACATTTATTGAGAAGTTTCTCTCTGGAAAACCACAGTGAGGTTGCTCTCCCTAATGAAGCAGGAACAAATTAGAGATGAGAGATACATAAGGGAAAATACATTTGCTTGCAGGAATACAGCAAGGAGGTCACAAGGGAAAGAAGCCAGTATCCAGAAGAAATTAACGGATTTGTGAGTATTGGGTAAAACCAATCAATACCTTCATATACTGCAAATCTAGTTCTTTAACTCCTACATGGGCATCCATTTCAAAGAGTTCGTAAAATTTTCCCATCTGTACCAATTAGAAAGGAAAGAATAAAGATATATTCATTAGTTGACTGAAAGATATAGCTATCAGTTGTTTGAATCAAGTGAAATGATGACAATGATGCGTAGTTCAGGTATACTTTGATACATACCTTGAAAAATAAAACCTTATCCATATGCTTTGACTTGAACTCCCACCATTGCCTCTGCAGATAGCAACAAAGTATTCTAATTACAATTTTAATATGTTTCAACTTCAAATTCAACTATTCAGGATTAAAAAAAATCAAACACTATAAGGTTTCATTGGCTAATAGTCCAGCTTTTCTATGCTTGGCCTATACAGAAATTGTGTTCATGTTTTCCATAACTCAACCAATACACATTGAAAACAAAGTAGGCAAAATTATAATCCAGCATCAATTATAGAGTGCTTACCTGGCCACCTGTTAAGCCCTTCAAAAAGTCAGCGGGTAAGTATAGGGTCCTTGCATCATAATCTGCATCTCCAGGATGCCTTCTTTTGGCGTCTTTTCGTTCTCTGTTTCAGGTCCAAATAAAAAGTGCAACCACATTAACCATGGAGAATATTGAAAACAGTGGCTCCTCGTTTGAAACAATCAAAGCGATGAAAAACAAAAATGGGCATTGCATGCTTAGCTCTAATAATCGTGTGCATATGTATCTATGGGGATTAACTCTTCTATCTATCTGGATATACATGATTCACAAAACCACTATTCATGGACTCCAGAATTGCAATCGTGGTACGTGTACTGAGAAGAAATGCCTGATTTTACAGCTTCCCTCATAAGACCATAAGATCTTATGCTTGAGATTATAGGACTGGACTATGAAGTTACAACAAGAACTTACCTTCCAAGAAACCATAACCTCTGAGCTTCACGTGTACTAAACCTCTCAGAAGGATCAGCCATCAAGTGATCATCAAGACTGTTAGACACCCCATCTGCAACATAGCAAGTCGAAACTCAGCACTCATGATGTACACCACACCGCTAACAGAACTCCAGAGTTTTATTTATAACATCGTACTAAGACAAACACCCACGATCCAATGCATACGGATATCACCAAACGAATTAGACAAAGAATGAGAAAAAACATAAACAAATTCTCAAACAATGGACGACAAAATCCAGTTAAGAATTGAAAGCCAATCAACACTATCCATATAGTATTCACCATAATTAGTATATTTTCCCATTCCCAAATCCCACCCGAAGACATATATGACAGACAAACAAATGCATTATTATACCCGAACAAAAGAACATAATTACATAAATTACTTACTCTGCTTATTCTCTAGAGGCTCCGCAGCAGAAATCCTAAGCCCTACTTTATCCATATCTCCACAAGCTTTGCTTTTCTTCACAGAATCCACCTTCCCTCCACTAGCTTTTCTTTTCCTCAGCCCTCTCTTATCATTTCGCTTACCTTTCTTGTTATCATCTTCATCACTAACCTCTTCTACTTCATCCTCCAAATCCATATCTCCTTCCTCCTCAGTAACTTCCTTCTCTGAGCTCTTTCCCCAATCCTCATCACTCGAATCATTACCACCGTCATTGTCATGGTCAGCGTCCACAACATCCTTCATCTCGTCCTCGTCCTCGTCCTCGTCCATCATCACCGTCCTCTTGAAAGCCAAGGAACCCCTTCGCAACCGCTTGAACTTCAACTTCACAGTGGTATCCTCAACCCACTCAATCTTCTCCTTTCCCAAATCCAAATTTTCTTCCTCACAATCATCATACAGAACCAAATGCTTACCCGATTTTTTATCATAAGATTTCACACAACCTTCGTACCAACACTTGTCCAGAGGCCAGTAAATCCTAATCCTCTTCTCCACCACCTCATCGCCGTACGAATTAACGGCGGTTCCAGGCATGGACGCAGACTGAGAAGGGGAAGGTGTTTGGTCAATAACTAGAAGCGGCTTTTTCGACTTGGGATGGAGCGGTGACGGAGTGGTAGGACTAGAGCTAGGGCTAGGTTTTGGCACAGTGTTAGTGACAGTTTTGGCGGGCTTTTGGGTTGGAGAAGGAGATGGTGTTTTCGAAAAGAAAGCTGTGATTTGTCTTTGAGGGTTGACCAGCGGCGACCTGCCGTTGTTCTGCTTTCTAGACGTCGCCATTTCTAAGTCACTAGAGAAACTTGTACCAAAAACAAAAGCTTACAGAGGCTAAGGGACAAGAGAAGGTCTTAAGCAGAACACTGGTCCTAAATAAGCATCATCTCACTGACATGTAGCTTAGGCTGGAACTAATACTGTGAAGTTGGGATAGCAATGTGGCGGGAATTCCCGGCAAATGCTTCGATCGGCGTTACTTGGCGGGAATTTGGGGTTTATCAATTAACGCTGTTTGAGATTAATTCTCTATTAATTAAATATTATGTCAATAATAATAAAATAAAAAGTGAACTTTATTATAATATAATTAATTTTAATAAATTAAAAAAATATGACAATGGAGCTTACTATTTAAGCCTCCCACTAATCACCTGATAATATTATATATTTTGAATATTAAGTCACATAGGATACTGTTTTATTTTAAAAATAAAAATAATTGAGATGGCATTTAATTTATAAAAAGTTAATTTTTACTTCAAGTTTTCAAAAGTATAAACTTTGAGTTTCATTATCCAATTTTAGCTTGTTTTTATTATTATTATGCAACTGTTTTGTGTCTGAATTTTAATACAATTAAATTGATCCAAAATAAGCCCCCTGTCGGATCGGAAGGCCCAAGTGCCAACACATGCTGTCCATCTCACAACCAACCCAATGGTCGACCCGTCGGTTACACATTCCTCAGTCACTGCAGGTTTATTACTACTTGTGGATGTCGTAGAGCTGCAACATTTCGCTCAGATTTCCGATCGATTGAAACGGCGCGTTAAATTACAACCACTATCTGTCTCAAAATTCCAGTTGCTTCAGTTTAGTGCTCTTTCTTAATGGCGGTCCAATGTCTCATTCTCTAAAACCACGCGCCACGATCTCCGTGTTACTCCGTCGCTGCTTACAGTACCAATCTTGTTATTTCGATTGCAATGGCCAACTCTACGCCGCCTCGAAGCTTCTCTATCTCGATCAGAGACAAAGAGAAGGACGAAAACGACGTTGCCGAGAGCAAATGCGCCTTCCTAATTGTAGCTCTTTGCCCTTGTCTCGTTTGTGTGATTCTCCTCTTAATTGTGCTTTCTATAATTCTCACCGTCAAGTTTCACTTCTTTTGCCACACTCCTCTTCGCTCTATCATTTTCAAAAAAAATTGCCACTAAAAACTTCGTTTTCTAGCCTCGGTGGCTTTGGGGATTATTCTGATGGTGGAACTCGAAATGATGATGAGATTGATGAGTGCCAATGTGAAAATAAAGGTGTAGTTGTAAACTCAAGTGTAGATCCTGAGGAGGTCGAGCGTCTGTGCATGGTGATTGACGAATTGTTTGCATTTGATAGCACCATGGAGGCTGCTGTTGATGGGTGTAGCATCAATTTAACTCCTGATCTGGTCGTGAATGTGCTTGAAAGGTTCCGTCACGCTAGAAAACCTGCACTTCCGTTCTTCAATTGGACGGTGGAGAGGCCTGGTTTTTCGCACAACTCTAGGACTTATAACTCGTTGATGGGCATAATAGGAAAGGCTAAGCAGTCTGAGACAATAGTGTCAGTGGAGGAGATATACAGGGTGTTGACAACAGAAACATTTGAAATTGCAACGAGAGCTTTTGCTGAGGCCAAAAAGCGAAAGAACGCTGTTGGGATGTTTAAGTTGACGAAGTACAAGTATAAAGTAGTTCTTCAGACATTTGATTCGTTGCTTGATTGTCTTGGTAAGGCAACGCTTGGAAAAGAAGCGAAAGCGATGTTTGGGAAGTTGGGGGATAGGTTTTTCCCCAATCCGAGGACTTACACTGTGTTGCTCGATGGATGGTGCAAGGTGAAGAATTTGATGGAGGCGGGTAGAGATAGGAATCAAATGATTGATAAGGGGTTTAAGCCAGCTGTTGTTGCTCATAATTTTATGCTTCAAGGGCAGTTGAAGTGTAGAAAGTGGTCTGATTCAATCAAGTTGTTTGAAGTTACGAAAGCCAAGGGTCTATCTCCTAATTTCTGGAGCTGTACGATTTTGATTCCATATCTCTGTAATCAGAGAATGATGGAAGATGCAATTGACTGTTTTGATGAAATGGTTGATTTTGGGTGCGTGCTAAACGCTCCAGTTTATACATGCTTGATCACAGGTTTTGGAAATCAGAAGAGTGTGGATATGATTCACGAATTGTTGAAGAAGATGAAAGAAATAGTTAGCCCACCTGATGTGAAGATATATAATTCCATTATTTTGTTGATGGCTACTAAGAGATCGGATTACGCATTGAGAATATACAGGAGGATGATTTGGTATGGGTCAGAAGTTTGCGATAAGATGAGTAGGAAGAGGTGTTGTCTGGATTATAAATCTTTACACTGTTTTGTTGGAGGTCATTTAAACCTCGGAAGAGTAGGAGGAGATAGATAAAGGAAAGAAAGCTGCTCAGCTTGACGACAGGTAGTTTAGCTCTGATTTCTTGATAGCTGGTAAGCCTGATATGCTTGAAGACCTTGCAACTCTCTGGTAAGTTCGTTAACTTTCCAACTTTTTTGGAAAAAAGCTATGAGAAAAAGGGACGGCGCAACTGGCTACACCTTGCAAACTTCATGTTGATCATGTTGATCTAACGTGGAATGGTGATGTGTTTTATGAATATTAATTCTCGTCACTCATAGTTGACTATTGAATGTTTTGTACTGATTGTATGTGTCCAAGGACAGCCGTCGTATAGTTCATACTTGCTGTCGTAAAGTTTCATGTATCCCATGTGTTGCATTATGTTGAATAGTTTTTCCTTGTAGCGAGTGATCTTATTCATCTGTCAGGTATGATATTGATCTTCTTCTTTTTATTTTCTATACCATATATTTCCGCTGGGTTATACAATTCATGATGCTTAAGGTCAGAAACTGCAAGTAGAATTTAGAGAAGCCAAGTGGGAAAGCAGCTATATGTTTTCTGTTTGTCTTCGGCATACATTGTAGTTTGACCTCATCCAAGAAATACCAGAAAATATGGGACAATTGTGGGACAGTTCCCAGGGATTCTAATTGCCAGAAGTGCTGAATTTTTTAGATGGAATAAAAGTATAAAACTAAACTGAAAAAAAGAATAGTTCTTCATATGTATGATTATACACATAATACATATTGTGTGTCCCCGTCAACTCAGAATTCACTTTAGAACTATTTTAAGACTTGCCAAATGTTCTATTTTGTTAAAACATCAACCGAAACTACAATTAATGAGCTCTCACACCATCTCCGGTATCCTCATTTTATTTCCTCCTAAAATTACCAAATTAGATCCGGCGGTCGTGAAAAAAGGAAGAAGTTTGAACTGCAGGCGTCCAATCGGTCCTAAAATCTCATTTAGGAACACTTGAACTTACATCTTACGAACTGAACTAACACTCAATTGTTTGTACAAGTTAAAGTAGCGACCAATGGTTAATCCAAAATAATAAATATTGAAATTACAAATATTTTGCAAAAAGGAAAAACCAAAATTGATTCATTTGAAGCATCAAAGATGTTCAATGGTTAATCTTCAGTGCCAACCGGTAAGAATTATCAAGAACTTCCAATAATGAACTATGCTAGCAGCGTATCACTACAATAGTCTTGTAACAAGAATTGCCACAGAAAATATCTAGCCTAAGCCACAAGGGTGCTAGCAGTGGTGGATTCGCTGCAAAACACGATGAGGAAGAGAAAAAGGTCAGAGGATACTTACATAAAAATAGAACTAGAGGTAGATGTAAAATTACAAAAGTGCAACATGCAACCATATGCCTATGAAAGTCCAATGCAGATCATAAGATGGAATACTATAAAGATAACAGGTAATCTAATCACAAAATATAATGTTTTCTACACAAGAGTCTCAATATAAACTATCATGAAACCAGATAATTAACCTAGGCATACTACATGACATTCATATTGGTTTTTAAAAAAATCAAAGATACAAACATCTGACTATAAATCAGTATTTTGTCATTTTAAATAAAAATCAATAGCAACAATTCAAAGATTTGATTCAATTTAAATAAAAACCTATAGCAACAATTCAAAGATTTGAATTAATCATTCTGATCATATACAACAGCAAGGTTGGACAAGGAAGAAAACAAGGAATGGCACCAATAATTCTGTTAAGAAATATATATATCACCTAAACCTGAGTACTCTCTGATTACAAAGAGGAAATTGAGTACTTGTAAGTATAAGTAAAAGAGAGGTAGATACCGCCCTCAATGTGAACTGATGTAATGATTAATAAATTGTTGGATGAAAAACGAAAAGTTATAGGCTTACTATTTCCAGACAGGAGGAAGCTTCTTTGTTTTCTTGTAGTAGCGAGCCAACCTATGAATCCTGCTCTCCACAAGGATCAACCGGAACTTAGAATCCTTATCCTTCCTGTTCCTCTCCAGATGCTTTCTAATGGCGACAGCCTTCTTGATGAGATGATACAAATCTTCAGGGATTTCAGGTGCAAGGCCTAATCAATTAAATCAAAACAATATAATCAACCAAAAGGCACATACCCTAACAAACATTTTTTTTACTACATTATGTCGCAAGTCACAATAGGCACTTTTAAAGAGGCAGACGCAAGCTAACCCTTTAATTTCGTTTTCGATAATAGGGACTATTCAGCATAACCACCAACAAAATAGCCTCATCTTTCTTCTTTTAATAACCATTCACTCCAACTAACCCTCTCCCTCTCATTTCACAGAGACCAGAAGGAACCAAAGACCCTAATCCTTTTACCCCCATTCACTATATCACCTCAAGTTCAGATAGACTAACAATAAACATACAGAACAAGAGAAGGGAAAAAAGAAAAAGAATTACCGTTGGCTTTAAGAATGCGAAGGATCTTGCTACCAGTAACACTCCTGACCTGAGCAATACCGTGCGAATCACGAAGAATGACACCAATTTGGGATGGAGTCAGACCCTTCTTCGCAAACTTGCAAATGTTATCTTCAACCTGATACACCAAAAATATCACACATTCCTCCTTCACAACTAACAGTTCAGGTCCTAATGCTTTAATCCTCTCAATATATAACTATCACAACCCAAAGCAACCTAACCGAACCCAGCGAGGTTAGGTTAGTCATTGCGATCAATATCCCCAGAACAAAGTATTAGGCATGAAGGAATAGACAAAGAGAAAGAATCCAACGTTCGAAGAGAAAAAAGGAGAATTGGGAGTTGAAAATTTACATCTTGAGAGGAGATCTTAAGCCAACTTGGAGGAGTCCTCTTGTAAGGCAGAGCTGAAGCTGAAATACCCTTACTGCAGCAAAACAACTCTACATCAGATGCACAGAATCACTATTCAAATGCTTATACTTACACCCGGGAACAACTGACTTACCCTCTACTGTGCATACGACCCATGGCAGCGTCGGCGAAGGACCTCTCTGTGTGTTGTTGCTTTTTAGCTTTTTCTATAACAAGCTGCGAACCCTACGTTTTTATGAGCATCAATCGACCGCAACGGGCCTTGGGTCTGCATAATAACTATTTTGGACCCAAATAGGCAATGGAACAATTAATCGGTCCATTAATCTTGCACATGCAATTTACTCAAAAGTAACCCTGCTAACTTTTGATCTTGTTTTTTCATGATTATTCAAATGTTTACAAGTGAATTATTTCACATTGGAAAATAATATAATTAAGATTTATATAAAAAATTAAAAATTAATTCCTTAAAATTTTAAATTAAATTATTTGTTTATTTAAATTGTGATTTATTTAAGAATGGCAAAAAGGCCCCAGCTTGGCCTGCTAAGTCAATTGGTAATGACAAAACATCTTTTTGCGAAAAACGACATCAATTTATCATTTAAAAGAATAATTTAGAACCGAGTTAGACCAAATTACCTTGGGCCCCGTCAAGTTAGGGCTTGGGTCAGTGGGGCCTCGAGTCGACCCCGATCTCGAGAAATCAAGGGTCAGACCTAGCCCAACCTAATTTACTTTCATCCCTAAACTTATTAAGATAAGTGATAATTTATTGGTTGCACAAAAAAAGAAATCTTCTAATATAATGAGTTGATAATAGAAGGAATACTTGAACAAAATATACCAATAATTAAAAAATAACCGGTTTGACCGATTTAATTGTAAAAATCTTAAACTGCCCAACTTTTTAGTCCGATTTTCAACTTTTCAATTCAATTTACTTTAATAACTCTTGTTGTTAAAATTTGATTAATCTATTAATTAATCGGTTAATTTTTGTAAATTAATATTTTATTATAAATCAAAATAAATCAATTAATGTTCATTTAGCCACTTTTTTTTGAATAAACGTTAAATTTTTAATAAATAAGGATAATCTCTTTAAATTATATTTTAAATTCTTTAATTTTACTTAATCTTTAGATAGTTTTATGACAGTCTAATATCAGTTGAACCTTTTAAACCTTAAATCTCTTATTTTACCAGTTTAACTTCCATTTCAATTTTTAAAACATTGAAATTTACACATATGATTAAAAACTCAACTAATTTGACTAGTTTAATCGTAAAAACCTTGAATCGCTTGACTTTTTAGTTCTTTTTTAACTTGTTGATTCAATTTATTTTAACAATTGTTACTAAAAATTGATTAATTTATTAATTAATAGGTCAATTTTGTAAATTAATAAGTTTTTATAAATTAATTAATTTTATTTATGAATCTCTTTTTCAATTAAACTTCAAATTTTCCGATAATAAGAACAATCTCTTTTAATTATATTTCAATTTTTTAATTTTAATCAATAGTTAGCTAATTTTATGACGGTCTAATATCAGTTGAATTTTTTAAACTTTAAACCTCTTCTCTTACTGGTTTAATTTCTAGTTCGATTTTTAAAACATTTAGATACATTACCTAAGGCTGAAATGACTGAAATGTTCTGCATCATCTAACAAAAATATAAATGGGAAACAAAATTGGCTTGGGCATAAAGACTAAGAGAAGCGTATGCCAACCATATTGAAGCGAGAAAGTAGGCACAGGGAGTTTAGAGGACCCCTTCTCTAGAAAATTGGTTTTGAATTCAGACACCTCACCAACATTCTCCTCCTCCTCCATCTCATCATCTATTCTATCATTAATATGTCCATCTCAGACGAGGACTACCATAGTGCCTGTAAGGTCTTGTAATTCTTTTCCAGTACAGATAGAACATTTTTCATCTAGAAAACAGATCTTGTTTTTCCTAATGAAACAAATGCTTAGAATAGATCTAAATGTAAAAGTAGGACATTATATTTCAACCCAAAACCTTAAAGCATGAGCCCTATCTTCGTATATAACTTATTTTATTCTTATGTCTCTTTCTAATAGGAGATGACTCCACTTATGAATTTCTAACATTTCCCACTCACAAATAGATTTATCCATATCGGACTAGCTATCCCGCAACCTATAGCTGATACAAAGTCATTTGAGTCACTCTAACCCAAATCCATAAATCTTAATTAATCAAACTTCGCCAACTTAGTTATGATACACGATTGGATTTTGATAAAGTTTTGGAAGAAATTATACTAGATCCAAATGAGCCCATATGCAACTAGAACATTATATCTCAACCTAAGACCTTAAGACATTGGATTGTAAGTCTTATCTTTGTATATAACTTAATTTTATCCTTGTGTCTACTTCTGATATAGGATAACTTTACTTTTGAATTTCCATCTAAACCCACCTGGGGTGGTGGCGTAAAATTGTTCTTTCCAACTTTTAGAAGGTGAGAAACTCTAGCATAGATATAACTATTCGCAAAAAGCCAATAATATAGAGTATCGCCAGGCTGTGCCACAAGTCTCATTGTAAATTCTCTTTGGAACATCACAATGGCACACCTTCATAAGGGTTGGTGATTCAGTAACTTGAATGTCAGCGGAGAAGATATTTGATACTGAATGTTACATATATCAAAATACGGCAAGTTAGTCTTCAGATACATGTATCAAAATGGATAATTTATGATGTCTTGTTTTAAGTGACTAGATAAAGGAGTAACCTAGAAATAGTGTTGAAGCTCGAGAACCATGCGAGGTCAAACTCCATCGCAATAACCATTTTACCAGCTCAAGAAGCTTCTTAGTGAGATATCCTATACTAGGACCAAACTCAAGAACATCATCTGTGCTTTCGATGTCTGATTTTTGGACAATAGTGTCAATAAGTAAATGGTTCTTAAGGATGTACTGGCCTTTCTATTTATGGAACGATATGCCCCCTTGGCAATGATTTGACGACTTTGGCTTCTCTTTCTTTATTTTCCCTCCAGCCATGGTTCTCTGTACAAAGACACAGAGCAGTAGTCTCTGTGTGTTTTAGGTTTAGAGTCGAGCTTTGAATTTGGCCCAGTTTGGTGAAGAGCTGATCAGTTCTTTTTTAGCTGGTTGACCTATTTCGACTGGTTGATTATATGAATAAGCTAATAAACTAGTTTGATAAATGACTTGTTGGGTTGACTGATTCAACCCAACCAGCCGATTTTCTATCAGCTCCTTCAAAGGAGTGTTTTCAATCAGCTGGTAGCTTTTTTAAATTTTATGTCAATTTTTCCCCTCATTTTATCTTACTCTTCGATCGCTCCTTTCTCTCCTTTCTTGTTTTCTCTAGAATCCTCCTTGCATCCCTCACATCTCTCGACTATCACATTAGCAAAAAGAAAATTTTCAGGCTTCAGGTCTCTATGAATAACCCTATTCTCGTGGCATGTCCTCACCACATTTGCAATAGTTTTTGTAATATTCGCCGCAGCTCTCTCACTATAATGCCCTTTCGCCACTATCCTATCAAAAAGCTCACCACCTTCACACAACTCCTTAACAAAGTGAACGTTCTCGTAGTCCTCATATCTCACTTTAAGCTTCACTATGTTAGGGTGGTCTGGCAAAGTCGACATGATCGCCACCTTCCTCCTCACGTCCTCTATGTCTATGGCGGTACTTCCTCTTTGAAATGGATTTGCACGCGAGCTCTTCTTTATTCTCATGGTCCGTACACAGATACATGATCCCAAACTCGCCGCGACCCAACTCACGTCCAAGAATGTACTTATCACCAACCCGAGGCTGGTGGCTGAGTGGGCCAACGTCTTTGAGAACCTAGATCGGAGCCACCGGAGAACGAATAAGGTCATTAGAATATAGGTTGGGTTTTTGTTCCTTGGACTTCTTTTGCTGGCGTGTTTGGTTTGTTGGGTGAATTTTGGAGTCTTGGTTGACATCTGCTCTCACATAAGCATTACAGTTTCTCATTGTTGGTCTTATGTAACAAAAAAAAAACACACAACAACCTTAAAGAAGGTGAGGAACTGGCCAGTGTTAAAGATGGTTTTGTTGAATGAGACAGTGGTTGAATGTGAAAAAAAGGCTAGTAGGAGACCAGAGGGAAGGAAGTGAAAACATGGAGTTCGGTTGAGAAAATGAAGGGGTTTTGAAAATTTTGTGTTATTTATGTGGATATGATTATTAATGGTAAAATAATTTGGACTTTATTAAGGGGAATCAATATTGTTGTGTTGAAATTGTATAAAATGATAAAATGAGTTTTTTAATGACCTTGTATTTTGGTAAGAGATATATACTTATTAATTATAATTAAAAAAATTGTCATTTATTTTTTAAAAATTATCTTTAGTTATCAATGATATCTTTCAATTTTATAATTAATAAGAATATTCAACAAAATAATAAGATATATAATATTCGTATCCTTATAATTTTTTTAAAGTTATGTTCTCATAAGTCATTTTACACATATATAGCTGATACTAAACATCTAATTTTACCAAACATCTCTAACAAACAACTAATGTAATCCGCTGATCAAATCAACTGATAGAATTAGCTATCAGCTAACAGCTAATGCAATCAGCTGATTGTCAAACGAGGCCTTTATGAAAATTGAGCCTACACTAGCTTTAATGTGGATGTAATAAAAAGAAACCAAAGTAGTTTCTAATATATGCGACCACCCACCAATAAAAATTGAATTTATAAAAATAAACCACTCATTTTAAAATAAATATAAATAAACTTAATATTTGAATATGATAAAAAATAACACTAATGTTACAGTATTCTTATATGTTCAATTCTAAATTGACAAAATCTTGAAGTTATGAATATCAATTTTAGTTTATATAGATATCATAATTCTGTCATCATCATCATCACCCAATCCAAAATCTCGCAATGAAATGTGGTCTGGGGAGGTCCGATAGTACGCAGCCTTATCGCTACCTAGTAGAGAGGTTATTTTCGGTAGACCCACATGCAAATGAGATAATATACGAATGATGCAGGTTACGGACATAAAAACAGAAAATAAACATAAACAGAAATAAAAACATAAAGTAACACTAATAATATAAACACAGGAATAATAATAATAATAACATACTAATAAGATAATACTAATAGTAATAATAAATACCAATAATAATGATAAAACTAATACTAAAAAAACATACTCAATATTAATAAGATTAGTATTGTAACGGGATTTGTCATAATAATGTAATGGGATTTATCATTCTCATATTTCAACTAGCACTCTTAATTCTTATCTAATGTTTCTAAAATCGGACCAGAAGTTAAAATAGTAAAATAAAAGATTTAAGATTTAAAATATTCAACTAGTATTACACAGTCATAAAACTTGTTAAATATTAAAAAAATTAAAGAATTTGAAAAATGATTGAAGAGATTATTCTTACCCATTAAAAAATTTAAAGTTTAATTGAAAAAAGAGACTGTTAAATAAAAATTAATTAGTTTATTTTGAGTTATAAAATTGTTTGTTTTATAAAAACTAAGTGACTAATTGATAAGATAATTAGTTTTTAACAACAAAGATTACTAAATTAAATCAATTTTGAAAGTTTAAAACTGAACTGAAAAGTTAACTAGTTCAAAGTTTTCACCGTTAAGCTAGCCGAATCGGCTCAATTTTTAAAACACTGGTCTTATCATTACTACTTTTAAAAAAAAATTCATATCATCACTTGTTAAATATTTAAATGAGCAAGTTAGGAAACCCTAATTTTGCTATCTTTGCACCATTATTTTTCTTAAGACTTATTTCTTTACGCTCTCCCTTAATTTAATGTAATCTTATGTTTGAAAGTTCTCTCCTCTCTCTTATTTACCTTTCTTTCTCTTTTTCAAGAGAGTATTATAAAACACCTTTCTGAAACTTCGACATGAAAGTACTTATAGCTTGGTTGAAAGTGTTATGTCTTATCCCTATCATTATCTGTTAAAACTTCAAATAGGCAAGTTAGGAGCAATGGCAAGTGTTGACCGAAAAATTGTTGAAACCCCACCCCAGCGAGTCACGTGCCCGACGTCCTACGAGACATCTGGACGCGTATCTCACAAGGGAGGAATTCCCCACCAGGTCAAACCTCAAAAACAAACTCATTTCACTTACCTCCGAACAGGATTAATGACAGGTCATAAAGGAATTTTAATAAGACTTCTTCATAATATTTGTTTCTCATTGCCTTAAGATTCTAACGACATCAAAACACTCAATTTGGTTCAGA
>JAOSBN010000004.1:6397257-6432458 GCA_027563595.1 Erythroxylum suave | reverse complement strand
CCAAATTGTCTTTATACAATCTTGTTCCTTTAATTTAACTAACACCATAAAATTCTCTAACTTAATCTTAATTTCTCATTTTAATTCCATCAATCTAAGAAATAAACTCCTCCACCCATAGACATTCTAATTAAATCCTAACCAAAACAAAATAGTCAAACTCAACCTCAAAATAAACTGAACACATGCTTATTTAGTAAGAAAAGGAATCGGGGCCCAACAAAAATGGTATGGTACTTAGCTATTTCGTGCCGACTTTAGGCATCAGATGGCATTGAATAAAATATAGGCCACTTACCAAACTTAAAAACAATCTTAAATTTTAAATGACTACATTGAACTTTTTAAAAATTTTAACCTCAAACTTACCTGACCACCCTCCCCACCTACCCCTCTGGGCTCTCTCAGCTACTACTGTAATGTATAGAGCAGGCTTTATTATGCACCCAAGATCGTCCGTGAATGAATTAAAAATGAAGAAATGCGAAATACCTGATTTTGGTTCCATTTAAACGTTGGATGCTTTTTTCTGCCGTCAAACGCACTCAAAATCCCCTGATACCTTTGTTGAGATTGATTACTGGCTCGAGTTCTAGGTCTTTTTGTGGTTTACTCAAAACGCGAGCGCTCTTAATGGGTCGGAGCTCTAAAATGCTCTTAAATTACCTTAGCCACCACAGGAGACCCCCTTATATATATATGAACTTCCATCTCGGGCTTCCCCATCATAAGGCCGATACGGTCCAGGTCCACACTGAAAGGGACCCATTTTCTACCTGAATTTCGACCCATTAATTTAGTTCATTTATTGGGCCACCTTACTACCTTTGTTTGGATCAAATTGCGTTACTTAATCGGTAATTTATTGAAAAACAAAATCGCAATTAATAACTGTCCATTAATGAGGAAAAAGACAAAATTACCCCTAAGGGCAAAATTATCTTACAATCTCCCCTTTAGACAGGTATTAATTGTAGTTTAAGTTTAGTTAAAAAACAGTTTGAAAAACTCACTTAAGTCACGCTACTGTAATGGTACCAAAAATTTTAAAAAATCATTTGATCCAAGGTAATGGAAGTTCTACATTCTGTCCCGCAAGGCTTTCGATAGCGGAAGATATCAAACACATGTATCACATGTGACATAGGTCCAATATAATCACAAATACCTAATACCTCACTAACATGAATGGGAAAATGGAGTGTGGTAGACTACGATGATACTGTTATGATCTAATATATATCATCTATGTCTATAGGTCTTAATTTCTCTAACTTTATGCTGAACCACAATAGAGAAATCCAGTTTTCTCTCACCGAATGCTAAATATCATTAGAGAAAACTTGTTTCCTCTCTTATTGGAGAAAACCTTTATGGGATTAAAAACTTATATCCCCTTATGTCATCTAAACTTTAAGGATATCCATATAAACTTAATGTGTTTAATGACATAAGCTCAAAGTCAATCTTTATTTATGCCCAATAACCTTCGAATGCTTAAGATCAACACAAATATTAAGACTCTTATGTATATTATGACTACATGCAAAACATCTGTAACTGAGAAAACATGGCCATATTATTAATACATATAATAATGTCATAATACAACCAATGTACAAAGATTTAAGGAGCAAAACAAAGTGATCCCTAACTACTGCTGTCAAAGGACTTCAATACCCCCATACTGGATACATGATTAGAAAATACTAGTGGCCGAATTCCTTTAGTCAGCGGATCAGCTAGCATGTCTTCAGTCCTAATGTGTTCCATTGTAACGTCACCCTTCTGAATCAACTCCTTTATGGTCAAATATTTGACGTCTAGATGCTTAGACCTTGTGATATTCTTATTGTTGTTACTGGACAACAATGCAGCAAGATTATCACAATACAATTGTATAGGTCTAGTGATCGAATCCACCACAGACAACTCAAAAATCATGTTTCTAAGCCAAACTACATGTGTAACAGCTTCATAACATGCAACAAACTCTGCATGCATGGTCGAGGAAGTAACCAACGTCTGCTTGACACTCTTCCATGATACTGCACCATCTACTAACATAAAAATGTATCCTGATGTGGACTTGCGGTCATCTAGACATATGGTAAAGTCTGAGTCCGTTTACCCTGTGAGGTTTAAATTGTTGGCCTTTTTATATGTCAACATATAATCCGTGGTACCTTTAAGGTATCTCAACACTTGTTTGACTACATTCCAATAGCCTACACCTGGATTAGCCAGATATCGACCTAGCAGTCCAACAACAAATGCAATGTCTGGTCTAGTGCACACTTGGGCATACATCAGGCTACCGACAGCACTAGATTATGGAACATTCTTCATGGCCTCTCTTTCAACCTCATTCTTTGGACATTGTGCCAAAGATAATCTCTCTCCATGAGAGATGGGTGCTACAACAGGTATACATTCAGCTATATTAAACCTTTGCAGTACCCACTCAATGTATGCCCTTTGTAAGAGACTTAATGTGTGTTGAGATCTATCCCAGTGAATCTGTATTCCAACGACAAAGGATGCTTCACCTAAATCCTTCATGTCAAAATGTTTGGCCAATAGTTGCTTAACTTCATGCAATATGGTCAAATCATTTGATGCGAGCAAGATATCATCGACATACAAAAGTAAGAAGATGACTCTGCTCCCCCTGACCTTATGATATAAGCATCTTTTGACTTTGTTTTCCACAAAGCCGAATGAGGTTAATTCCTCGTCAAACTTTAGGTACCATTACCTGGAAGCTTGCTTCAGACCATATATTGATTTATTCAACTTGCATACTTTGTCAATTGCATTCTGATCCTGAAAACCTTCAGGCTGTTCTATATAGACCTCTTCATAAAGGTCACCATTCAAGAAGGTGGTCTTCATATCCATCTGATGTAGCTCCATACCATAATAAGCTACTAATGCCATGATCACCCTAAATGCATCCTTTGAGGACACAGGAGAGAAGGTGACATTGAAGTCAATTCCTTCTCTCTGAGTGAATCCTCTGGCAACAAGACGTGCCTTAAACCGCTTAACTTGACCCTGTGCATCCTTCTTGGTCTTAAACAGCCACTTGCAACTGATAGGTCTGCAGTGTTGAGGTAAATCAACAAGCTCCCACACCTTATTATACCTCATAGCTTGCATTTTGTCCTTCATTGCTTCCCACCACTTATCTGCATGGCGTCCAGAAACAACTTCTGTAAAAGTAACTGGATCCTTTACATGTCCAATATCATAGTCTTGTTTACCCAAATAGGCTATGTAGTCTGATGAGATCACAGGTCACCTCTCTCTGGTAGATCTGCATAGCTGCACAGGGTCTTATACCTCATAAACCTCCCCTTGAACAGGTGTAGGTTCCTGTGCCTACATAGGCTGAACACTGGGGCCTAGGCCTACCTGAGCTGATTGTATGAGATGTTGATACAATACGGTTGTAGTATCAGTCCTGTTAGCTTCTGGAGGTTGTGAGGGTCCTCCCTCATCATAGACATCAAATTCCAGAAACTTTGTCGTCTATGATTCCACAATTCTGGCTCCTACCTCTCTATAGTAGAATCTATAGCCCTTAGAGTGGATGGGATAACCTACAAAATAGCAACGAGTTGAATGAGGTTGCAACTTGTTTTCGTTAGGATTATATAATCTTACCTCAGTTGGGCAGCCCCACACACGAAAGTGTGCAAGGCTTGGCTTTCTCGCAACCCAAAGCTCAAAAGGCATCTTTGACACTGACTTACTAGGGACTCTATTCAAGATGTATAATGCCATCTTTATGGATTCACCCCATAAGTACTCAGGTAGGTTAGTCCTGCTCTACATTGACCTTATCATGTCCTTTGGGGTGCGATTGCGCCTTTTGGCTACACCATTTTGCTCAGGACTACCTGGCATAGTGAATTGAGCCACTATTCCAACTGACTCCAAATACTTGGCAAATGGACCATTTTCTTGTCCTGTAACCCCATATCTGTCATAGTATTCCTCTCCTCTATCAAATATGACAACCTTTATTGATCTTCCCAATTGGTTCTCGACTTCAGTCTTGAAGATCTTGAATTTATCAAGAACTTCAGACTTCTCTTTAAGTAAGAACACATATCCATATTGGGAATAATTATCTATAAATATCATAAAATATCTTGCGTTGCACATTGTAACAGTGTAGGGACCACTAACATCTGTATGTATGAGGTCCAACAAGCCTGAAGCACGAGTTGACCCTTTCTTCTTTATCTTGGTCAACTTGCCTCTGCAACAATCGACACATGTTTCCAGATCACTGAAGTTTAGAGTTGGGAGAATGTTATCCTTGATCAGTCTCTCAACCCTCTCCTTGGAAATGTGGCCAAGATGTTTGTGCCACAACATGTACGATGTGTCCTTTATGGAGGTCCTCTTTTGAGTAACAGGTTCAGCAACACATGAAGAAGTATACATTTCATTAGGAGCAAGACACATACTATAAAGTCCATAGGATAAGAAGGTTATACTGATATGTCTTGTATTGATAGAAATATTTATAGCCGCACTATCAAATACAAAATGATAACCTTCTTTGTCTAAAACTGATACAAATATCAGGTTCTATTTAAAAGACGGTATATGAAAAGTGTCTCGTAGGTACAAAATGAACCCCGTATCGAGGTTTAACCCTACGTCTCCTATGTATAAAACATCAACCTCCTCATTGTTGCCGACCATCAATTTCTGCTCCCCCTTTAGCGGCCTTCTCCTAGAGATGAACCCCAGCATTGTGGAAGTCATGGTTAGAAGCTCTACTGTCTAACCACCAAGAACTTGATGTGGTTATAGCAACATTGGATTCTTGAATCATAAAGACCGGGGAGTTACCTGACATGTCCTGTTTGACCTTCCAGAGTTTATACTTTTGGCAATCGAACTTTCTATGTCCCTTCTTCTTACAGAAGAAGCATCTCATAGCTTTAAGGTCATGTGGCCCCTTGGCAATGCTAGATTGCCCACTTTGAATTTGAAGAGAGGGTTTAGTAGTCTTACCTTTTCCTTTGCCTTTAGATTTATGGGGTTTGACCTTTCCCTTACCCTTCGCGGATGCGTACAAGGCTGAATGAGGAGAACTCATTACCTTTTCCTCCGTTGCAACACACCGGGAAATTAGGGCATTAATGTCCCAGGTCTCATCCAGTGAGATGTAGGTCGTAACCAATGTCTCAAATTCTACAGGAAGAGAATATAGCGCCAGATGCACTATCAAATCATCAGCGATTGGTATATCCAGTGCTTTCAGTTTGCTCTGAAAATGCACCCTCCGAATGATATATTCTCTGACGCCTCCTTCTCCAGTGTACCTCATGGAGAAAAGTTCCTTAACCAAGGCCATCTTCTCAGCATTAAAAGAGACCCTGTACCTTTGGGAGATGCTGTCTATGAACTCCTTTGCCACTGTCGTTTCTGTAAGTCCACTTAATAGATGGTTTGGAACCGACCTCTTGATGGTCAAATAGCATAGCTTATTCGACCTTTCCCAGGTCGCCATTGCTACTTTCTCTGCTTCAGTGCTGGTATCTGTGAGTAGAGGAGGGCGCTTGATATGCATCGTCAGGCTGATGTTTGCTATCTCCAACGCGAACTCCGCGTCCTCCTTCCATTTCTTATAATTGAAACCAGTCAAGGTTTCAATAGTGACAACATTATTGTTGACTGAAAAGGTGACTGTAAAACAATAAAGACAATGTCAAAATTAGTAAAAATGTAGGACAACAGCGATACTATTAAACATTAAAGGTATCTATACTGAAAATCCAATCACACATATTATGAAACACCTTTGGGCTGAATACATAATACATGCAATTAAACACTCACATACAAGCAATCAAAGTACAAATCATTAACTCTCATGACACTACCACCTTTGGGTGAATAGACCATTTAAGTAATGATCTTCCTCTATCAAATGCTTTTATGCACATTTCAAAACTTTATGTAAGGCCAACAGCTTTGGCTAGAAGAGCCAAACATAAAGCCAGAGACATCCCCTAACATGAAAGAAGAACAATCCAAAATATCGACTTGAAAAGCCACTTTGGTGACTACAGTCTCATCGGTATCCTAGAAAGTCCACTGACACAAAGGATACCATTTTATGTCATCCTCACAGTCTGTATGGGCATAGTGTGTGTGAAAATTGATTACAAATGCAAACCAGATGCACAATCAAATAATCACACATATAACCTGAAACATTGTCTTTAAACTTTATTTGAGATTTTTATTTAAAAATTCTCAATCAGAGTGTCCATCGTACTTTACTGAATATTGAACCAATCACATGAGACATTTTAAGTGTCTCCCTTATGTGCCGTTTGATGTACGAAAATGCACTGAAAATCAGCTTTAAAAAAGCTTTAAAAGGTTTTTTGGAATTCAATTACCAATGTAATAAATCCAGAAAAATTTAAAAATCACTTTAAAAAATTCCCGAACCTGAAAATCGACCCAAAAATTCCAGGGATAGCTTTATGAGAATTAAAAATTTTTTTGGTAATTGTTCATTGTCTGTACGATTGACGTTAGCATGACGTCAGCCGCTAGCGTGGCTGCCACGTCAATGCACGTGGCGTCTAGCACACACGCAGCACGCACCCCACGCCCACAGACAGGCATGCAACGGCCCGTGCATGCGGCTCACGCGCGGCAAGCATAGTGTGACGGGCGACGCTATGCTTGCGCCATGCAGCGGTGAGCGAGGCGTACGCACCCTCCACACCGCCTCTCTCCTGCTACTGTAGCGGGGTCGGGCGTGTGTGACGCACGCGCCCAACGAGCACCATTTTCGCTTCGATTGGCCCGTTTTGAACCATTTTTTGTGGCAAATCAAATTTAAACCACTTCCATGCAATTGTTTGGGTCATATAACCAGCAATTAAAGGAAAACCAGGAAAGAGAAAAAAGAGATATAGAAAACCAAAAAACTTCATTTTGGTCAATCTAGTCACGTAACTGCTCTAATACCATGTATAATGTGTAGAGCAGGCTTTATTACGCACCCAGGATCATCCATGAATGGATTAAAAATGAAGAAATGCAGAATACCTGATTTTGGTTCCGTTTGAACTTTGGATGCTTTTTTTGCCGTCAAACGCACTCGAAATCTCCTGGTACTTTTGTTTAGATTGATCACTGACTCGAGTTCTAGGTCTTTCTGTGGTTTACTCAAAATGCGGGCGCTCTTAATGGGTCGGAGCTCTCAAATGCTCATGAATTACCTTAGCCATCACAGGAGACCCCCTTACATATATATATGAACTTCCATATCGGGCTTCCCCATCACAAGGCCGATACAGTCCAAGTTCACACTGAAAGGGACCCTTTTTCACCCAAACTTCGACCCATTAATTTAGATCATTTATTGGGCCACCTTATTATCTTTGTTTGGATCAAATTGCGTTACTTAATCAGTAATTTATTGAAAAACGAAATCGCAATTAATAACTGTCCATTAATGAGGAAAAAGACAAAATTGCCCCTAAGGGCAAAATTGTCTTACAACTACCTCACAGTCTCACTCACTCTCCTCTCTCATTTCGTTTGTTAGTCACCGCCACTCACGAGCCATCCTCCAAACCTCTGGCTCACTCTCCAAACTCTACATGCAACTGCTTGCCACCACTTATTAGCCACACCATCGTCACCTCCTTAAGCTCTAGGACATCCATTTTGTCGCTCTCGCTCATTCTCCACACACTCACACGACACATCATCACCACAAAGGTGCAGTCATGCCATACACCACAAACTTGTCACACCCATAATTTACACTTTAAAGTCATACGACTGACACAGTTAAGGTTAAAAACAATCTAAAAGTTTCCAACATCCAATCAGTGCTGGCACTTACCCAGGGCCACCACAAAAAGGGCCCCTAGCATTGCCAAGCTTTATCCTTTAGGTAGCATTGAATGTAGAGATTCTAGAGAACGTTTGTGAGTAACTCATGTGGCAGATTCCAACGAGGCGAGTAACTCACATAGCAAATTCCAACGAGGTAACAACGTTGACAGATGAATAATAAAGGCTTCTGAATATATTTGATGGAATTCAACTGCTTGAATTGGCACAATAGTTTGACTTGAAAACAAAGCTACTTGTCCCATTTTACAACGATATTAGCATTGAATGTAAAGAAAGTTGGTGGACGTAGCAACTTCTATATTGATTACGTTGAAAGTCAATGTTAACTTGTTAATTATAAATAGTTTTGAAGTATTTTGGTATACTTTTGTCTTCTAATTTTTTATTTTCATTAGCATATGTATCTAAGGTACTTCAATTCAAAAATTAGCAGTAAAAAAATTTCACGATTTTGTCTTTTGAGCATAATTTAAAGGTAAAGTTTCTGATTCTGATTTTTTAATTTATTTTTAGCTTATTAAATATTTAAATATGTTAATTAATTTGTAATTTGTCATTCACGTGGACATTATATTAGCATTTTAAATCATAACATGAATATTAAATGATATTGTATTTATTTTTGTTTCTTCTTTTTTATTTTTAGATTACCTATTATTTATAAAATAATTAAACATTAATAAACAATTTAATTTTTGTAATTGTATTTTTCATTATACTTTGCTACAAGTAATATAATAATTGTTAGATTTATGTTCTTGTAGAATTCACATAAATTTAGTGATAATATGACTAAATCAAATAATTTAAGTTACTCAATTCAAAGGCTACGTACTATCGGACCTTCCCAGACCCCGCTTCATTGCGGGATTTCAAACTGGGTGATGATGATGATGATGATGATGAATTCAAAGGCTATATAAATGGTTTCCTTTATTATAAAAATACTTACGATTCTATTAAACATGTCGTAATAATAAAAATAATAATAATATTCAATCATTCCACATTTTATAGAATAGGATAATATTTGACTCGAGAAACTTAGAATATTTAATAACTTAGAATTTTATTTACTATATTTTTTCCTAAGTATGTTAATTTCTTGTATTTTTAAAAATCAGAGTGTCTTTATCATTAAAATTTGCTCTTTCTTTTTTATTTTTAATATTAGATATTAAATTTTGCTATTTATTTTTTTCTCTATCACATGTAATACCATTTATATATCTTTGTGATATATTGTGAAGCTATTGGAGTTTGGTTGTGCCTGCATATTTCTTCCAGTTCCATACAGATGCTTTTGTTCTTTTTCTAATCCATTTGTTTTATAATTGGTTTATATTATGTTGCTTAAAAAACATTTGTCTGGAACTGAAAAAGGAAAAAAAAAAGAAAACAAGTTGCACAGTTGATAGAATTCCAAAAAGGAGCAATTAATAAATTTATAAAAGAGCAGGCTCCTCTAGTGAGAGTCCCGAGGAATTAGGTGAAGGTAGTTTTGAACAGCATAAAGAAACTTAAGTGATGAGATTCATATTCATGAGGATATTAGAAATCTGAGTGAGCATGATCATGTACCAAATGCATCCACTTTAGAAAATTTAAAGGTAGATGAGTAAGTAAGCCCCATATTGGATATTTATGATCCTAGAAATTGGGATAATCTTGATAATAAAGCAAGGGATATTTTAGTATAAAAAGGTCCTATAAGAGAATTGAATCTTATGTTTCCTTTAGACAATACCTTTCGTCATTTTTCATATTATTATTATTATAGAAATTTGAGTAATGGAGAGCTCAGCGATAGAAAATGGTTGGTTTATTCTGAACATGTAGATAAAGTATATTGTTTTTGTTGTAAGTTATTCAAATCTACTAACAAACATAGTGGATTAGCAACTGACGGATTTAGAGATTGGAAGCATTTTAGTGAGAGACTCAAAGAATATGAGAATTGCATTGAGCATATGACTAATATGAGAACCTGGAATAAATTAAGAGTAAGATTGAGCAAAAATCAAATAGTTGATAAAGATTTGCCACAAGAAATTGCAAAGGAGAAAGAACGTTGAAGACAAGTTTTGGTAAGAAGAGTTTCTGTTGTGAAATATCTTGCTAAATATAATTTACCTTTTCGAGGATCCAACGAGAAACTTTACCAAGAAGGTAATGGTAATTTTTTAGGATTGATTGAGATGATTGCTGGATTTGATGTGATAATGCAAAATTATGTTAGACATATTCAAAATCATGAAATCATCATCATTATGTTGGTCACAAAATTCAAAATGAGTTGATTTCTCTATTGGCCAATAGCATTGGAAGTTCTATCATATGGATCATTAAAGAGGCAAAATACTTTTCTATTTTTCTTGATTGTTCCCTAGATTTGAGTCATCAAGAACAAATGAGTTTGTTAGTACGATGTGTGAATATGTCAAATAAAAAAATAAAAATAGAGGAGCACTTTTTAGAGTTCTTGAAGGTAGATGACACATCTGGATTGAGACTTTTCAATGAATTATTGAATGCATTTAATTCTCTTGATCTTAGTGATTATAATGTAAGGGGTCAAGGTTATGACAGTGGTTCTAATATAGAGGGAAAACACCAAGGGGTTCAAAAGCGATTACTTGAAATAAATCCAAAACCATTATATATGTTATGTGCTTGTCATAATCTTAATCTTACTCTTCGTGATATGATACATTCTTGTGTTAAAGCTGTTTCATTTTTTTGAAGTTGTGCAACATATATATGCATTATTTACAATTTCTCCTAAAAGGTGAAAGGTTTTGCTTGATAATGTTTTAGGCTTAACTATGAAATCATTGTCTAATACTCGTTGGGAGAGTCGAATAAAAAGTGTTAAAGCTATTAGATTTCAAGCTACTCAAATAAGATTGGCTTTGATGGAATTATCTAGATCTTGTGATGATACCAAGTCAAAAGGTGAAACAGAAAGCTTGATTAGTGTACTTGAAAGTTTTGACTTTTTACTTAGTATGGTTATTTGGTATGATATTTTATTTGCTATTAACATGGTGAGTAAAAAGTTGCAATTTGAATCTATGTGCATTAATGCTAGCATAAAGCAATTAGAAGGTGTGGTGGTATTTTTTGATAAATATATAGATGAACGGTTTAGCTCTAGTATAAATATTGCCAAAAATCTTGCACTTGAGATGAATATAGAGCCTACATTTCCAACTAGACGTTGTATTATTAGGAAAAGACAATTTGATGAAATTAACCATAATGGACAAACACGATAGGCTGAGGATTCTTTCAGAGTTAATTACTTTCTAATTGTTATGGATATGTCAATTGCTTCGTTGAAGAATAAATTTGAACAATTAACGACATTTGATAATACTTTTGGATTCTTATTTGATTCAAAGAAGCTGAGGTCATTGGATGATAAAGAATTAAGAGAATGTTGCACTAATTTTACGATGACTTTTTCTCATGATAATGTGTCAGATGTGGATTTAGATTATCTTTTTTCTAAATTAAAAGCATTGCAAATGACTTTGCCAAATGAGTTAATGTCATTAGGTGAAATTTTAGAATTTCTTAAAACTACAAATTGTTATCCAAATGTTTCAATTGCTTATCAAATTCTATTGACTATACCTATAACTGTAGCATTATCTGGGAGAAGTTTTTCAAAGTTAAAATTATTAAAAACCTATTTGAGGTCATCAATGTCACAAGAGAGGCTGAATGGTTTAGCTATGTTATGTATTGAGAAGGATATGTTGGACAATATTGATCTTGATAATAATATTAATGATTTTGCATCTAGAAATGCACGGAGAAATTGTTTTTCATAAATCATGATCCTCTGTGTATTTGTAAGATATTATTAGCTAATGTTATAATCATTTAATATTTGGTTGAGTATGTAAACTTATAAATTGACTCATTTATATTTCATAGAAACATGTAAACTTTAAGTTTATATGTTTGTATATTGTCGATTTATTAGAGCCCTTTTATTTTGTCTAGGGCCAATAAAATGATAGGAACGTCCCTGCATCCAATAGCCTTACAATCCATACGAGTATAGGACCACAATCACGAGACCAAGGGGATTCAGTCAAGGTTGCAAAAAATTACAAAAAAAATTATGGAATTGTGGATCTGAAGAGCTTATCAAATATATAGATATTAAATTATGTCAAATTCTATATTTGTATTGTGAAAAAAGAGCTTCTCAAATATATGGATACTGAATTGTGTTGAATTATGTATTTGTGACTTTGTGTTATGCAGTATATGTGTAATTGTGTATGCTGAATTTTTATTCTTGGTGAATTATGTTAAATGAAATTGAATCATGTAATGTATGTTGGGTTGATTTGAATAAGAATGTTGAATAAACTTAGGGAATGAAAGATTATTTAATTAAATTTAGAAACTAAGATTTCAGTAACGATATTGATTAAATTTAGCAAAGAAGACGCAATAAAGATAATAATGCTTAGTTATCTTATTGTTTTTTATTGTTTATTTTGTGTACAAAATAAGTTATCATAAAGTAGTTGTCAACTTATAACAAAATGGGTTTTTGTATATATTACAAATTGAATTGTATAATCAAACAAAGTGGGTTAGTTTATAGTTGAGTTATATGATTACGTAAATAGGTTGTAGACTTATAATTGTAAGTTATGTTTGAATTATGTAACCACGTAGAATGGGCTATAAACTTATCATTATGAATTTATGATTGAATTATGTAATCACACAAAAAAAGTTATAATTATGAGTGTACGTCTTTACGGTTAAATTATGTAATCATTCAAAATTAGTTATATAAGATATATGTTCTCTTATGTTAGTGTTGAGTTGAACAATACACATTTTGTGACCATTATTGATAGTAAAATTAGGTGGGAAGAAAATTTTATTTTGATATGAAGTTGTTAATTTAATTTTGATATATGTCTTTATTTATTTCATATATATATGGAGGAAAGTTCAAGCACTCCAAATAATTCAGTTGTTCTAGGTTTAGGAAGATTCAATGATCCAGCTTGGGCTATGCTAGAATGGTTCTTGGAATAAAGAACCATATCATTTATGTGTATTGTAAAAAAACATTTGAAAGGTGGGGAAATCAGTAGATTAAAGAATTATTTGGTTCGGATCATAATGTCAAGCCTTGTAAAAAAATCGGTCATAATGTGAAATAGAAAATGAAGACTTCACTTGAAGAGTAGTAGCATAAGAAAGATAAAAAACAAAGACTAAACTATGAAAATGGTAATGGAAATTCATTTTCTGGTGTTTAGGATGATATTGAAGATGTTGAAGGTGGTTTTCCCTCCTAATATAAAGGAAATATTACACTTGATGTGAGGAAGAGAAGAAGATAGGTGTCTAACTTTTCTGTATCTCGAACAACTCATATAGCTCAGCCTTTAATCTGTAATGGTTTACAATATAAAGAAGCAGCTTATAATGCGGACATGACAATGGCTATAACGTGGTATGATTCAGGTATAACATTCAATACTGCCTAATCTTCATATTATCAACCTATGATTGATGATACCACACTATGGTCTAAGATACAAAGCTCCTTCAACTGAAGATTACATAGGTAAACTTCTAAACAACTTTATCTATGAAATAAATAGCTATTTGGATAAAAGAAGAATGACTTGGGCTACTTTGGGTATTCAATTATGTGTGATGATTACAAGACAAAGGTCTATTATTAATTTTTTGTTTATTCTGCAAAGGGGACAATGTTTTTAAAGTTCGTTGATACATTTGACCTTGTGCTACATATTGTATTAACCTAATGTCAAAAACTATAGGAGAGGTTAGATATTTTCCTATCATAAATGAGATTGTGCAGAAAGTAGAAAAAGTGACTAAGTTCATCTACCATCGAGCATAAGTCCTAAATTTAATAAGAAATGATTTCACCGATAGTAAAAATTTATCTCGCCCTACTATGACAAAAAATTTCAACAAATTTGTTATTACTTTAATGTTTTATTTTGACGAAGGAGTTGAGGAAAATATTTACAAGTGATAAATAAGTTACATCTCAGTATGGTAGGTCTAATGCTAGATTGAAGACTTCTAGAATTATACTTAATGATCATGAATATTAGTCTCAATATTAATTTTTGATCTGAGTTTGTGAGCCTTTGGTAAGGCACTTTGTCTGGCTGATAGTGATGAGAAGGCAATAGTGAGTTATATTTATGATGTCATTGAGAGGGTGAAGGAAGCAATCAAGGCCAATACGAAAAATAGGTCTTCTTTTATACACATTATCTTGTAGTTATTAATGAGAGATGAGAAGGACAAATTTACTCTCCGTTATTTATAATTAGGGCATTTTTTAATTCTAGTGTCATTTTTAGACTAAGTTTTAGAAAGAAAAAGTTAAAATTAATATGAAAATGTTATTAACTATTACAACTATTATTGCGCATTAGATGTTGTAAGATCTCTTAGACTTATAAATAGAGATTTATAAGGATTTTTCTGGTGATTTTGGGATACTCATTCTTATTCTCTAAAAAGACAAACTTAATACAGGAATATATTTTTCACTTCTATTACTTGTTGAAAATCAATCATCACTTTATTTTGTTTATAAGGTTAGTTTTGTTGTCTTACAATTTCTTAATAAGATCAATTCAAAAATGGTGTTCTAGAATTGTAAAGGTTTGCAATTTGAATTCTCAGTCAATGTTTGAGTGCAATAGGGTGTGAAAGGAGTTAGAACATATTTAAATTCATCCATTCCAAGAAAAGGAATATATTGGAACATAAAAGATAGAATGACTTGATCTTTATCCGTTACAATTTAAAACTTCAGGATAGCTATATTATTATCATTATTAAGTTGAATATTATTGCTTATAATTTCTTAATAATTTAATTTTACTAGGACTTTTAATAGAATAAGTAGTTTTGTAGCTCCAATTTGCCTTGACCATATCAATTTTTTTAGCAGATTGAGTTTTTAAAGGACTGAGTTTGATAGATGACAGTGACTTGGAAGAAAATATTAGATAGGAAATTTACATATCATTTGGTACAAAAAATTTTAATGATGGTTATAGTGAGACTTCTCTCAATGATAAGGATTTTAGACTGAATGAGAATTAAGTTCAATACGATTTAAGCGAATATTCAATTGAATGAAATTCTAGGTTTTCATTTCTTCTCTTCTTTTAATTTCACTTATATTTGATATATATGTTAAATTCTATATATGCAATATAAATATAACTGTAAATGATTTTGTTTCAAGTTTCACTTTTAGTTCGTTGTTTCCTAGGCATAAACTCTTGTTATAATACTTAAAGAGTCATTATCTATATTATTATTTTTATTTGATGTTTTGATGTAAGTTTTATTTATTATATGATAAAATTGTAATATTTTAAGTACTTTATACTATCCTTAATTTAATAGTTATATGATGATTAAATGGTCTTTTTTCATATTAACTATAGTTGTTGTTTGTATATGAAATATATGAAAATAATATTAAAAGAAATAAATAGATTGTTTTTATTTCAAATTTGTATTTTTATGGTTTTTTTAGATATGATTAATGTAAAATTATAAATTATATAGTACAATATATTGAGAGAATATTTTGTAATTTAAAAAAAAATTAGGGACATTGGTTAAGAAGTCCTAATTTTCACCTTTTCATCAATACACCAGTTTAAATGTGGATCTAACAAAAAAGAAAACAAAGTAATATCTGATAACTAAGCCGATACAACCCACCCACCAATACAACCTTATAAGATAAGCAAACACTACAGGAAATTTATAAAATTAGAAGCTTATCGATTACACTAAAATATAAGTGAAATTATAAGTTTAAAATCAACATCTATATTATAATAATCTACGTTTAATTTTAAATTGACATAATCCTAAATTTAGATCAGTATTTTTAAAATTTTAACTTATATGAACATTATAGTAATAGAACTTAATATTGCAACTTAGAGCTCAATTGGAAGTGCTAAGTCCAATCATTACTTTTTAGACACTTCAAATAGACAAATTAGGAACTTCCAATTTTCACCATCATACCACTGCTCTTCTCTCCTTGTCTAACTCATTTTTATCTTCTTTCACTTGATTGAATCAATGCTTAGCAAAGATTTATCCTCACCTTTTAAAAGTTCTCCCTTTCTCTTTTATATTTTTCTTTTTTCCTTTGTGGGAGAGTAACAAGCACCACCCTTTCTATTTTGGTAATTTTAAGAAGATAAGCTCTTTGATTCATATATTTCTGTGTGTATATATATTCTCTTAATTTTAAATTATCCATCTTTTTCTTCCATTTTAATTCCTTGATTCTAAATATTTTTATAAGCTTTGAAAGTTTTATTTCACCACCTTAAAGTACATTCAAATTATGTTTTCATATTGCTAATATAACTTCCAGTCTCATTTACGGTCCATCTTATAAACCCCAGTGGCATTAATTTTGAATAAATAAAATAACAAGAGTTTTTATTTGTGGGATCAAAGATCATATTAAGAATTTGTTGTAACCATTGCTTATAACGAAGTTGTTGATTTACGTACAAGTACTTTAAATAAACTATCATTGGGCAATTTTTGATATGTCATCAACTTATACAACCTTCAGCTCCAATGTTCACATGTTGGTTTGCTATTGTGGTTAAAATCCTTCCTATAAATTTCATAAAGTTGTTATAATTTAAAGAGTAGATTTTATGAATGTCACAATTGTATAATAAGTTATCAATTGGTTTTCTATGAAATGACGAAGCTTGTTTCTTATTTAAAATGGTCGAACTATTATGTTTGCAAGTTGGAAGATATTACATATTTAACGAGTATGGTGATAATTTTTCTAAGAGGACTATTGAAAGAATTCATAAGTTAAAGATAGATGTGGCTCTTTTAAAGATGGATGTTGAAACAAAGACAACTGAGGAGATTGAGAAGCAAATAAAGAGTATGGAAGAAGAAATTAATATATTGGCCAAAGAGGAAAAAGAGTTCAACTTTATACTGCTAAATATTAATGTAGGATTTGGCGTAATTTATATAGGTATAATTTTTAGCTATGTTATAAGAAAATGAATATAGATTTTATTGAATTCTTATTTCAATGGAATTTCATTAAAAAAATTTTAGTTAAATTGCATGATTATGATATTTTGTATTTACATTGTTTAGTAATTTGAGTGATGTGATAATAATGCTATTTTGTTATGACAATGACACTTCTGTCAAATTTGTATTCAATATATTTTGTAATTAGTACTTGTTATTTACATTGAGCAAGTGGCATAAGCATAATAAAATTTTATAATATTATTAAACAAGTAGTAAAAACAAATGCATTTAATTGTGCAAAGTAGGTGATAACTTGTAATGTATAAAAAATATAGTAAAGTTAAGCAAATGCACTTGACATAACATCACATAATTAGAATTCACAAAATATATATTATTGAGCCAACATTAGAATGACTTACAATTCATATATAATTAGTCGACAGAAAGAAAATGTCAAAGGGAATTAATTGTTAAAAGTTTTACTTTTATCATATGAAATTTAATAGTCAAAATATACATGTAATTGCATTTATTGTGATTGATTATACTTTAGATTACTTCTTTTATATGCACACTAGGCTGAAAAACTTGCTCTTGTGATGATTATCCACCTCTTTCCAATATTGATTTCCTCTTCTTTACTTCAATATATAATTGTTGTCAAGTTACTTAATTTTCCTTTGAACCTTAGATCTCTTAGTTGAAATAATACCTTGATTATATGAGAATTATTATCTTTATATTTTCTTTTAGTTGTACATGTGTAACTACAGACTAGCTAATAGGTTTATGATTAGACATGAATAAATATTATAGCTGGAACTCATGTTATTGCTTTACTGACTAGGTATATTGATTTCTTGTCTACTATTAGAACTGATAACTTATATAAATTAAAAACATATAATAAATAATAAAATTCAATCAAAGCACAGATGTAAAGATTTGTTATATAGAATAATATTAAAAATATGCATATACCTATTAAGATACCTTGATTACAACTTTTGGACCTTTCAATTGTTCACTTGAATGTAATAGGCGTAAATTTTGTATTCATATTCATATATCATGTATATGTATGGAAATATTAGTAAATTTTAAATAAAGGTCACTTATATTTGCAAATTGTTTAACATGTATTATTGGGCTTTCTTTGCTATATTTTTAAAGTTATAACTAAACTTATCACATTTTCTAAATTTTTGCATTCGAATCTTTTGTGACATTTTCTTAGATGTCTCACTTTCTTTGACTCATTTTTTTTCTTGCTCTTTTGGGCCTCCTTGGTATCACTCGTCTAATTGGTGAACAAATATGTATGTCTTAGCTTTGAAACAACTGTCACTTTTATCATATCTAATATATAACTCCCATCGACATCCTTTAATACAACAAACCCTAATCATATTATTCTCAGCCTTCTTTTACTTGATATTGAAGCTTATTTGCACAACATAATCCACAAAAAAGATATTTGAAATCTGACTTTGCAAATTGTATAGTCAATGTTTACAATAGTGTTATACCAATCGATTAATACCTAATACCTGGTCTGTAAAATCATTCATTAAACTCCTCTCCACTTAGGTATTTATTATTGTCAATAAAACTTCCATAATCAATAGAACTAATCTTAATTGTTTGATGACTATTTAGAATATGTATTTAAAATTCATCTTGACCATATTTAACATCTACTTGTTCTTCAAATTTTCAAGAACTACACCATTTTCATGTTCATCATCAATGTTGTCATCATTGTTTGAATTAATAGGATCATCCAATCCTTTATTATTCTTCACTGGTTCCACTATAACTCCACTACTTCCTTCGAGTTAATTTATGTCTCCACCAATAGCTCACCACTGGGCCGTTTGGAGCAAACCTTGTGTTATTTGAAGGGAGCACCTAGACTAGGACTCTATAGAAATCATGTTCACACTTATATAGAATGCTTCACAGATGTAGATTGGGTAGGGCATAAAAAATCTACCATAGGCTATTGTGTCTTTATTAGGGGAAATTTGGTTTAATGGAAAAGTAAAAAACATATTGTTGTTTCTCACTCGATTGTAGAATCAGAGTACAGAGCTATGACATATTCTACGTGTGAAATAATTTGGATATATCAACTTTTGACCAAAATTGGGCTTAAAGGATGAATGCCAACAACATTATGATATGATAACCAAGCTACTCTTCAGATAGCATCTAATCACGTGTTTCTTAAATGAACTAAGCATATTAAAATTGATTGTCACTTTGTTCGTGAAAAGGTTTAGTAAAATCTATTTTCTACAGGATATGTGAAGATTAGAGAGTAGCTAGGGGATCTCTTTACAAAAGATCTAAATGGGACCCAGGTTGAATATCTGTATAACAAGTTGACACATTTATGCTCCAACTTAAGGGGGAGTGTTACTATTATAGATTATGAATTATAATACAGGGATTATAACTCGATTTTAGGAACCTTAATTATAGGGATTGACGTTTTCTCCATACTTTAGGCACACATCATGTATATAAATAGAGGTGTATAGTAAATATAAATTATCCCATTATTTGTGACAATATTAAAGTAGCTCACTCTAGGTAGGGTATTTTTATCTACTAACAAAAGTACGTTATTAATCTCCTATGAGAAATATGCAGTATAACTTGCAAATTAACAAGTACTTTGATTGTTTACACTTGTACAACTAATAGTTGCAATTCTTGGACAGCCAAGAATCTGCTCACATATCCAGATTAGCCAGAGCTAGAGTATTATTAGTCAAGGGAATACTTGTAACACCCACCTTCACAGGGTACATACTCGAACATCTCGAGGACATTCGGGCACAATCCCTATGAAATAGACATGTTAGAGTAGTCATATTCACTTTATATGGCATCATACATATATATATAACACAATATTTGAAAGCTCAATTCCTCATTCCATTTATAGAACGTAGTTACATTGTAGCATTTATAAAACATAGTTACACTGTAACATTTATAAAACACAATTACACGATCTCGTATCCATTGTAGATACTGGATTTATTGATAACTGTCCCGTATCTGTTGTGGATACTGGGCTCATTTTAATACAGAGCTTGTGGCTCTTTATACACATTTTTTAAGCTTTAAACTCTTTTTCATTGCCCACTCCGGTCACAATTTACTTTATCTGATCATGCATTTTAATGTAATGAGATGCATCAATTCACATTATATGCAAGCAATAACTTTCACTCATCACATGTAGTCACTTTCATATTTTCATCTGACCTTAGTTCGACATTCAACACATTTGTTGCGTAAACTTATTCTTTCAGATTCACATACAATCAAAACACTCCTTATACATTCCCAATTATCGAACTCCTCAGACTATTAATGTCCAAAATTATCATATTACACAAATATCAGTTCAATAATTGAAATTTAAGCAAATACAATCGATTCTAGTGAGAAACATCTATGTTACTTATAGTAAGCTCTAGATAGCTATTGCCTCGATAGATCGGCAATGTCTGGATGTTATAGTTTGACTTGTACGTCTAAATCAAGCAATTCACATGTTGTACACAATACTAAATTTATCATTCACATAAGTATTCAATTATACACATATGTATATGTATTATGTATAATGCATGCTCAATAACATTCTCGGGTATTATCCTTAATCACAACTTATGATCATTCATACATTATAACTTGTATATATCTTGCTTTCTCTTAGGTTTACATCTCAAAGAACTTGATTATTCTAAATTCATCAATCAATCATTCTCTAATCCTTTTTCCAGTATTATATGATCACGTAATATCTAATTTCTCATTCATTCTTACTTAATTCACATTTCATCACCTTTAGATCACATTAGCATTCCTAAGAACACTTCGTTCCTATAATGACTCTAAATTTCCAAATTTTTGATACATAATATCATCAATTTATTCTTTAGTTAAAACCTTAACTAACAACCTAACATATCATAAACTTTATCAACTTATTCAAGCATCAAACTAGGTTCATTTCAAGCCTTATACAAGCCTAAACACACCATATGAAAGTACCTCATCATTGGTTATTTCAAACATCACTTAAAAGACAACATTTCACGTTAAAGGCCTTTCCCACAATCGTGGAGGCATTCCCACGATCGTGGGTTCAGCCATCAGAAACTTTCCAGCCATTTATTGCCTTTCCTATAATTGTGGACGCATTCTCATGATTATGGGTGACCATATTTGAAAATTCCAGCCAACTTCTTCTATGTTTTCCAAATTTTTAACTCCTAACAGTTACATTTAACACATCTTATACACAGTTCATCATTTCTACTTCATTTCCTCATTAAAATCATCTCCATTCCAACTCAAAAACATCCATAACATAATTTATAACCTATTGTTGATCATATACACAAAAACATAACATAATGATCCTCATTCATCCATCAAAATTTCAATACTCTTTCAACACCATTTTCAAGATCATTCCATCTCTAACTATCATCATATATGTTTCATTTTAAAACAAACCATGAAAAACCACAGCTTGCTTGTTTAACTCCAAACTTCTTCAAAACATCACATAACCTTAGCTTTCCACGCTTACACGATGATCAACTTTCAAAGAGGAATAGGTTAGGTTTTCTAATAATAAGAAGAAGATAGCAAGGATCTTGAAGTCGCTAGTGATGAATATTAACAAAACTCACGTTATGAGTTTGGGGTGTCAAGGTCGTGAATGGAGATAGAAAGAAGAAGGTGTGAGAATGAAGTAAAGAGTAACAAATGAAAGACAACGAAAATGGTCTTGTAAAGATGAAAATATACTTAAATAACCAAATTAATAAGTCACTTACTTAAGCTAACCGATATCTCTTAACATATAATCTATTTGTCTCCCAATTTCTATATCAATTGTCACCCAATTTTCCATGCCACTTGTCAATAAATCCTAAAGCCATGTATCACTCATTTATGTATCAATTATTTCTACTATCATTTGTTCATTTGTCTTGTCACTTAACATTTTTCCCAGTCCAAAAATTCACATAATTTTGTAAATCTCCCAATTTTAATAAATAATTTCGAATTAATAATTGAAATCATCATATCAAAATTCAAGACATAAAATTCACAATTCACATTATGATCATTTTATATCGTTCATCCCCCAAAAAATGTCCATTGAGTGCATGTACAATATTTGTAATGTGTATAATCAATATCCAAGTGTGTATGCTAATGATATGCATGTCAATGCAATGCATTTTGCTTATTCTAAATGTTATTTCTCATATGCAAAGGTCTAGGATCCTATGTCTTAACCCTTAGTTAGAAACGGGATAAGAGTTATATAGATCAACACTAGAGAGATATGGAGTACCGAGTAGGAGATAAAGTGTTTATAAGAGTATCACCTTGGCGAGGAGCGCTAAGGTTCAGTAAAAATGGTAAGTTAAGCCCCAGATACATTGGTCCCCCCTTAATCTCATATGGACCCAATAGTTGTGCACAATGCTTTGTCTTTTTGTAGACATAAATTAGCTATATTATGTAGGGTCATTTTTTGCTTATTTGGATTATGTTATATGCTCGACATTATTTGCATTTTGTTCTTCTCAATTTTTGGATATTGAATACTAATTGTATGATGTATCAGAGTGTTTTTAACTAGACCTTAAAAAGGAGTCACAAACATGGTTTTGCTGTTATGGCCCATAACATTGTTGGAATGCTTCATCTAATCTTCCAATGGATTCAAATTCAAGGAAAATAATTGCGATGTAATTATCATATGATATTGTAAAAAAGAATGTTCTGCTGAGATTCTGAGCTAGTAAAGAATAGTGGTCAGGTTGGGCTTTATTTCCCTTTATTTGTGCTTTTTTCTTCCTTATAAACTGCAAGCTTAGTTTAAATTAACTAGTTGATTTTGTAAGAAATTACCTAATTTTATTTCGATGGAGCCGATATTAATTGATACAGGTATTGAATGTTTACTCACTTGGTCACATTTGTTTCCCTAACTTGGCCTTGTAGAGCTCTCACTTACTTTTGAACATGTGATCATATTTTATACATGCTTTGAATCATATGATGGAAGTTAAATGTATGGTTTATATTCTCTTGGCATAACATCAGTACATATGGCATTTAGGCTTGGGCTCCAGCTTGGGTTAATCGGGTTCAAACTCAAGTTGGGGCCTTTTTTTAATTTGAGCTCAGGCTAAGTTTGGGCTCAAACTGCACAGGCTTAATTTCGAAGTCCGAAAATTATAGACAAAATGATGTCATTTTTATTTTTCATTTTTTTAAAACAAAGAAATCAACCGAATCAAGCTCGAATTGGGCTCGGGTGTCTCACTCAACCTACCCAACCTATTATCATCCTTAAACATCAATAACTCCATGCTAAAAATTGAGATGTTATTCTTAGTTTATTTAGAGGGAAAAAAATACAAATGTCAAGAATATAACATGACATATGTCGTAGAAAGGTCTCTTATAACATAACAATTTTTTAGGCTATTTTAGGTTGACGATATTGATATGTGTTTAATTGTTGATATATTTAATCATTTATATTTAGCGATTAATAACATGAAATTCCTTAAGATACTCACTTTAATTCATATGTGATTTCAGGTACAATTTAGAAGCAAAGAAATTAAAATGAGTTGAAAGCACTGTATTTGGGCCATTTTTCGAAGATTAATTTTTATTTGTCTTCATGGAGCGAGAAAAAGAAAATTAAAAGACAAGGAAAAATATAAAAATACAAAGAAGAAGAATGTTTGCTAAAAAAATGAAAAAAAATGAATAGTAGCCAAGGTAGAAACGATAGCACATTAAGGAGCAGTAGATAAACAAAACAACAGTGCAGCATACGTTTACATTGTTTAGGTTGAATGCAGGCGTTGTGCATACAGATGTGCATTTCATGCATAATAGGTCTTTAACAAAAGGTGAATAGTGAACTTGGACCAAGAAACTCTCCAATTAAATCATCAAATCAATGTACAGTAGCTAGAGAAGAGAGTGGCAGAAGAAGAAAAACAAGAAGAGAGGCGTAAGTAGAAAAGAAGAGAAGAGAGGGGCGGAGGAGTGAAGAGTGAATGGTGAGGGTGGTCATTGATATTAAATTGTTACATCAGTGAATAGTGCAGTAAATAGTGAAGTAAAGGAAGTTGTGGCATTGAAAGAAGAACAAAAGGGTTTTTGGATGGGGATGATTTTTGTGATGTTTAAGCTTTTTCTTGGGAGATCCATGAAAGGCTAAACGTCCTAATACCAGTTCTGAGGTGACATGAATGTCGTCGGCCCAGATTAAGTATTTTTATTGTTTTTGTTATTTCTTTCTCTCATTAAAATTGATTATGTTATCTTGTATGAATTTATTAGGTATTTGAATGATGATGATTTTAGTGCTCTATTGAATCTTTTTCATGAAAACTCATTATTAGAATTGAGTACAATACTTAATCATTGTATTTTTTATTCATGTGTAGTGACTAATGGTCCTGAATCATTAGAGATAACATAAAATAGGTTAAATAATTTGAGTTTATGTGATTATTGCCTAGATTGGTCTATTTTTATGATTCATAATGCGGTTGTCCGGATAAACTTAGAGAGCTTATTCTAGGTTTCCGATAGCTAGGGTTAATTAACGAGTGCTTCGTGGTTAGTTAGGAAGAAAAATCGGGATTAACAGAGCTTGTTGTTAATCTACGACTGATAATTCCTAAGAGAGATAAAAGAACTAAAAATAAATAAATTGTACTTAATTAGGGTGTAAGCCGAGACTGAACCAAAGAACTGGATCCCTACTAAATTCCCCAGTTTTTATCATTTTTTGCATGTTTTCTTTAATTTGTTTTCATTAGGTTTATTTTGTTTTATTTTCTTCCTAACTCCAACCCCCCCCCCCCCAAACATCAATTAATTTCATTTCATAAGCTATATGAACACTCTCTGTGGAATCGACCTAGACTCACCACTGCTGCAATAGTAGTCTAGTTATTTTATTTTAACTAGCGTTACAACGCATCTGTCAAATATACTAATTTATTATATATAATTATTTAAAATGAAAGAAGCTAACTCTTTAACATAGTCCAATTCAATATAAAATTGAAATCAACCATATGTAGGACGTAATTTGTCCCAATCAAATAACAATCTTGTCATAAATGAAGGAACATTTGGGATAAAAATAGAAGTTATTCAAGGTTGAGAAGTGATATTTGATATCACTTTATAAAGACTAAAACAAGTGAGAGAATTTTTAAGATAAAATAAAAGTACTATCAGAAGTTGTCAATTAGGGATTCAAAAAGTGAAACCTCGCATTTGAAAATTCATATAACTATATGTAGTCAAAGAAGAATGGTACAAGGAAGTCATATGACTACCATAATTTATGATCCTAAAATTGCTCATATTTTATTTACAAGGAAAAACATTACTCATGAATATCCACTTTCAATTGTAGATAATATTGACTTTAAGACGTTTGTTACTTCATTCTTGTTAAGATCCCTATTCATAATACTTTATGATATCTTTAAATTTTATGATTAATAGAAGAGAAAGATGTTGAACATATTGTCAATTGATATCGGCAAGTAATGATCACATTAGATATGTAGACATCTGGAAATCACAAGACAGGTTATATGGCTATCACATTGTAATATATTAACAATACTTGGACTTTATGTGCTCGCATCCTGAGCTAAATAATGTTTAAGAAATATATTTTGATTATTTTTTATATTGATTTTTGATATGTTTGGTCATTGAACTTACTTTTAATTAACATATTTATTTATGTTCCAAAACCTTATATAAGTGATAGATTAAAGACTTTTTTGGTTAATTATTTGATAGACTGGAGCATTGACATGAAATTATCAATAATAACTTTGGATAATTGCAGTACACATAATGCCATAATTGACAAAGTTAAGAATAATTTGTGGGACAAGAATTTTTTAATAGAAGGGAGGGTGCAATTTGAAATAGGATAATTTATCAAAGTGTAACACCAAAATGAGAAATTTGAGAAAACAGTAGGATAATTATGCATTCCTTATATTAGGAAGTTATACTTGGATTGACCAACAAGGTGGGATTCTACATTTAAAGTGCTTAACATAGTGATCAAGTTTATGAATCTGTTTTTTGTAATGAGAGTTGATAAAAGAAATTTATAAAAAAATAGAGGTGTTTAATGTTGTATCTAAATTGTTTTCTGATACAAAATAACTGCTCATATTTGTTTTTTAGCATATGTAAGATCAAATTAATATTATCTCAAAGGATCACTTATTCTAATGAAGCAATTTAAATGATTCAACTAGAATGATGAAAAATTCAACAATTATTAGAACGTGACTAATAATACCATAAAAATTATCACTATTCTGAATTCAAGCTACAAGATATTTATAGTTGAATATTGTTTTTAGAAATTGTATGGTGATCGAACTTCAGTACAAGTTAACACGATGAAGCACTTACGACAATATTTGTTTTCTTATTACAAATTAAGAATAGGTAAGGGTTTGATAATAGTAATTTAATATGAAGTTTAGTTTCTATTGATACATTTGTCCAAGCAAGAAAGTTACTGATTTAAATCTCATTTTGAAGGAATATATTAAGGAATAAAAGGCTAAGATTTCATTTATTAGGAAATAGTTGGATACATATTTGCGAGTTTGTTTTTTTCCAAATTTATGAGAATTTTGATATATTATTGTGGTGGAAGTTGAATAGAGGTTATTATTCGATTATACAAATAACTGAACTAAAGTTCTTACTTATCCCTATATTTACAATTGTTTCTAAATCTACTTTTAAAAGGAGTAGTCGAATAATGAGTCCTCATTGTACTTCACTTCATCTGACAATTTTAATGGTCTTAATACATAAGTTGGTTATGTAATGAAAAGATTCAAGGTAAACTCTAGTTTATAATTTATATACATTTATGGCTTAAATAATTTTTATCATATAATTTATACTTTTTTAATATTGCAATAAGTATAAATAATATGGATATAGATTAATTTATAGATTATTATGGATGCTTATTCGAAGAAATGTTGTCTATTATTTTTTAATCAAATTATTGTATAATTAAATACTTTATTTAATTATAATCTTTTTAAATGTAGAGAAAATGATGTAAAGTGTTGGCGATTTCCACTCAGAAAAAGATTGGCAATTTATATAGTTGTGATGAATATAAAATTCTTATTAATAGAGGTTTATGTTTTTTGGCATTTTTGTGGAACTTATATGTGCTTGCCCATTTACATATTGTTCTTTTCCTACTTGAATAACAAACATTTATTAAGTCTTCATATCAATTTTGGGTATTCTATAAACTTAGATCAACTTCCTTAACTTCATCTTGAGTAGGAAGCCTGGAAATGTAAGCTCATATTATAGGTAAACTATGAATAATCCAATTCAGATAACGCAACATCCTAGTTTCATAGGCCAAAAACTTGTAATTTGTAACAAATGGTAATTTTATGAGACTTTTATACAATGGATAGTATTTTGCAATAAAAACCTTTTGGATATGTGATTTTACATTGGTGTAAACAAATATGGTTTTATATGTTTGTGAGTTATCTGGAATTGTGTTACATATAAAAAGAGAGGTAATGAGGAGAATACGTGAATGGAAGATAATACAATGAACCAGAAAAAAGGAGAGAAAGAAGATAATAAGAAGAAAGAGAAGAAAGGAGATATAATCATTTCATTGTTAAATTTCATATCGATTATTACAACGGTGTAAAGTATGGTCCCTCCTCTCACAGTAAACCATATGTAACATTGTAATATTTTCATATCACTTAAGTAAAATGTACCATTTTGTATTATTATAACATGGAGTTGTCTCTTCCTTCTACTTACGTGATACCATTTCTCTATTTTTTATGACATATTTGCGTGAGCATATCTCCATTACACCAGTAGTTGAGTTACAAATTTATTATGATATTTCACCACCATACGATCCAAGATCATTTCAGAGTTACTGTCTATACGTAAAAGTGTCATAGGTATTTTTGTAAAGATCAAATATCATCTTGCTACACGTTTTTTAAGTTGAGACACCTGAAATATTGAATAAGTGAGGGTCCTTGGGAGAAGCAGCAGTTTATATGCCATTTACCCACATTCTCTATGATTTGATGTGGACTGTACTATAGTGGAGAGAACTTATGATTGGTTCTACTTCACAATGAATGTTTTTAGGAATACCCATTATCCAACCTCGAATTTCTCCTTTGTTCTTCTCTTGTTTGCCTATTTTTCCATCTTATTTTAACAGGAAATCTAGCAGTGGCTAAGGATGTTTCCATATCTTTCATCATTTGATCTACCATCAGATTCTTAGAAACCTTATCAAAGTAGCGAACATATATAAGGGAAGATAACCGTATAGATATATGATATATCATGTTATATCACATTTCTGCCAATGATATATAGTCGCACCATCTATGGGAGTGTCTCCATAAAAGCATCATGGGTAAGTCTTTAGGATTTTATTAATTATCTTTGTTTGCCCATCTGAATAAGGGTGATACACAGTTGAAAAGTTTAAGCTCACTCTTTGTAACTTGAAGGTTTCTCTCTAGAACGTGCTTAAGAAGAAAGGATCACTATTACTTACCATGCTTTTAAGCATTGCATAGAGCTTATAGATATGATCCAAAAATGTTTGGGCTATCTCAGATGCAGTAAAAGCATGTTTGTATACTTATTAAATATGTCTATTATAACCAGACTATTTGATTTTCCTCTAGATTACTACAATCCTTCTATAAAGTTCATAATAGTCTATTCCATACACCCAACTGGAATTGGTAGAGATTGAAGATTCTCAAGAGCAGCAAGGTTCTCATGTTCACTTCTCTAGTATATGAGGTATTTTTGAATATAATTTCTCATATCTTTGTTTAGTCCCTTTCAGTAAAAGACATTTTGTATCTTCTTAATTTTTATTGTAACTCTTGAATGCCCTCTTTATGGTTCATCATGGCTTATGGAGATTAGTTTCCTTAATAGGTTACTATAGAAACTAATTACTAATCTTCCCTTCTACCTAAATAATACTTCTTTCTACTTATATTTGTTGGAGATCAATTCTCCTATTTTTAGCTTCCTAATGATATCTTAAATGGTTAGGTTCTTCCATAAGCTTCATTTAATCTCATCTAATAGTTATGTATATTCCTAAGATACTGATCAAGTGAGCAACTTAGTACTAGTTATCTTTGATAAAATGTTTGTTGCCTTGTTTTTCTTCCAATTTATATATAACACTTTAAAGTCATATCGAAACAACTTAGGTAGTTATGTTTGTTAAAAGGGAGTTCAGATTTTGTATTCAAGCAAATACTTGAGGCTTTGATGATTAGTATAGACTTGAAATGGTCTTCCATTAAGGTAGTGGTGCCATTATTTAATTGATTTAATGATTTCCGAAAATTCCTTCTTATAAATGGAGAGCTTTAAGTGTTTAATAGCTAATGTCTTGCTTAAGTGCATAATAAGATGTCTTTCTTATTGGAGAACAACTTTTATACATATGTCACATGTGTCAGTTTTTATAATAATTGGTTAGGAGAAGTTAAGCATGACTAGTACCAAAGATGTCACAAGGACCCTTTTCAACAGTTCAAATGTTCTTATTATTTCTCTCCCCAATTCCACTATTTGGTTGCTTATCTCTTTAATAACTTTGTCAGAGGTCTAACCATGCCTGTATAATTTCTATTGAACTTTCGAGAATAGTTAATAAGCCCTAAGAATCCCCTTAGCTCCTTAAGTGGATTTGGTATTGGCCATTTATCGATGGTTTCTATCTTTCTTTCATTAATATCCACTCCTTTATTTGAAATTAAATTCAAGCATTCAATTTGCTTTGCCCCAAATACACATTTAGGCCCCCTCATGAACAACTAATGGGCTTAGGGAGTTATCATTGCCTCTCAAAGATGCTTTAGGTATTGAAAGAAAGAGTCGTTCAATATTAAAATGTCATAAAAATAGAACGCAATTCCTCAAGAATGGTATGAATATCACATTCAATAAACTGTGAAAAGTTATTAGGGGTATTGGTCAATATAAAGGACATCATTAAGAACTCATAACGATCTTCTAGATTTTTGAAAGGTGCCTTAGTTGTATCTTCCTCATACATCCTAATTTGGTGATAACTAGATCTCAAATGAAGCTTAGAATGCTAGCTTGATCTATGTAATTCATCTAACAACTCTTCAATTATAAGTATAGGGAACTTATCATTGATTTTGTGCTTATTGAACACCCTATAATCAACTCACATTCTCTAAGAATTATCTTTCTTTGTCGTTAATACTATTGAAAAGACATAGGAACGAAAGTTATGTTCGATAAACCCTTTTTAGATCAATTCCTTGACTATCTTCTATATGGCATCCTTTTGCTCTCTGGAGGATATATAAGGCCTAATATTAATTTCTTACATCCCTTCCTTTAATCTAATGATATAAGCTTATGCTCTGTTAAGAGGTAAATAATGAGGTTCCTCTAATACAACCTTAAATTCAACCAATATTTCTTCTAACTCATCAAATGTATTAGATTGCTCCTCTAAATTCATCTACTACAACTAATACTCTAGGGGATGTGTCATTTGCTTCATTTACAATCCCCCAACTTTAGACCCTTTTAATATCTTATTCAACTCTTTTCTTGATACTAACTTAGTCTTTTTGTTTAAATTTCCTTTCAACGTCACCTCTTGGTTTTCCTACTTAAACTTCATAGTTTTGGTTTAAAAGTTATACGACAAAATTTTTAGGGTTTTCAATTATTGTACACCCAATACCATATCACGACCCTCTAAGGCGATAACTAATGCATTTATTAAGGATGACAATCATTGCATGTTTCACACAAAACCTTTAAAATATTGATAACAATTCAGTTCAAGCACACCTCTTACAGTATATATAGCAAATATTGTTTCCAATTTACTTTGACTCCTCCTTACTATTACTTCATCCAAGAAATTGTGTGTGATCTATATATATATATATATATATATATATATAGGCTTCCTCTGATGGTAGCCCACCCCTCTCATTAGTTTATATTCATCTTTAGCCTTTGCTCCAATCATAATTTAGAAAGATACACTGGATGTACTGGTTCTTCCTAAGTTTCGTCTACTAGCTCTCCTTCTTCCTTCTCCATATTGTATTTTCCTTTTATTATATACAAATGTAGTAACTTCTTCTTACACTTACATGTGGGAACATCACACTCATCGCATCAAAAATATTGCCCCTTTACTTTTCTCTCATTAAAATCCCTATCACTAACTATGGTAGAATTTTTAGAGCTTTTAATGAAGTTAGCTCTAGCTACACTTATTTGGGCTCTTAAGATAGGCAAGATTCATCTTTCAGATAGGCAAGATTCATCTTTCAGATGGAGTTCTTGTTGCAGTTATGGCATCTTCCCTCCTTTAGCTCCCACATCGATGTTATTCTGGCATAAGCCTAAAGCTGGTTTACTATTTATGTTAAAAGGTAAGAAAGTGGTATGAATTGTTATCACAGCTTCCTAGTTTCTCGTTAAAGATTATGCTTATTGCAGGTTGCATAGCTCCAAGAGTTTTACCGTCACTTCCAATTCTAGTCACAATCCTTTTAGGAAAAATGTATCAAGTACTCTTCAAAGAGTGATAGTTTGTTGGAGTATTTATCAAATTAAACACAATACCATTGCACCAATCCCTCTTATTTAAATTCCTTGAAGTCACCTACTGAGTCTTCAAATATCTCTTTATCGAATCTAGGTTTGAACGAGCTAACAAGTTTCTCCACTCTCTAGGTTCCCTTCTAATTCAATTTCTCGTTATAACTTGGTACCATTCCTAAACTAGTCTCTTTAAGTATATAACCACTATTCTCACCTTAAGATTATAAAGTGCGTGAACAACTATAAACACTGCTCATACTTGTATACGCATCCCTTAATTTGGTTTTCATTAGATATTAGGAAGTCAATTTTACTAAATTTAGTCGAGATTGTGTACCCTTATTTGTCAAATGAATTTTTTGTAGAAAGTATCACATTTTCCTTTCCGAGTGAAATTTGGTCCTTGTTTCTTCCAAAAGTTTGTATAAATTGATGAAAACATAGATTTCAATTCTCCCAATTCTTTTTCTTGTTTGTTAGTTTTAATATGATTTTCTAGTAATAACTTCCCATTCTACATTTGATTTTCTAGTAAAACTTAAATGCTTTCCTTAATTCTTTTCAGCTACGCACGTCAGGTTCTTTCAATCATGTCATAAGTTCTTTGAGATTCTTCTATTTTAATTACATGTAAGATGAGAAGTAACATAAGGGGTATGTGAGTGGAAGATAATATAGTAGTTATTGGGGAAAGGGGGTCGCATAACTGAAGCAATAAAACAACCTAACCAGTAATATACCAGGACTAATTCATCTTTCCCTACTACCAATAAAATAGGATATCTAAAATAGCCAATCAAGCACAATATCATAACACAACAATAATAAGAGTGATAAAAATAACAACACAGAGGCACCAAAATTTTTAACATGGAAAACCCAACCGGGAAAAACCACGGGACCTAGTCCAGTTAAAAAATCCACTATATCAAAATAGGTACACACAGTCATCACCAACGTGAGGATACACGTCATAGGATCAAAAATACATCTTCTAAATACACACTTTAAAGTCTAAGTGGGTTGGAAGGATCTTACAAAATAAAGTGACCAATCTAAAAACCTAAATTGGTAGATATGTAGAACGCATTGAGAGGAACTTGTAGCTAAAATTTCATCTTCATTAGACTCCATTTGACCCTCCGATCAAGGCTTCAAAGGTGCTACACTTCTCTTTTCTCTCTCAAAGGTCAAAATCACCAAAGCAATAATTTTCTCTCTCCTCCTCTCTTGATTGTGCCAGCTGCACACTTCAAGAGAAAAATAAGGGTTTTCTTGTTTTGTTGGTCAAAATACCAATAGGAGTGAAAATGGGTATTTAGGTCATAAGCCACAGAATTAGAGGGAATTATTTTTGGCCCAACAATCTCCCACTTCACCTCAATTGGGGGCCAAAACCAAACTAGTTTCTTGTCTACGAAATAAGAACTTATTTCTCAGCACTGCCTTAGTCAACATATCTGCACTATTAGCATTAGTGTGAACTTTCTCAAGGAATAACAGCTTGGACACCAACACATCCCAAGTCCAATGGTACCCCACATCAATGTGTTTAGACCAAGTATGAAATGTGGAATTCTTACTGAGATCAATAGCACTCTGGCTGTCACAATAAACCATATACTTATCTTGCTTCATGTCCAACTCTTGTAAGAACTTCTGCAACCAAAAAGCTTCCTTACAAGATTTAGTAACTACGGTACTCTTCCTCTGTAGTAGACAAGGCAATATATTTCTACAGCTTACTTTGTCATGACACTGCTTTCCCTATAAAAATCATCAAATATCCAGATGTGGAACTCCTATAATCAATATCACCTACCAAGTCAGCATCTTTATATCCATCTAACATGGTCTTCCCATTGCTAGAGCAAAGACATAATCTAGAAGTACTTGTGAGATACCTAAAAATCCACTTAACTGTATTCTAATACTCTTTACTAAGATTGGAGAGAAACCGACTAACCACCCTAACTGCATAAGCTATATCTGTCCTAGTGCAAATCATAGCATACATCAAGCTACCAACTACTAAAGCATAAGGAATTTTCTTCATGTCTCCTTTGTCAGTCTCACTTTTAGGGCATTGTTTTATACTCAACTTGAAATGAGCCGTAAGTGGAGTAGAGACTTCCTTAGCTTTACTTATGTTAAACCTATTGAGGACCTTCTCAATATATTTCTCTTGAGATAACCAAGGCTTCCTATGTTGCCTATTATGAGAAATCTTCATACCAAAAATCTTTCGAGCAAGACCTAAATCCTTCATTGCAAAGGATTTGCCCATCTCCTTTTTCAACCTATTAATCTTCACAGTATCATAGCCAATAATCAACATATCATCAACATAAAGCAAGAGAATGATGAAATCATCATCAGAAAAATTCTTCACAAATACACAATGATCAATTATAATCCTTTGATACCCCTGGTCTGCCATAAAGGAGTCAAACTTCTTGTACCACTGTCTCGGAGTTTGTTTCAACATATACAAACTCGACATACATGGTTCTTTTTGCCTTTATCTTTGAATCCCTCTGACTCTCCATATAAAATTTTTCTTCCAAATCACCATGTAAGAAGGTTATCTTTACATGAAGTTGCTCAATCTCTAGGTTCAAACTAGCGGCTATACCAAGGACAACTCAAATAGAAGACATCTTTACCACAGGGGAGAATATCTCTTCAAAGTCTACAACTTCTATTGATTGAAAACCTTCATAACCAATGTGGCCTTTTACCTCAAATGTGAGTTGTTCTCATGCATCTTTAGTCTATACACCCACTTGTTCTTGAGTCCTCTTGCTATTTGGCAACTTCACTAGATCATAAGTGTGGTTTTTATGCAAGGATTTAATCTCATCTTGAATGGTTGCTAACCACTCTTCTTTCTTCTCATGATCAAGAGCCTTACATAAGACTCTGGTTCTCCACCATCTGTTAACATAACAATCTCATTTGGATTATACCTAGTGGAAGCTCTCCTATCTCTAGTGGACATCCTCGGCTCAATAAAAGGTGATGGAGCTGATGGTGACTCTAGCACAAGAGTAGGAATATCATCAACCACATCATCCTACTCTGTTCCGGCTCCCTCTTCATGAGCATCAACTGGTTATGGAAGGACTGGATTTAAGTTAGCAGGGATTTCATGTTGGGCCCCAAAATTCTTTTTATTTATTATTCGTATTATTGATTTAATCATTTTATTACTTTTAGAGTTGAGTTGCTAAATTAGAAAATATTAATAGGGTATTGAATGTAGAAGTTGGAATTTCAAATAGAGAGTTAGAGTTAAGTTAGCTTAAGGAGTAAGTTAGCTTGAAGGAGTAAAGCCATAAAAGACAAAAGAAGGGCAAAATTGGGAGAACAAGACTAAGGAGGGGCAT
>JAOSBN010000004.1:6375109-6397157 GCA_027563595.1 Erythroxylum suave | reverse complement strand
CGTTCATTTGTTTCTAACATTATTATTATTTGATTGTCATCAAAATTGATCATCGTAAAGTCCTCTTGACTTAACATTTATGTGACAAGCAGAGTCCCTTCAAAGGTAGTTGAAGTTACTCCATATGAGATATGGATTGACAAAAAGCCCTATCTTTCTCATATGAAAGTTTGGGGTTTTCCAGCTTACGTGAAGAGGATTCAATCAGACAAGCTTAAATCGAAATCTGAAAAAATGTTTGTATATAGGATATCTTAAAGAAATAATTAGATATCAGTTCTATAATGCTTTATAGAAAAATCATGTTGTCTTTTTAAAGAAAGAGTTTATTCTAAAAGAAGACAGTGGGAGAAAAGTTGAACTTGATGAAGATGCATGAAGCTCAAACAGGCATAGATTAATTGCCCGAACCTGAAATTGTTGTTCACAGAGATGAGATAATAGTTGAACCTTTTGACACACAAAATGTTCGTAGGTCAAGTAGGATACCCAATATTCTAGAGAGATATGACTTTCTCGTAAGTGAAAAAAATGATGTATTGCTCATAGAAGACGATAAACCTACAACCTATAAAGAGGCTCTGAAGAGTTCAGAATCTAAAAAATGGCTTAAAGCCATAAAATCCGAAATGGATTACATTTATGAAAACCAAGTATGAACTTTGGTTGACCCACCTGAAGGGCTAAAATTCATAGGGTACATGTGGATTTTCAAGAAGAAAATCAACATGGATGGTAATGTGATTACCTAAAAAATGAGGCTAGTCGTTAAAGGTTATCTTCAAAGACAAGGAGATGACTATGACAAGACATTTAGCTTCATATCCATGCTTAAATCCATTAGAATACTCCTAGCCTTTGTTGGTTATTGTGATTATGAAATATGACAAATGGATGTGAAGATAACTTTCCTAAATGAAAGCTTAGTTGAGGATGTATATATGATACAACTTGAGGGCTTCGTATCCAAAGATGGCAAAAGGGTACGCAAGCCTCAGAAATCTATTTATGGGTTGAAGCAAGCATCTAGGAGTTGGAACATCCGATTTGATTAGACAATCAAAGAGTTTGGTTTCTTATAAAATCCTGATGAACCTAGTGAGTACAAGAAGGTTAGTGGGAGTGCTATCATATTCCTTGTATTATATGTGGATGACATATTACTAATAGGAAATGATGTCTCATGTTTGCAATCGGTCAAATTTTTGTTGTCCCATAATTTTTCCATAAAAGACCTTGGAGAAACAACTTATAAATTGCAAATAAGATCTATAGAGATAGATCAAGGAAGTTACTAAGTCCTTCACAGTCGGCATACATCGATAAAGTAATAAAGAGGTTTAGCATGGAGCAGTCCAAGAGAGGGTTTCTTCCTATGACTTATGGGATAAAACTCTCAAAATTTATGTCCCAAGACACAATATGAGAGGACTCTCATGAGTATGATCTCGTATGCATTGACAATAGGATCAATCATGTATATTATGATATGTACGAGATCCTATATATCGTATGCTCTAAGTGTTACGAGCATATATCAATTAGATCCCAATGAGTGCCACTAAGTGGTTATCAAGAATATCCTGAAGTGCTTGAGAAGGACTAAGGATGTATTCTTAATATATGGAAATGGAGATCTTGTAGTAAGCGGACATAAGGATGTCAGTTTTCAATGTAAACAGGATGACTCCAAATCCCAGTCAAGTTATGTTTTCATACTGAATGGTGGAGCAGTCAGTTGGAAGACTTCTAAACAAGAGATGACTGCAGATTCGACGACCGAATTAGAGTACATTGTAGTTGCAGAAGTAGAGAAAGAAGCTATTTGGATCAAGAAGTTCATAATGGAAATTGAAGTGGTTCCGAGCATAGTAGACCCAATACTATTGTACTGTGACAAAAATAGGGCTATTGTTCAAGCCAAGGAACCAAGGTCTCATCAGAGGTCTAAGTATGTACTTAAGAGATATCACCTGATCAGGGAGATAATTGATAGAGGTGAAGTGAAGATAGAGAGAGTGCCCACAGATCAGAACATCACTGATCCTTTGACTAAGCCACTTCATCAAATAAAATTTGATTATAGTGTACTCGCCTATGGTATTAGATACAGAAGTGATAACCTTTAGTGCAAGTGGGAGATTGTTAGAGTAGTGCTCTAAAGGCAATCACCTTTAGCACTTTTGTACAAATTTTATTTTGAGTAATAAACCGAAAGACAATTTTTGATTAATTTGATAGTCATTTATATATGAATTGATATCGATCTTAAATTGAATTAATGAAGTCCATAATCCAAAACATAGCATGAAGGAAATTATGATGATATCATGGTAATGAGATTCCTATCATGTGCAACTATGTCAGTATCTAAATAATCTCTAGTCACAAGATTAATAAAACAGGACATTATTAATCCAGATAAACTAGCACATATTACACTTCTTGAATTTGATCAAGCAGTGGATCTCATACATTGTAAGCCTAAGATATTTAGAGTTAACATGTGGATGCTTACTAAGAGTAGTAAGTACATCAAATGACTTATTATGAGATTATCATATGGATGATCTATAAAATGTCAATGATCAATCCCATCATAGCAATGGTGCAAATATCCTTAGACTTGAGATACTCAAGGATATCTTGGATACTAATTCTATGCTTTGTCATCATTCCTTGTTACCTCAAGATGAGGTCATTCTTAGGGTGGTGATTGGGCACATCTAATAGAGGGAGATAATACCCGCGGCCTCTATTCGAGGTCATTACTCGGGAGTTTTTGGCCAGAGCAATTATGTGTCATAAAGAGATTCTTCAATGACACATAGAGTAATGAAATCCTAGGACAAGAACTAATATCACTTGGACTAGATGTGACATATTCAGTCTAATAGAAGTTAACACATAACCCATACTACAAACCAAGTAGGGTATATAGTGAAAGGATTAATTGTATGGTAATTATCTATGGAAATGTTCATAAGTTAGATAATTAACTATCAAAGAGTTTATGTATTAATCCACTTATATTTTAGTAAATTAGAGTCATGAAACCATTTTTTCTTGAATTAAGAGTTAATTCATATGCCTAAAATAACTGAAAACCTAAAGGTCACACGCATAAAAGATCGGATGAAAAACATAGTGTGTATGGCTGGTTTTAAGTAGCCCACGATTATGAAACGATCATGACAGAAGGCACGACTTAGGTACATAAGTGAGTTCTTTACTTATGTACTGAGTAGTCTAACTAGTTCTTACACACTTAAGTGAGACAGAAAGGGCTTTAGAAGGGTTCTAGATATTGAGAGAAGAGGTTTTGAGTAGTCTTCATGTAATTTACGCAATTGTTGCATAAATCTACTTGCATACAAGATAACCTTCATCTTTCTCTTCATTTTGAGCATCTACTTGAACTCATCTAGTTTGGTGCTCAAATCGCCCTTACACATTGTTTCTTCTTCATCTTTGTGTGTTCTTGGGTGATCAAGGAAGGGTTAGGTGTTTGCAACAACCCAAACAAGGAGAAGAAACAAGAAAGGAGGATAAACAAAAGGTGAAAGGTTTTAAATTCCATGTTTTTTTATATGTCTGTGCATGCATGTATGATTCTAGCTTTTATGGGTTGTTATGGTGTCGGAAGCTAGATTTTGAAACTTCCACAACATTCTCTTGCATGGGATGCATGCCTACATGGCAAACCCAATAGTGGTATCAGAGAAAGTTTATACATTTATTAGATGATGTATTGAACATGTGCAAAATATTTGCTGGGTTGTGACTAACATGCATATTGATTTGGAATAATTCGTGTAAACTATAGAAAATTTATTTTTCTGATCTTTTTTACAAAAACATTTATAAGATGTTATGTTATGTTTTTGTCAAAGGAAATTGCAATTGAATGTCATTTGCTATTTTATTTTGAATTAATATCCAATCTGTTCAAAATAGGTTTTTGGCTCATGGACCACACAAATGGGGGGAATTATTTTTGGCCCAACAATCTCCCCCTTCACCTCAATAGGGGCAAAACTAAACTAGCTCTTGTCTACAAAACAAGAGCTTATTTCTTGGAACTGCCTTAGTCAACATATCTGCACCATTATAATCAGTGTGAATTTTCTCAAGGAATAACATCTCGAACTCCAACACATCCCGAAGCCAATGGTACCTCAAATCAATGTGTTTAGACCTAGTATGAAATTTAGAATTCTAACTAAGTTCAATAGCATTATTGCTATCACAATAAACCACATACTTATCTTGCTTTATGCCCAAATCTTGTAAGAACTTCTGCGACCAAAGAACTTCCTTACAAGACTCGGTAACTATGATGTACTCTACCTCTATAGTAGACAAGGCAATACATTTATACAGCTTACTTTTCCATGACACTACTCACCTTACAAAAATCATCAAGTATTTAGATGTGGACCTCCTATTATCAATATCACTTGCCATGTTAACATCTGTATATCTATCTAACATGGTCTTCCCATTGCCAAAGCAAATATTCAACTTGGAAGTACCTATGAGATACCTGAGAGTCCACTTAATTGCATTCCAACACTCTTTACTAGGATTAGAGAGAATCTGACTGACAACCCCAACTTTATGAGCTATATTTGGCCAGGTGCAAACTATAGCATACAACAGGCTACCAATTACTGAAGCATAAGGAATTTTCTTCATGTCTTCTTTTTCTTTCTCACTTTTAGGGCATTGTTTTATACTCCACTTGAAATGACCAGCAAGTGGAGTAAAGACTTCTTTAGCTTGCTCATATTAAACCTATCAAAAACCTTTTAAATATACCTCTTTTTAGATAACCAAAGTTTCCTATGTTGTTTGTCATGAGAAATCTTCATTCCAAGAATTTGTCTAATTGTACCCAAATTCTTTATTGTAAAGGATTTGCTCAACTCCTTTTTCAACCTATTAATATTTACAATATCATGGCCAATAATCAATACATCATTAACCTAAAGCAAGAAAATGATGAAATCACCATCGAAAAAATTCTTCACAAATACACAATGATCTGCTGTAGTCTTTTGATACCCTTGGTCTTTCATAAAGGAGTCAAACTTCTTGTACCACTACTTCGGAGCTTGTTTTAACCCATACAAACTCTTGTTGAGATGACATACAAGGTTCTCTTTGCCTTTCTCTTTGAATCCCTCTGGCTACTCTATATAAATTTCTTTTTCTAAATCACCATGTATAAAGGTTATCTTTGCATCAAGATGCTCAATCTCCAAGTTCAAACTAACTGCTATACCAAGAGCAACTCAAATAGAAGTCATCCTTACTATAGGGGAGAATACCTCTTCAAAGCCTACACCCTTCTGTTGACTGAGACCCTTCACACCCAATATGGCCTTGTGCCTCGGTTGTGAGTTTTTTTCATGAATCTTCAATTTATAAACCCACTTGTTTTTTAGTGTCCTCCTGCCAATTGGCAACTTCACTAGATCATAAGTGTGGTTTTCATGCAAGGATTTGATCTCATCTTGCATGGCTGCTAGGGATTCATCCTTCTTCTCATGATCAAGAGCATCATCATAAGACTCTTGTTCTCCACCATCTGTCAACATACAAACTCATTTGGATTATACCTAGTGGAAGGTCTCCTGTCGCAAGTGGACCTCCTCAACTTAATAGGAGTTTATGGTGACTCTGGCTCAAGAGTAGGAATATCATCAATCTCACCATCCTGCCCTATCTCAACTCTCCCATCATGAGCATCAACTAGTCATAGAGGACTGGATCTAAGTTAGTAAAGATTTCAACTAAAGGTTTTGGCTTCACTTTTCCCCAAATCTTCGGCGGTCTGATCTTCAAAGAAGATAACATCTCTACTTCTGACCAACTTCTTCTCTATCGGATCCTATAATCTGTAACCAAATTCTTCATATCCATATCCCAAGAAAATGCACTGCTTGGATTTTCCATCAAGTTTTTATTTATTATCTTTAGGATTATAAACTAATACCCTACAACCAAAGACTCTTAAATGTTTAAAAGCACATCTTTCCCCATCCAAACTCTCTATGCAATATCACCATCCAATGGAACTAATGGAGATAGGTTGATCACATTAAAATCTGTCCACATGGCTTCACCCCAAAAAAATTTAGGCAGTTTAACATTAGATAGCATACATCTAACACTTTCGGTAATTGATCTGTTCATTCTTTCTACTATATCATTCTGCTGAGGCATCTTTTGGAACACTCTTCTCAATTCAAATACCATGAGACTTAAAATATTCCTTAAATAATCCCCTATATTCACAACCATTATCTACCTGAACATACTTCAACTACTTGCTAGTCTCTCTTTCAACTTTACGGTGAAAAGCTTGAACATCTCCAAAACATGGTCTTTAGATTTCAACACAAAACACCAAACTTTTCTAACAAAGTCATTAATGAATGTAAAACAAAGTATAAAGCATAACCAAAAGATCTATCTTTCATATAACATGCATTAGTATGCACCAACTCTAAGTGACTGGACTTTTTAGATGGAGAAAAATTTTAAAATGCAACCATATGTTTTTTTTTCCATAAGTGCAATCAACCCAAGGTTTTAAAACATTACCTTTGACTTCTGGGAGAAATTTCTTTTAAGTACTTGGAGTCCCTCAGCACTCATATGTCCAAGCCTTATATGCCAAAGATCAATGAAGGAATCGTGGGTTGCATTCACTTTTACATTCTTCAACTTTGCATGCATCAAATACTAATTATTATACTTCTTTCCTCTAGCAACAATGAGACTCTCAAGTGTGAGTTTCCATTTACCATCACCTTCAGCGATGTGATAACCTTCATCATCAAGCTTCCTAATGGAGATAAGGTTGAGACCCATATCAGGAACATATCTCACATTTTTCAAGACAAAAGTACAACCAATGTCTGTATCCAAGAATACATCTCCCATGCTAATAATACTGCATGAGGCATCATTTCCCATCCTTACATAGTCAAAGCTTCCCACAGTGTAAGATGAGAAACACTATCAGTGAGGGGTTACATGATATGATGCACTTGAGTTAATGATCCAATTATAATCATGACTTGCAACACTAACTAAACCATCGTCATAATACACAAACAAGTCATCCTCGGTAGTCACTACTATTATAGTATCCTCTTCATCACACTATTCCTCTTTCTTGCCTTTACCTTTTTCCCATGACTTTTATCTCTTAAGCAATCTACATTGATTCTTGTAATGCCTATACTTTTGCCAATGAAAGCACCAAAAAATTTTCTTAATGGAAGCACCAGATATTTTTCTTTGACTTAGATCTTCCTCTAGATTTATCATTTCTATAGTGGGGCTCTTTGCTTTTGGTTCTATCTTTTCTATCACTAGAGCCTGTGACTCAGACTTAATGCTATGTTCTTTTATTATGACTTCTTCATTCATCAATGCATCAAAAACTTGTTCTAATTTCAGAACACCATTTGGCATAAAGTTGCTGATAGACACCACTAATGTTTCTCAATTGTCAGGGAGCAAGTTGAGTAATAACAGAGGCTACACCTCATATCCAAATTCAGCCTTAGTTTGACTACCTGATTTAATAGGCCCTGGAAGGTGCTTAAGTGTTAATTCATGTCACCATGTTTCAACAAAGCAACTTTATTCCTGCTAGTCTTCCTTTCATATGTATTTTCCAATTTTTGCCAAAGTACATCAGCCCTTGTTTTTTTGGAAAAATGGTGAAAGACATTATGGTCTTTCCAATGTCTAATTGTGCCAACACACTTTCCATGCTTGTCATTCCGTTATGCATGTCATTCTGTTGTTTATCAGTTATAGAACTTGGTCTAACATCATCTCCTAGAACAGGATCAAATAAATCTTTACAAGACAGTAAATCTTCGATTCTAGGCTTCTAGATAGAATAATTAGCAATCAATTTAATCATCAAGCATGATGTTGAATCTTCCATTTTATCAAGAAAAATATTCAACCACAAGCTCTAATACCACTTGTTAGGGAGGGGGTCACACAGCGAAAGTAATAAAACAACCTAATTAACAATATACTAGTACTAATTCATCTTTCCCTACTACCAATAAAATGAGATATCTCAAAACAACCAACTAAGCAAAATATCACAATAACAATAATAATAAGACTGATAAAAATAACATCACAAAGACGCCAAGATTTTTAACGAGGAAAACCCAACTAGGAAAAACTGTGGGACCTAGTCTAGTCAGAAACTCCACTATATCAATAATGGTACACACAGTCATCACCAACAGGTGGATACACATCATAGGATCAACAATACATCTTATAAATACACACTTTAAAGTCTAAGTGGTTGGAAGGATCTCACCAAAAAAAGTGACCAATTTGAAAATCTAAACCAGTAGATATGTAGAGTGAGTTGAGAGGATCCCGTAGCTAAAATTTCATCTTTATCAAACTCTGTTTGACCCTCGATCGAGGCTTCAAAGATGCTACACTTCTCTTTTCTCTCTCAAAACTCAAAACTACCAACACAATAATTATCTCTTTCCTTCTCTCTTAATTGTGTCGACTGCCCGCTTCAAGAGAAAAATAAAGGTTTTCTTGTTTTGTTGGTCAAACTACTAATGGGAATGAAATTTGGTTTTTAAGTCATGGGCTAAACAATTTGTGGGAATTATTTTTGTCCTAACACAGACTGAGGTTTAATCTATGATTTTCCATCTCTTTTCTCTACCTCTTAATATTGTTTTTAGATTTTCTTGTTTTATTAATCAGCCTAATCGTTCCTAAGACTAATTTCACAAGGTTTTCATCTTAAAAGATCTGAGATGGTCTATCACTCCAATTTATTGGTGCTTATGCTCTGTTTATTAATTATGTTTTATGCTTTATTATTAATAAGTTTCTTGTCATTTAAGAAATAAGACTTTGTCAGAATTAGGATTTCATGACTTGATCAATTAAATATTTTGATCTTTAACATTTTCTTGTTTGCCAAAAATTTTGATTTGTTATCTGAATGATAGGATAATACTATGAGTGACTTAAGGTATTCACTGATCATAGTGTCAACCAGAATCAGTCCTTTATTCTGTAATCGTGGTTGACCATTTTCAGTAAATGCCCTTAACTAACATCCTAATAAAACAGTCGCTCGAAATATATTCATGTTGCTGGAATTATTTTTATTTATTTAAGTCTATTTAATTCATTTTCATAATGTTGAATAGGTATAACAGATATTTATGGACTTAGTTTGGATATATTGGTTAGTGTTTTATTAAATAGTTAAGCCTAATAGTGTTATTACCCCAATAATTATTAATTGTGTGGCATTTACATCTTATGTCCTTAAAGGGGGACTACAAGGGAGTAATTGCCACAATAAAACATTATTAAGATGACTAATTAATTGTAAAAAGATATTGTCTTATACTAGCGAATACCCTCTCTTTTCCTTTCTCTTTCTCTTTCTCTCTCTTTTTTTTGTTTTTCTATCTTTATCTCTTATCATGGATGGCATATTTGGCATAAATGATGTAAATGATATAAAAAATGATGCAATTGCTCTTTTACACTAAAGCAATTACTATAGAACAGTAGTAATAATAATATAAATTAGTCTCATTATAAGCGTCATGTTGGAAATAAATGTTGTAACTAATATAAAATAGTAATGCAACCAGCTTTTAAATTTATGCAACTACTAAAAGAATAGCGATGTAATTAATTAAAGAGTTGATTAAAAAATATCAGATTTTATTCAATTTTGCAATACTAGCCTAAATGTTAAAAAAGGTACTAAATTACTTCAACTTTTAATTTTTGATAAAAATAGTCTTGCTGTTATGCTCTTCATTAATAGTATTGACATAACTAAGTACATTAAATAAATTTTTTGTAATGCACGTATTATTAATTACTATATATTAAATTAATAATTAAAAATATCAAAACATAGAACCAAAATCAAAATCCCAAAATCATGTATATGCCTAGCAATTAAGTATACAACCACTAGTCGGTTCACAGACAAGAGTAATTTGTGTGCCTTTGGGGTGATTAATTATAAGTTCTCTCTAAAAAAGAGAAGTCTCTAATTTGCTTTGTCTTAGAGTAGAGGATGTAGATTCCAATATCATATTGAACACAATCTCTACGATAGATTCTTCAATTACAAAGATGTTAAGATTGCAAGAATTGCTTAGCTTTGCACTCATGAGTCTCCTATTGAAAGCTTATGAATGGAATCGGGCGTTCAAAATTTTCAAACAAGTAAATGTAACCTTAACTTCTTTTGTATACTTTAAAACATGCAGTTCTCCTATGAATCTCCTCTTACTGATGACTGATGTTTTCTTATGAATGTTAATGAACATTCTATCGAGAGGGGAATCAGAGTGTTGATAACCTAGCTCACTTCGCTATGAAAGCATATCCAGGAGAGCATATTCTTCAAGAACCTCCACTAGAAACAAGGATACTTATCCAACTAGATAGGCAAGGCCAATTATACCGTAGGGGTTGAATTAAGGGGCGTTTGGTTTGAGCACGGGTTGGCTATGGATATGGGTATAATAGTAGAAGGGGATGGGAATGGGTATGAAAAATAAAAAATGATGTTTGGTTTATAACTTGGGTTTCTGTATTAATACCAATAATGTTGTTTGGTTTGTTGCATTAATGGGAATGAAAGATAATATAATACTATTTTTACCCTCATAAAAAATGAAAATAATTTGCCCTTCATATGTTTATTTGGGCTATCTCCATATGTTTAACTTACAGAAAAAAAATTAATCAGTTTTGTCAAGGAATATTATCGCAATTTTTCAACATTAGATGAGCTATATAATCATTTGTCAACAGAGCTGCATAATGCCAACAATACAATTGCAACTATATTTCCATATCATATGTAAAATGGAATATAATGCATAAAACAACATCAAAATAAACTTAAAACATAAAGCATCAAGACATAAGACAAGATTTCTCATAGTACCTAAAACATAAAGCATCAAAACAACATCAAAATAAACTTAAGACATAAAGCCTTTGCATGTCAACGGGAAGGTTGAGGAACACATCAATCTTGTCTTTATTTGAGCTAAAAATGTTAGCTACTTTAAAGACAACACCACTTAGAAGGCCAATTTTCATTAATTCTTCAACCACATCTTTCATTCTTTCTGAAGCAGCTTTGTCACGTAAATTTTCATCTGCAATAACATTTGCCATGGTTGCGAAATTGCTATTAAAGCCTTCCACAAAAGTACGAAAACCATAATTGATTTCTTGCAGTTGTGCCCTGACATCTAAGGAAGCTGAAATAGACGACATTTTCTTCCTTTTTGCTATATTCTCTCCACTGCTGCTTGATGGTTGTTTCTGCTTTGCACTCACATTTCTCATATTTGTGTTGCTTGCGTAAGTTGGAGTTGCTTACGAATCCGAACACACATCATTGTTTTCTTCATCAGATAATAAATCATATTCACCAACATACTCACCACCACTTACTGTATTTTGATCATTCTCCATATTTCGAACAACATCCACATATCCCTAAACATTCAACCCAGTAGCTCTATCTCTTCCATAAACTGATTCAAGTTGATTCAAGTATGGGAATTTAAATTCCCACATTCCTTTTGCTTCTTTATGCGTCTAAAAACAAATAGAAATACAGAAAATGAAACTTCAATTAGTATACTTTTGCATTCTATAAGGCCACATGTCCACCAATTTGATTAAAGAGAATAAGTATGAATAGCTCACTTGACTGTAACTATCAAACCATTGCTTCTCACATGCAATTTTTTTCTCCACATCATTCCACTGACAACCGCTCTCCCTTAACATATCATTGATGCAATGAAATTTGTACTTCAACCATTTGATTTTTGACTAAAGATGAGGATTAACTTTCTTCGAAAAATTTGGCATTATTTCTATAATTCTTCGATGTACTTCAAACATGTAGTTGCTTTTAAACCCGGTATTTGTCTTCCATGAAGGATCGCATGCCATTCCATGAAGTATTGCAGTATCCAGAGTCCACCAAGTAATAACAATCTTCACAAGTATACATAGATTAGAGTTTGAATGAAGTTTTTAATATATACACATCTATCTATATGTGTGAAGCACTTATACCTCGAGGAACTTTAAGTCCATCAGGTCTATTGATAGCGTCATGAAGTACACGACTATCATGTGCTAAACCCTCCCAACCAGGCAAAACATATATGAATTGCATATTTGGACAACATACACCCAACACATTTGTTGCGATATTTGCTTTTCTAGTGTGATATCATGGTTTTTGATTAGATGGAGGTGTTACTTTAATTAACGTCCCATCTAAAGCACCTAAACAACCCTGTCATTTCAAAATAAAAAGGAAGACTCTGAATGGTTGAAAAAAATGTAAACTTATAGGAAAAAAAATTAACAAGAAGTTACCTTGAAAGACTTCCAACAGTTGTCCTCACAATCATCTGTAATAGGTTGAGGTCTTTTAAGCAATATTCCATGTAATTTCAAGATTGCTAAAAGGCAACTATTAAAGTGCCTGCTGATAGTTTCCTGGCTTCGATGAAACAGTAAGCCAATTGTCCTATTCATTTTGTGGTGAGCCAATACATATAAAAACAAAGCAACTATACCAAATGTACATCTATCCATTCGGAGCTCACTAATACAAATAGTATCAGATTATTTTGTGAGCCTAAACATCCATTTCATTCTCTCATGTTTGATTTCTTCTTTGGTTTTCAATGGGGGTCTCGTAATGTGCAAATGAATCAACAACATTTGATACCAAGTAACAAAAACTAGATTAAATACATTAACCAATGTTGCCATAATCCGAGCATTTCGAATTAATTTATGTCGTCTACCTATGATAGGGGTACGTGCCATAATGTTCTACATTGAAATTAAAGGTAGCTGTTAAGTTAACGAATATGAGTGCTCACAGAATGAGCAATAATATTGTATGCATATGAACAAGGATATATTCCTAGTTAATCACAACATTATTGTATACATTCGATTTTAATTATTCAGAATGGGCAATAATATCTATTTATCTGACTCTTCTAAGAGAAATTTTTTTTATCTAAATCCAAAAATATGCAACGTATGTAAAGCTTTAAAACATGTTTATATTTTATAGATGTTAAATAATAACACCAAATAAATTAAAAAAACGTCTTTATACAATTAATTGTTAAATCGTAAAACCAAATAAAAGTTAATTTCAAATCATGGAGTTTGTGCCATGGAGGGGACAAAGAGTTTACAAGTCCTCCTCTGAAAAGTTTAATAACGTTCTCTTTCACATTCTTTTTCTTCTCTTGATTGCTCTCGGAAACTACTGCTTATCCAAAGGTTAAGGCTTGACTTTTATCCAAAGGTTAAAGGCTTTATCAAAACAAAAAGGGCATGACTTTTATGAAGAAACAGATAAAGATAAAGGGTTGCGCTTTATACGAAGGTCAAAATTCTTGTTCTTGAAAGCCATTAAAAGCTTTACAAACCAAATAAACAAACACCAATGTACAAGACGATTCACATATACGAAAAATCAAATTAAATCACAAAACAATAATTATAAGGGAAAAATCAAATTAAAACGAAAGATTTCAGAAAATATTCCTAAAGGTGCAGAACAAAAAATTCTTTCGTTGGTGAGACGATAAGACAGGATGGGAAATTGTAAAGAATTGAGAGATGATAAGGAAGTAAAGAGGAAAGTAGGGCAAAGGTTGGGGGAAAAAGAGTAAAAAATAAATAGGATAAAAATTTAGATTGGAATGAAAACTCGATATCTACCCCCTTTGGTGGATTTAACAGATTTCCAAATTTAATGGAATAAATTCATTTCCTTGGAATTCAAAACCTCAAAACAAACACTATTTTTTATAATTATTCCATTACTTCATTCTCAAACCCTCAAACCAAATGCCCCCTTAATATAGTATTTTTGGCTTTCATTCTGTTGTATAAAAAAAAAATAGAAGGATAGAGGAGGTAAAAGGAAACTGTTTTTTTAATTGTAGGAACGTAGAAATAACATATTGTATAAATGAATGAAGCTGAGTGGGCCGTGTAATGGAGCTACGTGCAACGTGTACGGGAGCGAGGTGGGTAAGAATTGAATGATGGGAAAATTTTTACAAATGCGGAAGTAGGTGATTTAATAAATTAGTATTTGATTATTATTATTTTTATTTTAAATATAATTTCATTCCTTTCATTTAATAATACACTTGTCACCAACGTGGCAAAAAAGTTAGATGACATAGTTTAACCATGTTAATGGGTAGACGATTTTTATAAAAAATTAAACGTAGATTATTTTGATTATTTTAACATCACTTTTTAAACTAAAACATACTGTAAGAAAATTGTCATTTTGTGACGGAAATTACCAATAGAAAATATAAATATTCCTCAGTAAGCTAGATTATTGACGGATTAAAACATCATAAAAACAGCCGTAACTAATAATTACCGACGAAAATAGAATTTCTGTCGGTAAATATACCAACAAATTAATTGTATACCATCGGTATATTATTTTGTGGTTTTTACTAACAGTTTATTTTGTTATTGACATATCGACGGGCATTTGTATTCTGTCGGAATATTAACCAACGGTTTATGATTATCTGTTGGTAAATATGTTAAAAGGTTTTGCGAAAAAATTAATTAGTCCGTCTGTGATTACCGACGGAATTGCTAATTGTCCGTCGGTAAGCGGAGATGAATTTACCAACGGATGATTGTTTTCGTCGGTAAATGAACACCAAAATTTTAAATATATATATATATAATATGTACCATCAATATATTTAAATTATGGTTAATACATAATTTTAACAGTTATAAATTTATAACATATATTTAATTTGCATAAATAGAAATTTGATTGATGATAAAAAGTTAAAAATATCGTAATTGATAATAAAAACATTACATTGTACATAATAAGTATTTGTAATACAATTTAAATGACCAAAAGTACACAATTGATTTGGAGACGACGGATGCTCTGGTTGGTGTGATGAGGTGCTACCCCTACCCTCCAACTCATCCATCTCTTGACAAACCTGAGCGATGTACTGCATCAACTATTGAAACTGTTCCATCGACTGTTGCAACTAAATCGCCAATGTCTACACTGTAATTCAAAGATCTTGCACTTCATTGTTCTGTTAATCCTGTATGTCACAAAATGGTAATAATAGCTCTTCTCAACTTATTTTTACCTTGATGATATTGGTACAGGCTATATTTTAGTTAAATATCAATAGAAAGTAATTTATTGAAAAAAATTCAATTTTAATAGTTAAAATTTTAATTTTATGATTACATATTAACATTATTTGTTATCAGTCTTTTGGGAACATCTCTGCATAAATTCATCATTTTACTCCTTAGATATTGCTAAATAATTATTAATTATGTGAATTGATTTTTTATCTCTCTATATTTACCTCACTTATAGAAGAATTTTGCTGGCATACTATTTTTGAAGGGTTAGAGTTTCGCGTAGTAGGAGTAAGGTATGTCGTACTTATTAAGCCTGTGGCCCACTATCTTCTATAATTAATTACTTCATAGTTAAGCATAATCAAACCAAAGATAAAGAAAGAATATTGCATTAAATATATTTATTAATTGTATAACATCACATTACTGAATAAGATAGAATTTCCCATTAACATTGTACTAAAATTAAGAATGGAAAGTTAAGGTAAAATAAACTTCTTGTAGCAAATTATAAAGGTTTGCATATTTGTTACAATCATCTAGACGTGTCTGTATTTATTTATGCCTAACTAGGGTGAAATTCAATGCTTTTTCCTCAAATTGTCGTAGTCCTTAACAAATCTACACCAAGAAAATTGTTAAATATTGTAGAAAAACAAAGGTTATTAACTTTCATTCTTTCTACTAGATATTAACAAAACATGAAATTTGATTTTATATTATTTTGTAGATCAAAACTTGACATATGATTTTATATTACAATCATCTAGATGCAATGTAATTTATCATATATATAAAAATTTATATTTTCTTTTTATTGATCAATGTTAATGTAATGTTATGTAATGATTATATACAGGATTGCAATAGCTCAATATAGAGCTATAAGGCTTTTTTTCTAATGAGAAGTTCAAGTTAGATCGTAAGTTGATTTATATGGATCCGAAAACAAGCATCTTTGACAAAGTAGACCTTAATTATGTAAGCTATAGACCAACATGTGAGATAGATGACTTAATGTGCCTTTAAGTTAACAAGGCATACTATAAAGTACCACGTTTTAAATTTAGTAAGCTTTTTAGGACATTAAATCAAATAAATTTGTATTAGTCTAATTAACTTATTGAAAATCCAACAAGTGGTTGATGTGTATATTACATATGAGTTATAGGTGTGAATTACATCATGTTTTAAGGCTCAGTTTATTATGTATTAAGTGTTTAGTATGTGTTTATGTTAGAATTGTGTTAGATTGTGTATTTAAGAGTTTTTATGGGTCAGTATAAGTATTTGAGCTTAAATACTATGTTTTTGAGGTACCTTGAGATGTTTGTTAGTATTTTAGGGTCAATGTCGAAAAACAGAGAAGTTTCGAAGACTTTTGGGCCGAAACCATAGCTTATGGATAGGCCACAATCGTGACAAAAACATGGGAGCCAACCCACGATCGTGTCGTGACAGAAGACTATGCCCCAGGCTACGATCGTGGCCTGATCATCATGTTCATGATACAAAGGGTTGGACGCTGGCCACGATCATAGTATGCAAGATCAGGATCATGACCTGCATCGAGCAGATGTGAAAACAAGTGAAAACGTCAAGTTTCGAGGAACTTTTCGGAAGAACCCTAGGGTTGCCAAGGTATTTAAAGAATATGAAGAACATAAGAGAGGAGCTTTCGTATCAGTCATAATCCCGAACCCTTAAAGAGCTTTACTGAGAGATTGAGGAAGAAACAAAGGAAGAGAGACATAAAGAAGAAGCCTACGTAAAGCACTTCCCAAAATAGGAGGTTTCCCACGATTGTTGCCTCCATCATCCATTCTAAGATTATTTCTAGTTTTATTTCATTCTTTATGGTTGTATAGAATTTGAGATAGCCATAAATGATATATTCATTGAATGTTGAGAATTTGTCTAAACTCAACTTCGAGATATTTTGTCTTGATGTTAATGAAAGTTGATTATTTTTTATTGGAGTATTTGGGATTCAATTTTTGCACTTCATAATTCGATAACAAACTGAGAGGGTGAATCAAGTGAAAATCATTAAATTTTTTCAATTAGGCTAACGAGAGTTAGGTAATTTAATAGATCAAGAATTGAATCAAACTGGTAATTTGTGTAACCCGAGATCTTGCATAGGTTTTCGGTAGTTTATTAGACAACTTAAGATCTAATTTAGGTTTGGGATAAATTATGAACTGAGAAGTTGCAAGTTCTCATAATCTGATTAGGGTTAATAATTATGGTTATTGACTATAATTCGAGAGAGAGTAATCAAGCTTAGGACCATCTAGAACCGGTAATTCAATAAATTCATAATCAATTAGGTTTTCGTTAAAGTCAGATAAAAATTCTCTTTCTCTCAATTGGTAGTTCCCAAGTTGATTCTTGATTTGGTGTTGCAATTGCTATCTTATTTATATTTTCAAAGTTAATTACTAAAATTGATTGAATGATTAAGATAATTTTATGCTTCAGTTTTGTTTATTGAATTATTATGAATTATGTTCAGCCTTATATTTTAGGATTAGATTAACCCTCCTTGTGGGATTGACATCTTAGATACTACACAAATGAGCCGTGCACTTGTGGAGATATTGAGGTTTATTATTAAAGTTTTTTCATATCGAAAACCTGTGATCAATAAGATAGAAACAACATGTCCTACACATAACATATTACCTATAACTAAGGAATGGAACTTACTAAGGACAATGAAAGATATCTTTGAAAGTATATTTTAAGAAGGGGTGAATATGATGGAGATAATCGTGGTGAAAAAGGAAACATTATTAGGGTGGAATTAGCTTAGAATAATGAAGGAATTAATGACGTGAACATTAAAGATATAGTTCTTGAAGATGCAAAAGTAGATGTTGACCATGTACAATTTAAATCTAAGTACATATTCTAGATGACCATTAATTATTTGAAAAAGATTCCACTAATTATGAAAGTTTTACTCATAGTGATGAAAATCCAAGTGGAGAGTGGCCTAATGAACTGTTATAAAGACCAAGTACAATTATTAGGTATAAACCAACTAGCGTAGCACCATAGTGGATATTGCACATGGAATTTGAAAATGCATAAGGTTTTAATGATGTTGTTATGGCTTATGTAGTTTAAGATTCAATATTAGGTGTAAAAAGAGTGAAAGCAATAGGATTTGGGTTGGTTGTATTAAGGGATGCCAATGGGAGTTATATGTTAGACATGACAAGAATTATAAGTGTTTCAAAGTGAAGACATACAAACATGATTGTAGTTGTTTTACAACTAACAAACCGAAACTAACGTTTATTAAGCTCTTGATGAGGTATTTTAGGGATAAATTTCTTAAAAAGCCCAGTATATCTAAGACTAAAATAGTTAACAAATGTAGAGAGAATCTAAATATATTTATTAACTTTAATATGTATAAAGCAACGAAGAGTAGATTGATAACGAAGAGGGCAAGAGACTTTGTTAATGAATATTCCTTGCTGTAAGGGAATGTACATAAATTGAAAGTCAACAATAATATATCCATAATGGAGTTACAATTGTCAAGGAATCAAGAAATTTCTTTGCTACATGTAAACAAAATCACATTTTATGCAATAAATACAAGAATACAAAATTCATCTAATATTTCATTATCTTTGATATATTTCAAAAGGTTATATATTTTCTTTAAAGTTATAAAAAAGGATGTGGGCAACTGAGACAAATTTTTAGCATAGACGATTACTTATTAAAGACATAATTGTAAGGCAAATTATTTAGTGTAGTTAGGAGTAATGGGGAGAGAGAGATGTATCCCTTAACATGGGCTATTATGGAGGTAAAAATCTTTGACTCATAAAGTTGTTTTATGAATCTCCTTGCATTTGATTTAAAATTAGAGGATGGAGAAGGACTTACAGTAATAACTGATATTCAAAAGATAACTTATTCTTGATATTATTACTTTAAATTTAACCTTATTTTCTAAACTTGCTTAATTTCTTTTAACTATTTTAAAGATTGATCAAAGCTATAGAGATGCCTTTAATAAATGCAACATATAATATAGGTGGTAAACAAATTTATCATAATTAGATGGGACTAGAGTGGAAAGGATAGGTGGACAAGATATTACCGATAAATTGAATCCAAATACCTAGTAGTTGACAAAATATGACTAGAACATTAAATGGGTGGATCTTACCTATTAAAAACTAACTAATAATTAAAATGCTTGAAACAATAAAATCATAATGATGAAGAGAAATGTGGTTATGAAGTACATCAATATATATAAGATAGACATTACTCAAACAATTGAGAAGAAATTATAGAAAAAAGATGTAATATAATGAATAATAATTTGGAATGGAGATGGGGGAAGCAATAAAATGAAGTTTCAAAAGGAAACTAAAAGTATTATGTTAAGATTGGTAGAGAAAAAATATGTAGTTGCATGATATGGAATCTATATGGCTACCCTTATCAACGTGCCATATAAGTGTTATCCATCATTATAAGTAAAGGATGGAAACATCTGTAAATAATTACGATGAGAAGGTTAAGTTCTTTAGTAAGTGTGAGCATTTACTATAAGGATGGTGTCTATAAGGGGTGTGATTTTCTAGCCAAGAATTGATTGCGAACAAATACACACACGGTTAAAAGATTTACATCAAAGAGACCCAAAATTGTAAGAATAAAAGGAAAGGATCAATAAAATAGTGAGAAATGCAAACAAACTGTCTAGGAAGGGTTGAGAGTGACAATGTAAAAGATATGACAGTTACAATTACAACCTAAGAAAATGCAACAAAGAAGGCCTATATTACCTACTGAAACATCTAGTAATGTTACAAGTGACTTTGAAATATGCCATTTCTATCTTGCCTTACTACTATACTATTTATTTATAATTGCCTTATGCTATTTCATTTTACAATTAAACTATTTCTTTTTACATATGCTTTCCTTGACATACAATTTTATACATATTTGACTACTTTTGAATTTTTTTATTTTGCAATATCTACCAACATCTTCATTATTTTTGGATTTTTTATACACATTATCATATTGACATGTTTTGTACACATTACTATACTCTTTGAGGAATTAACCTATTAATGCAAACTGATTAGTATTTTTGTATATGTAGCATGCTATTAGGTCCATAGTATAGATCATTCTACAAGTACATAAGTTATAACTGTCACATATTCATATGTCTATAAATCTTAGACTTTTCATCAATTCTTTTGTAATTAAGGCATATGCTTGATTGACTTTCATTTGAATGATGTTTCTTCTAATTATTACTGGTGCCAATAATATAGAAGATATTTTTATAGCTAATCAATAAAGCAATATTATGAGTTCCATCTATGATATTTATTCATGAAACCATTAGCAAGTTTACATAATTAACTAATTGCTTAGATTTTGATAGGTTAGTGGCTCTATATATATCACCAAAAGCAATTTTAGATACATTCATCATGTATCCAAGTTATCCTTTAAATTAAAGGGTTAAGGTTCAAAGGAAAATCAAACATCATGTTGGGCCCCGTTTCCGTAGCCCAACATTCGGAGGTCAAAACAGCCTGGAGGGCCCATCGCTCAAAACTTTTTGAGGCGGATTTGGGGAAACTTCTGATTTGGAATTTCAATATGGATTCTTCAATTTTTGTCCCCTCATCCTCTGAAGTTTCTAAAGACACCAAAAACACTCAACTTGGTTCAGAAATCTTCTTAATCCAAGACTGAACACAATACACTACTTCAATTTAGAAGTTGAAGGTCTCGAGGCCTATGTTGATAATTTATCCCCTTAGATAAATTGTAGCTCCGTGCCTCGAGTTTGTTTTACAACCTGAATTAACTCAATGGGATCTCTACAAATCGAGATATCCCCAAAATACTGAAGCGTGTTCAGAAAAAATATCCAACTCATACTCTTTTAATCGATCCCTTCATATTGATTTAATCCATCTTTTTCAAGTTCAGAAAAGACTTACAAATTCAATGGAGAGGTAAAGGAATGTCTTAGGAATCCAATGTTTCAAAAATCACTTCGTTTGTAGGTCAGACGAAGAAGTTATGGCCAAAAATTTTAGACAAGGTGCAACAGACAAAGTACACACCAGACGAAGTGCACCAGACGAAGTGCACTAGACAAAGTGCACTAAACGAAGTGCATCAGACGAAGTGCACCAGACGAAGGGCGCATCAGACGGAGTGCACCAGACGAAATGCACTAGATGAAATGCATCAGACGAAGAGCACTAGACGAAATGCACTAGACGAAGTGCATCAGACGAAATACACTAGATGAAATGCACTAAACGAAGTGCACTAGACGAAATGCACCAGACGAAGTGCATCAGACGAAGTGCACTAGACGAAATGCACACCAGACAGAGTGCACCAGACGAAATGCACTGGACGAAGTGCATCAGACGAATTGCACTAGACGAAATGTACTAAACGAAGTGCATCAGAGGAAGTGCACTAGATGAAATGCACTAGACGAAGTGCACTAGACGAAATGCACACCAGACGGAGTGCACTAGACGAAGTGCACACCAGACGGAGTGCACCAGACGAAATGCACTAGACGAAGTGCATCAGACAAAGTGCACTAGACGAAATGCACTAGAAGAAGTGCACGTGGTCAACCTAGACGGTAAAATAGTCAACCACAAACGATAAACACAGACGATCTGTGGTCAACTTAAGACGATAAAATAGTCAACCACAGACG
>JAOSBN010000004.1:6360809-6375009 GCA_027563595.1 Erythroxylum suave | reverse complement strand
ACATCGGAGTCAAAAGTTAGGATCTTTATAAGTGGTGGTTGACTATTTTATCGTCTTAAGTTGACCACAGATCGTCTGTGTTTATTATCTGTGGTTGACTATTTTATCGTCTTAAGTTGACCACAGATCGTCTGTGTTTATCGTCTGTGGTTGCCTATTTTATCGTCTTAAGTTAACCATAGATCGTCTGTATTTATCGTCTGTGATTGACTATTTTATCATCTTAAGTTGATCACAGATCATTTATGTTTATCGTCTGTGGTTGACTATTTTATCGTCTTAAGTTGACCACAGATCGTCTGTGTTTATTGTCTGTGGTTGACTATTTTATCGTCTTAAGTTGACCACAGATCGTTTGTGTTTATCGTCTATGGTTGACTATTTTATCGTCTTAAGTTGACCACAAATCATCTATGTTTATCGTCTGTGGTTGACTATTTTATCGTCTGGGTTGACCACGTACCGTATGTCTGGTGCACTTCGTCTGGAAGTGCACTTCGTTTGGTGCACATTATCTGATTCTTTTGGCCATAACTCCTTCGTCCGACTGCCAAATGAAGTGATTTTTGAAGCATTGGATTCCTAGGACATTCCTCTACCTCTCCATAAAATTTGTAGGTCTTTTTTTTCGAACTTGAAAAGATGGATTTAATCAATGTGAAGGGATCGATTAAAAGAGTATGAGTTGGATATTTTTCTGAACACATTTCAGTATTTTGGGGATATCTCGACCTGTAGAGATCCAATTGAGTTGATTTTGGTTGCAAAACGAACTAGAGACATGGAGCTGCAATTTATCTGAAGGAATAGATTTTCAACATAGGCCCCAAGACCTTCAAGTTCTGAACAGAATTAGGGTATAGTATTCAGTCTCGAGTGAATGAGAGCTGAAAGTGTTTTGGCCGTAACTTCTCTATTTCTACACCAAATTGAGAGTTTTGGTGTCTTTAGAAACGCCAGATAATGGGGGAACAAAAGTTATGAAGAATCCAAATTGAAATTTCAATTGGAAGTTTCCCAATCCACTCTAAAAGTTATGAGCGATGGGCCTTCCAGGACGTTTCGACCTCCGAATGTTAGGCTTCGGAAACGGGGTCCCAATATTTCAACTGAAGGTTTTGGTTTTTCACTTTTCCCCAAATCTTCGATGGTATGATCTACAAAGAAGATAACATCTTCACTTCTGACCAACTTGTTCTTTATAGGATCCCATAATTTGTACCCAAGTTCTTTATGTACCTATCCCAAGAAAATGCACTACTGGGATTTTCCATCAATTTTTAATCTCTCATCTTTAGGAATATAAATGAATGCCCTGCAACCAAAGACTCTCAAATGTTTAAAAGAAATATCTTTCCCTATCCAAACTCTCTGTGAAATATCACCATCCAATGGAACTGAGGGACATTGGTTGATCACATCAACAGTTTTCTGTATAGCTTTACCCCAAAAAGATTTAGGTAGCTTGGCATTAGATAACATACATATAACCCTTTCTGTAATTGATCTATTCATTCTTTTTGCAACACCATTCTGCTAAGAAGTCTTTGGAACACTCTTCTCAAGTATAATACCATAAGACTTACAATATTCCTCAAATGGTCTCTTGTATTCACCACCATCATCTGCTCAACAGACTTCAACTGTTTGCCAATCTCTCTTTCAACTTTGCAGTGAAAATCTTTGAACATCTCCAAAACCTCGTCTTCAAATTTCAATGCAGAACACCAAATTTTCTAGTAAAGTCATTAATAAATGTAACAAAATACAAAGCACCACCAAAAGATCTATCTTTCATATAACATACATCAGTATGCACCAACTCTAAGTGACTAGACTTACTAGATGGAGAAAAATTTTGAAATGCAACCTTATGTTGTTTTCCATAAATGCAATCAACATAAGGTTTTCAAGCATTACCTTTGACATCAAGGAGAAACTTTTTATGAGCAAGTAGTTGGAGTCCTTTAGCACTCATATGTCCAAGCCTTCTATGCCAGAGATCAATGAGGAATCTTGGGCTATATTTACATCTCCATTATTAAACTTTACATGCATCAAACTTAAAGTATTATAATTCTTTCCTCTAGCAACAATGAAACTCCCCTGTGTGATTTTCCATTTACCATCACCTTCAAAGTTGTGATAACCTTCATCATCAAGCTTCCTAGTGGAGATAAGGTTGAGACACAGCTAAGGAATATGTCTCACATTTTTCAAGACAAAGTACAACCAGTGTCTGTATCCAAGAATACATCTCCCACTCCAAGAATACATCTCCCACACCAATAATATTGCATAAGGAATCATTTCACATCCTTACATGGCCAAAGCTTCAGGCGGTGTAAGATGAGCAAAACTGCCTATGAGGGATTATATGATATGATTCACCTGAGTCAATGATCCAATCATAATCATAACTCGCAACAATAAATGAACCATCATCACAATACACAAACAAGTCATCCCCGGTAGTCACTACTGCTGTAGTATCCTCTTCATCACTTTGTTCCTCTTTCTTGCTTTTACCCTTTTCCTCTAATTGTTTTCCCTTGAGCAATCTACATTTATTATTGTAATGCCCAAACTTTTGACAATGAAAGCACGGGATGTTTTTCTTTGACTTGGATCTTCCTCTAGATTTATCATTTTTGTTTTGGAGCTCTCTACTCTTGCTTCTTCCCTTTTAGCCTTTCTTTTCTGTCATTAGAGCCTATGACTCAGACACAATGTTCTGTTCTTTTCTCCTAACTTCTTCATTCATCAACGTATCAGAAACCTAATCCAATGTTAAAATGTCATTTGGTGTAGAATTGCTGATAGACACCGCTAATGTTTCCTAGCTATCAGGAAGCGAGCTGAACAATAACAGAGCTTGCACCTCATCATCCAAATTTAGCTTTAGCTTGATTGCCTGATTTAATAGGCCCTGGAAGGTGCTTAAGTGCTCACTCATGTCAGCATCATCTTTACACCTTAATCGAGTAATATGTTTCAGCAAAGCAGCTCTATTTCTGCCAATCTTCCTTTCATATATATTTTTCAATTTTTTTCAAAGTACATCAGCCCTTGTTTCTTTTGAAAAATGGTGAAAAACATTGTGGTCTAGCCAATGTATAATTGTGCTAACACTCTTTATATACATGTCATTCCATTGTTTATCAGTCACATCACTTGGTCTAGCATTATCTTCTAGAAGAGGATCAAATAAATTTTTATAGTACAGTAAATCTTCCATTCTAGGCTTTCAAATAAAATAATTAGATGCAATCAATTCAATCATCGAACCCAATGTTGACTCTTCCATTTTATCAGTACAAATATTCAACCATGTTTACACAACGGAAGCAATAAAACTACTCTATCAATACTACTAGGACTAATTCATCTTTCCCTCCTACCAATAAAATAGGATATCTCAAAATAGTTAACCAAGTAAAATATCACAATAACAACAATAATAAGGCTAATAAAAGTAACAACACAGAGGCACCTATATTTTTAACGTGGAAAACCCAACTATGAAAAACTACGGAATCTAGTCCAGTCAAAAACACCACTATATTAATAATGGGTACACATAGTCATCACCAATAGGTGGATTCACATCATATGATCAATAATACATCTTCCAAATACACACTTTAAAGTCTAAGTGGGTTGATAGGATCTCATTATAAAAAAAGTGATCAATCTAAAAATCTAAAATGTAGTGTGCGTTGAGAGGAACCTGTAGCTAAAATTTCAACTCTATTGGACTCCATTTGGCCTAGGATCAAGGTTTCAAAGGTGCTACACTTCTTTTTTTCTCTCTCAAAGCCCAAAACTCCCAAAACAGTAATTCTTTCCTCCTCCCTTGGTTGTGTCGGCTGCCCATTTCAACAAAAAAAAAACAAGAGTTTTCAAACTACTGTCAAAATGAATTTTTGGGTCACAAGCCACACAATAGGGGGACTTATTTTTGGCCCAATACTAGTAACAGAAAGTGCAGAGAGGACATGTCATCTCCTCTCACAGTGCACCATGTGTAACGTTGCAAACCTGAATTAATAAGAAGCAAATAATTCAGGTTTGCTTTTGCTAGTTGATTGTGTTCAAGCCGGATTTATATGAGATTTGGACTGAAAAAACTCAAATTCAGTCCAGTAAACAAGCTTCGGATGTTTGTTTAGGCATATGGGTAAGTCAAATCTTACCAGTTTGAGTTCAGACCCCATTTTTCCTGTCCCAGTTGGATTCGAATCAGATTTAACCTTGGTTTTTTTGGTAATCGAACTTGGGGATCCAACCGACCAAGATCATTGTCATGCCCTTTTTCTGTTAAGCCCTTTGCTTTTTATCCATACAATAAGTATCCAATTTGTTTCCTCAAATTCAGGCATCAGGGTAGCAGTACCAAACACTAGTTGAGCAACGATTAGAAAGAGAATTGCAGAAATGCCACAATTTGAACGCAGGAATGCATATTCCACCTTACCATTCTTATGGGCTTACCCTGTATATTAAATTCCTTTCTCTATGTAGGTTTATGCATGCGTGAACAAAGAAACCAGAAAAACTTGAAAATTGGACAGAAGGAATCACTCTTATAATATGTTCTTACGCCTTTGTAATCTGTACAAAAGTAACCAATTCCAGGAAGATGTTTAAGTGACTTAAGGTATAAGATTATACAATTACAAAGCTTCAACCGTGTCCAGGACAAGATAGTACGTCAAAATTTATGGGGGAAAACAAAAAACAGGGATCAGATCACGCCCACCAACGAGTTCAAGGGTAAACTTTAGAATGCAGGTGACCATCAATAAGACAAAGGCCATTGTCAAATCAAAATGCAGACTGGAAAGAGGTGATCTTAAAAAGGTTTCAAAGCCTTGCAAATTGGTCAACCAACTCTAGTTTGACCCAATCTTATAATCAATGATACCAGGATAATACTCGGAGTTGGTTGGTGATTCGTTTTGAGAAACAATTATGAGTTCTTCAATTATTGGTTTGAAGCTCCTGGTGGATTCAGTTCCCTTGTTTTTGCCAATTTTGCTTGTATTAGTCTATCCAGGATAGGAGGCTCCAAAGGATTAGGATCAAGACAACGTTCTGCAGCACCAACAATAACCTGCTCCACCACAATCCAGCACCCATCAGTTCTCACACAAGTTTCAAAGCTAACACCAAAATGACTAAGAGTGGGATATTGAGTGTGCTTGAAAAATGGAAGTGCGAGGCAGTTTTGAAATAAGGTTGCATATTAATAAGGAATTACTACTGAAGCAAACAATCTACACTCTGGATGGGCTGATTAAATCCAATGCAGCTATTCCTTGTTACCTCATCTAGCAAAAAGTCGACGGCTGCTTCATCCTCAACATTCTCTTTAAGAAGGCCCCGTAGGAATTGAATATCCAATTGAATTTGTTGAAATCCACTCCGGTTGAAAGTTTGGAGTCGAACCAATTCTTGCAAACTTTTCAGGCAAAGTTTCACTATAGTATTTATAACAGAATCCTGTAAAATTACAAGCAGACTCATTTGAAATCATATCAAATCCAGCTTCTCTTCTTGCTACAAATCCAAGTAATCATGATGCACACCTGTGTATATTCAGTTTTTGTAAATATTTCAACTTTTTGCTTGAACAATTTTGCAAGGTGAGTCTCCAAAAGCTGACTCCTCGCCTTCTGGGTATTTGACCGACTTAATTTATCATCTCGTAATGGGTTGCTGCGGGAGGAGGCAGTGCTACCATTGCTTTCAGTGCGACGATGCTTACGAGGAACTCCCTCAGGTAAAATCTGCTTTACCTCAGCTCTAACTGCCTCCAGCTGGTTATAATCAAAATCATAGTAAGTATCCTCAATTTATATTTAGGATTACCACTCCGTACCAAAGCTAGAAGTTCTCACAATGACATTTTGAAGAAAACTCTTTAACTGGATAAATTAGCATGCTAGAAAATTTTCTTAAATACTCAAGAGACCAGGGACAGCACGTGAGGAGGAGATTATATATACGAGCACAAACCTCTTGGAAAAACAAATCAACAAACATATGAACTTCTCTTGGCTCCTTGTGCTGTTTAGAAGTCACAAATATTAGAGAAGATCAATATCAAGCAACTATTTTTTTCCTCAAGTTAATGGAACGTGCTGAATATATGGTACTCACCTTGACCCAATTTGGAGTTGTGAACCTTTTTCGCAGGAGAACTGATATTCTCTGAGTTCTCATATTTATGTACTGAATGAAGAATAAATATATGTTAGGCTCTGGGGCTGAGTTTCAGATACAGATACTAGATAGAAAGTTAATAATTGAATCACCATGCCCACATTGGATAAGGAATTGCACCAACAATGTGACATGCCCAGAAGCATGCACAAAAAGGACAGACTGAAGATTTAAAAATGATTTAAATATTACAAACAGAGTAGGCTCCAGCACAAACACAGTATATGGAGAGATTTGGCTCATACATGGTGAAGAAACTTTTCGCCAGCTGATCGAAAGATTCTACAAATTTCACCAGGCACAAATGCTGGTCCATTTTCATAGCCTCGAACACCTCCACCAGGGAAAGAAGAAGCCATTTCCTGAAAACACAGTAGCACCAGTAGTAACATTGATACAAGCCTATTGGATATGAGGAGTGGTATAGTAATCATATATGCCTCAAAATTAACAAAAGAAATAGAATAAATTGATTTTCACCTCAGTAATTCTAGGTATGGCAGTTTGCTTCAAAATTAACAAAAGAAACAGAATAAATTGGTTCTCACCTCAGTAATTCTAGGTATGGCAGTTTGCTCAGCAAAGACACAAAGTTGAGACAATATTAGGACAAGACCAGTAACCACTTTGTCAACCTGCTGTCCCTCAGTCAAGCCTTGCTCTTGCTTCCCTAACTTAATTCTTCCTGAAAGTAAGAGGAAGTCATTATCCAGTTCCCGGAAGAAATCTTGAAATCCTTCTTGTATGAAGTCAATAATCAAGTCTCGAAGTTTAACTACTAGCTCCAAGTCATCATCAATAAGCTGGCGGAAATCCTGAAAATAATAGATCATGCAATAGTTAAAGATGCAGGTGTGTGGTATTTATGAGGTGTCAGAAATAGATGTAGTTTCATAAAATAAATGAAATATACAGGGGAAGAGAAAATTAGAAGCTAGAAAAGAAAGTACAGATCACCCAAATGACTGAACAGGGAAAAGCAAGAATGCTGCATTTACTGGCATAAAAAGATCACATATTTTAATACAGATCTGATCATGTATTGGAACGCAATAGTTTGCAAAGCTTAGAAATTCACTAGTAATGATTCATATTTTGCAAACTTTAATACACAATCAAAATGATAGTTTCTTTTTATGCAAGCACAAGCAATAACAGTAAGCTTGGCTAGTATTACCAGTAAGACATCCATGCTTCCCTTGAGGACTGTGGTTTTGCCTGCCTCCAGAGCGACCTTCAATGGATGCTCTTCAGCTCCTTCAGTGTGTTTGACATGATTATTGGTGACTGCATCTGCAAGTTCAAACAGAACTTAACTCAGAAAATTATAATGTATTGATTGATATTTTTAGAAGCCTTTGGCAATACAAAATTTCCAGTCTTGCAGAGAGCACCATCTGCATGGAGACAGGAAGTAGTGTACCCAGTGCTTGCACCCCTTCCCCATGCAAAGCCATTGGTCATTCAAACCATCAGCTTACACAAATTTATATGAACTAGAGGTAGCTCACCAGTCAGGGCTCAAGCTAGCAGTCATTTATACAAATGAACAAAACAGCCACCTGACAAAATATTTGTTCTCCCTGATCTATAAACTAAAGAGGTATATGAAAAAATCATAAAAGTGACCTGAAATATTATGCCGAAGGCCAGAAAACTTGGTCACAACATACTGTTTGATAGCAACCTGCGCAGCCTGAGACCATTAGGATTAATTAGTTTACATTCATCGACATGGCAACGAATCCCAAGATATTTTAGACAGAAATGCAGGTTGAGATGAAAGGAAATGTGAGGATGACCTCCAAAGAATGATCAGGGAGAAAAGCCTCAAACAAGACTTCATCCATCATCAGCGCATCTCTCCATATGGCTCCTACATTTGGCAAGGCATTTCAGGCCAGATGACAAACAAAAGAAAAGGAAAAAAAAAAGCATTTTGCCATTTAATCAATTGATAAACAAATTATATCCAAAGAGCTTAAAGAAACCAAATCCAAAGAAAAGCAAAATAAAGAATTTTAAAATTGAAGAAAATCAAAGGTGGCACAACGGAGACAGCTAGAGTTGAAAGTGCATTGCTATATCTACCATTTACCCTTCAGTCCTCTTAAGAAGAAAAGGAAAAGAAATAAGAAACTCCCAGTGCTGCAGAGAGAAAGGATAGACAATCCGAACATATTAAAGCACAAAGACGCTTCAAGCACAAGCAGACATGTGAAATGTAAAAAGCAGACTTGACAATCTACCATTGTCAAGTTTTAAGTGCATTGCTACAATCTATTATTTACCCTTCAGTCCTCTTCAGAAGAAAAAAATCTTAATAAGAAACTCCATGTGGCATGGAGAGAAAGGATGGAAAATCTGGACACATTAATGCACAAAGATGCTTCAAGCACATGCAGACAAGTGAAATGCATAAAACAGATTCGAGATTGACAAAGATCTTTTTGAACACAAAGAAGACATTAAATCTAGACAGAACGCAGCCACATAACTAATTAAGAGAAAATGCCTTCAAATAACAAGGAATATATGTCAAAAGATTGAATTTGTACTTACGAAGAATAACCAAGAATTTTGCAGCCGAAATCCCTTTCTTTATGTCTTCCTCAAAGATCTTAAAGTGCCTAAGTTTAAAACAAATCCAAATCATTTACCATGAGTTAGCATCTATTTTCAAATTATTCATCAAAAACTCTACAATAAAGTAAGATATCATAAAAGAACAAAATCAGAATAGAAGATGAAGAATTTTTTCTTACTTGGTAATTAAGTCCTGAGACAGTTTAATTAGTTGCTTTTCTGAGTCAGGAAATATTACAAGATAAGCTCGAACAGCCTCCGCAAATTCACGTACCGAAGCCTAAACCCATGTTATAGACAACTCGAAAGTTCATTAAGCACAATCAAGAAACAAAAGAAAAAAGAGCACAAAAGGCTTCTAAATGCAAGCACATAGTCTATAAAAGTATCAAATGTGCATACACTAAACTTAATAATTCAGTGAGAACTAAACAAAAAAAAGCCCACGCCAATAAGAAACCCAAGTAAAAAGAAAAACGACAATGGCAATTTTATCAACCTTAATAGTATTATACCATTGGGGGACTTTGAATACACTAAATTTGAGACAATTGATTGGCCACTTACATCATGTGTAGTAGCAAGAGTTGGCTCAGGATTATTTCCAGGAACAGAGTGATCATTAGACTGTCTCACAACAATGGGAATTTCGTCAGTCTTCAGGTGTTGATCCTCGAGAGCTTGTTCCAACTTTTCAAATAGTTTGACCTTCAAGCTATCCACCTGACAAATATTAGAACATGCACTTTTCAAATGCAAAAACACTGAGGCCACAGGAATCCTAATACTTAATCCCAGAAAACATAACAAGTGAGGGAGAAATTTGAGAAAAAATCACTAGCTTTATAAATAGTGAGCAAAGAGTAAACAAATGTTTGAGAAGTTCAATGAGTTTCACTTTCTCGGCTTTATGGATTCACACAGTGCCCTTTTCGTCTTAGTTTGGTTTTGTAAGAATGGTATTTGAACCATTTGTTGAGTCCCAACAAACAACTAATGTATCGAGGTTGAGTGATTTCTTAACATGCGTTTAGAGCCTTATATGATTTAGGTATCTCAAACTCAATTTTTTAGAGAGTTGTAGTTTATTCTATAGGTCCACAATTCATATGAGGGGACATGTTAGAATGGGATATAAACATTTATTGGACCTCGACCAACAACTCAAGGTGATTCAATCCAAAAAAGCATCATCTTAAAGAAAGCAGGTTAGATTCTTAGTGACTTCTATTCTAAATTTCTTGTATAATCTTTCAGTGTCTATAAAGAGGGCAACACTATAATCAAGATATAATATTTAGACAAACTAACAAGCAAGATTAGAAAATATGCGCTATACAAACCGGAAAATCCAGTTGCTTAAGAAGCATTGCAGCCTCAGCTCTTGCTTGTATTGATTCTGAATCTGAGAATAGCTTCCCCTGAAACACAAGATGTGGTACAAGTTATAGGAAGGTATGTTGATTCACATGTATTCTTTTCAAACTTCCGTAAACTTCAATTATTATTAAAGTACAAATTGTCAAAGAAATCTTGTACCAGGAATCAAAGGTATCTGTTGGTCCTCCGTCTACATGCTCAATTTGACTAGAGAGTTCAACATCAGCTAAAGATTAACATACCTGCAAGTTTTTTATAACTGTGGCTATTGCTTCTCCCGATGCCCGTTTGCAGTCCTGAAATGACGAGTCGCCATATACCTAGCAAATAAAGAAAAGAATAAATAATTTTCACTCATTAAAACCTAAAAAAAGAAATGAAGCCCCAAAATCTCTCTCTAATACACACACACACACTAGCATGTATGAAATGCTAGATTTAATCATCAGAAGTTCAACCCCAGACCTTAAAAATTGGCATTGCTCCAGTATAGAATCGCACTGCATCAGCATATGCCTCTGACTTGATACACTTCCCGAGTCTGGCCGGGAGATCATATATGAACTGCTCTTTTCCACATAAGAAGAAATATGTGTGACTCATGCATGGACAAAAACCAATGCTTAAATCATGAATTATGACTTTATTTATTCCCTTGAAATTTTCAAAGTGCAATTCTGCACGTAAGTATCAATAACTCTGAAAGCAATGAATTAAATAAGTAAACTAACCAAATATCCAAGTTCCTTTACAATAAATGTGTTCCAAGGAAACCAAGCAATAGCTGTTTAGCAGTTCCAGATACCAATTAACATCACTAGCTGTGTGTAATATGTACTGAATGGCTATCAACTTTAAATTTTGTTTAATGATGCACTCAGCATTTGTTTATCCTTTGCAAAGGTCTCTTGTCAATGTGCCAGACAAGGGATTCATTCCAATTACTTCAACAGAAGATTCACTTTAAAATGTGATTTCTCGAAGTTCTAATAGTACAGGAAACACAGAAATGGAAATTATGTAGCTACAAACATAAAGATGATATTCATAGAGGGAGGGTAAGTATCTAGACACCTGAACTTTACGAAGAAGGTTGCGTGTGCGATGCAATTTCTCTATGTGTTCCCTTTTCTCAAATAGAGAAGTGTTCACACCATCACTTCTTGATTGTACCGACATTATCTGCAACAATCAGGACACTGGAGATTCAATTTTTCTTCATTGTCAAATGCATACAGTGATAAGAGCCATAATCTAAAACAAATGAGAATTTTGCTAATTACACATACCTTATTAAGGAGCTGTTCCATATTTGCCTCCATTCCTATGATGTTATTATTCATCCTTGACAACGGAAAAAAGGTAATAAGAAAAGATGTATTTAGGACAGATGGAAACAAGAGGAACCAGAAGTAAATCCGATTAACCCTATAAAACTTATAAAGAACACACACGGCAGTTCATCAACAACTTTTACACATAACTGATTACCTCTTAATGGTGTCAGTGGCACTGATAAATTTGTTATAATTTTCATATACCAACATTTGCAAATCAGTGTCCAAATTTTTTATCTCAGCCGCCATCTCAACATGCCTCTGCAATAGCCCTTCTAGGTTTGACTTTTGGGCCTGCATTTGGAGCAAGCGCACGATATCATAAAATTGAAGCCATATAGTAAGCTTTCAAAACCATCTACAACATAATATCATCAAATTCATCTTCCAATTAACTAACAGCAATAAGTTAAGCTGCTTCAGTCATCTTCAAAATTATACAATTTTCATTTTAAAGATGATCACAAACTACTTAAACGCAATGATATCATTAAATTGCAGCCATACGTCAATTTTTAAATTCATCTATTACATAACATTACTAATTTCATCTTCCAATAAACTAACGGCAACTAGTTGAGCTGCTTTACTCATCTCGAAAATTCTATAGCTCTAAACATGAGTAAAAGCTTTAAAAAAACTGAATAAACCTCCCCAAAAAATGTTAATGGCGTACCAGAAGATTCATGTACTGATCGGCGTCGAACGAGGTACTGTCAATGGCATCAAGAGAAGCGAACTTGGAGGAATTGCTAGAGGACATAGAAGGATCTGGAGAGTAGAAACTTGAGAGCAGATCTCTCATTCTCTTCGCTTTGTCGTCCAATGGCACGTCGTCGACAGCCATTTTGCAGTTGATCTTTGGTTAGCTGTCCTCTGGTAGATCAAAGATATAGCTTTTATGAGAAATTGTTGGTCCCTTTGTATACGTACTGATTCTCACGGGCATAGAGAAGCGTCGAGGCTTGTGGAGCTCTCAGTTTAAGCCGTGAAGTCCATAATCGGAGGAACGAATCACCAGGGGACCGTAAACGTTGTCGTTCGGTCTACGACCCGGTGCCTAACGAGGCCTATCACGAGCCAGTATCAGACGAATTCGAGCTAGGCTTAAGTTCTTAATCGCAAATCCAGGCTAAGCATGTAAACCCAATTCCATCGGGAACTTGCCCACAGCCATTACGTACACATTATACATGCGATCTGATTTTATAATCGAATGCTGCAAAATCAAGATCGACCATACGTAATAGAATATGACTTCTTTGGTATTAAATTTTTTATTTTTGTTTTTTGCAGAATGGTTAATTTTTAAAAATTTTATTTTTAAGATAAAAAGAAAATTATATAACTAAGCTTCATATTTTTTTTATTAAAATTCATTGTTAGCTTAATCTTTTTAAATTCACTTTTTGGTATCGTCATCTTTTCACGAATATCTTTCATAGTTGGAAATTTTTTTATATTTTGTAAATTTCTTCAAAAATTTTTGAGAACTTGATAAATTCTATAATTTATGATTTTTTTATTATATAAAATTTATTGGTTGCGGGTTTGAACTTACATGGTTTATTAATACATAGGTATAATAAAGATTTTACTTTCTCATAATTAAGAACTTGCCATTGGTGGGTTTTCTACGGGGCAGAGATATAGATTTCATAATGTATTGTCCGAAAAATGGTATAAAATTAATCATGTATCGTCAAAAAATGGTATAAAATTAATGTTTTTAATATCAATTGTTGGCACCAATTAGTATTGAATTTTTCATCTGTCGATATTTTAATATTGGAAATTTTTAAATTTTTAGGGACTAAATTATAAAAATAAAAATTAAACAGTAAAAAACAAACTAACGTAGCAAAGCTCCAGACCACCCATTTCATCTCTCTGTCTCTCTTCTCTCCACCCATTTTTAGATTTTCATTGTTGATCCTCTCCTGCACATAATTCGACTTCTCACCACGAGAAATCAAACCATTCACCCACAAAAAAATGGTGAAATATAAAGAAAGAAAAGAACTTTAAAAGAAAACAACCATATTAATGCAAGCAAGGCATAAGAAATCAGTGCAACACCCGCTAGCAATACAAGGGCAAACTTACATGCGAAAGAGCAAAAGAAAAACAAGTCAAAATTATCTAAAGAATTGAATTGAGTCTCAATCCCACAATTGCATTTCAATGAAGATCTCATAATCTTCTTCACGAATTTCTAATTTTGATTGGTGTGTGTCGTTAGAGAGGTAAATAGGTTTGACCCCGCGTTTGGTTGGTGTCCCTGTTAGTGGGGACAGATGACAGGACAAAAAAATCCTGTCCCTCGCAGGTGTTTGGTTGCTGTTTTAGAGGTTTTGTCTTCTGTCTCCGGATGACAGAAGACAGAAATTATTGTCACTCGTAAAAACGAAGGACAAACAAGTTCTGTCCCTGTCTCCGGAAACATTTGCCTTCGTTTTCTCCAAACTACCCCGATCCAGTCGTCTGGTTCTCCGCCACCAAAGGTCGCCACCGTCTCCATCTTGCCTGTCATCTGGGTTCTTCACCAAAGGTCGCCGATCCATTTCTCTCGCAGCTTCTCTGTCGCACGCAGATTCTTCTTCCCCAACGCGGTCATCGATTTTCCGAGGTCAAGTAAGTGTTTATGTTCGACAAATGTCGCTGCTTCC
>JAOSBN010000004.1:6321873-6345009 GCA_027563595.1 Erythroxylum suave | reverse complement strand
GGCTCCTTGTGCGCAGAAGTATACAGGCTACGTAGGAACCTGAGGGATCTTGGAGTTCCAGATTTACATCCTCTAGGATTCTTGGGGTGGGGTCTTAGAGGATTAGGATTAGTCCGGCTAAGCTGGGATACCTAATGTAATCAAAAAAAAAAAAAAAAGGAGTTGCTGGAGTGCCTTAGAAGGACAGCTGACGTCACTTCACACGCTAGCAATTACAACAACGCCACCTTTTCCATTTTCTTTTTCAAATTTAATATGAAAGCCCGTACGCCCATTTCTCCATAAAACCCCCCCGTCCTAGTACGTTGTAATCCTTCTCCCGTTTTGATCTCGTTTCTCAGCTTCAGCTAAGTCTTCCCTTCTTTTCTTTCACTCTGTACTTCTCAATCATCTGTTTTCCGTTTTATTTCTGTTCTCTCTCGCTTTGATAGGATATCTGGGTTGCTTCGTCTTGAATCTAGATCTAGGGTTTTTTGGCTCAAGTTTTTGGGTTTAGATCTTGAACCTCTATTGTCATCTTCGATTTGGGGGCTTACGACTGGGGTTTTCTTGTGACTGAAAAAGGCTCCAATGTTTTTAGAATTTCTATGACTTATTCCATCCTCATGCGTCGGATCCGAATACTCCACTCCTTCTCAGTTGTGTTTCTCTACTGGTTCTATTTCTTTTCGTGAATCAAATCATCTATCTGTCAACTGATATCTATAATTTTGATCCCTAAAGCCGCTACTATAACTCTACTTAATCCCGATACCTACATTTTTATTTTCTCAAAATATTTTGGATTTAACCGATCCTCCTGGTAGCTGAGAACAAGGCTCAAAAGCATGTCTGCAGTGCAGAAACAGACAGCTAGCTCCGGCTCCGATTCGGACCCTCGATACGCCAAAATTGATGAGAGGAAGAGGAAGAGGATGATCTCAAATCGCGAATCGGCGAGGCGCTCCAGAGCTAGGAAACAGAAACTGATGGAGGACTTTATAAAAGAGGCCGATGAATTGAAGAGCGAGAACAATCACTTGGAAGAAATCATTAACACACGCTCTCAGTATTACGTCCAGGTGGAGTCTGACAACAACGTCTTGAGAGCACAAGCTACGGAATTAACCGAGAGACTTGCGTCTTTGAACTCGGTGCTCCATCTATGTGAAGAGGTCAACGGCTACAGTTTGGACATTCCCGAGATTCCAGACCCTTTACTCAAACCGTGGCAGCTTCCTTTTCCGGGTCAGCCCATCATGGCTTCAGCTGATTTGTTGCTGTAAGCAAATGGCATCATTCTATCTGTTTCAGTTCGTCTAGTGGATTAAGTTATTCGTCTAGAGTCTTTTTGTCGTCAATCGTCCATTGTTGTTGTTCTGTTATGGGTCTGTTTGGGGCAAGGTCACGGTGTGGATTCGTTTATGGACCTACATCTATGCGTTACTATGTAATACGATGTCAACATGTTATGTTGTGCTGTGTTCTCGTTGTTCAAATTCTAAGCAATTATATTGTGCGCATCTTCGTGAATTCTATCTATGAGGTGAATTGAGCGTTTTAGCTGGAATTAGCATTCTTGTTGGATCATGACTCTTGTGATCATACACTTACGTATCCCACAATTAGACATCCCTAGATAAGGCTATAAATCGGGGATTCTAATTAGTTCGATCCTATTAATTTAATGAGATGTTTTGTGGATTATCTCATCGTTCTAGATATGTTACTTATTTCGGTCTAGCCGGAGAATATGATGGGAAGACTAGAAGTTTCCGGCGACGGCGATTGGAACCGGAATACAATGCCCTAGTATTAGATCAAAGCAACGCCCAGTTTCAATTTGGACTGACTGCAGCCTCGTATCTTTGACTGGTTTATATCTATCTAGTTATGAGCTGTTGCCTTTGCCAGCCAACGCTTTACTGTCACTTTGGTTCTTATCTCGTTGAATAAGACTTGTGGGGTATATCTGCGCAGAGAAATGGACATCAAAATATTTCAAATCACAAAAATCTTACGACGTCCTCTGTAATTCCACCATCTTTTGTCTGAACTATAGTAAATTGCATAAATTACAGGAATTAAGGCGATAGGTGGTGTAGATCGGAAGTTTGTTTACAAAGCCTTTGGATAACGTGTCAGGGAGTTAATGACATTAACATATATGCCTTGGAAAGATTAACTGGGTATAATTTTATGGAAAACGAAGCGTGGAACAAACAGCAAACAATCTTTCTGTGTCTCCCTGGGCGAGACCTCCCAAGGGTCAAAGGCAGACATCTATATCCGGTAGACCTCGAGTTTACGCTCCAGGTTGCGTCTCCTCACCAGACCTTCGATTTCTGAAGCATCTAACCACAATCTTAGGGTACATCATACATGAAGATGATATTAAGGCGAAAAGAGGGAGGGTTACTGATGTACCATATATAATATTCATTGCTAACTTGACAATGTTATTATTACTGGTGGCTTTCTAACCAAAATATTCACTATAACATATACCCTATTCATTCGACAAATGGTCGTAATCTTAAATAACACATGCAATCAAAAACTACACCAATTGATTAATACTTAAAACATATGGTATGTTGTATTCCACATCACTCGAAAATGATATATTCCAACAATTGCATAATGAACAAAAAGATAAGCATTTTGAAAAGGCGTTCTAGTTGTCGTAAGTGCGACACTCATCTGTCTCCGGATTATCCTTGCAGTAGTTCTCCAATGGATCAGACCCTTTCTTCTTGTCCCTCTCGTGGCTTGCGGCGGCGCTCAGCTCTTCAACTTCGTCCCACGCCGCCACGCACTCCCCGCTTGTCGCGTCTCCGGCGCACGCCTCCTCCGCGTTCTTAATGCTCTGTTCCACCTTGTTCGACAGTCCCTCCGGCGCTGCTCTTACTTGTCGGAGTTGCATGCGACCGTTTCCGAATCTGTGGGTTCTCCCCCAAGGATTGTTTAGTCTAATCATTGGTTTAGCTTTTGGAGCCTCTTTTGCTGCTTTGGTTAAGAATCTAGGTGTACAGATGTCGAGACCCGATACTGTCGCCATTTTCGTTGTGGATTTGGTATGGCGAAGGAGTGATAATCTGGAGCTGTGAGGATGAAGGTGGCAATGGCATATAGTTGGGCTTACCTTCGCATCGAGTTATGGACAACCGTTTCTTATCTGTTGATGACGAATCGTATGCTTCCACGTCACACTAGTTGTAACAAAATTTCCAAAAATATCCGCGGTTGCGTAAGATTTTTATTCCCTAATAATCAAATGAAGCTTTAACACAAATTGAATATAAATGAATATTTTTTTCAAAGAGACTTTCTCAATGTCTGCAAAAGCATGGCACGTAGTTTGTCGTGACGGCGAGCGTTTGAAGAAGGGACCGAATAAAACCGGAGATGTCGCACATCGATCGATGATCTGCAATCCAGTACGGACTAGCTCATCTCCGATCTCATATTTTAGTTTGTTTGCCTCTTTTTCTTACTAATGAATTACGGTGTAAACGTCCCTCGTCCAGATACTTCCAAGTTTATGAGATTAGATTAGAATATGACTTCGTTTGGATAAGCAGTAGAGGTAGGTAAATACAATTATACATTTAAATTTGCGGTGCATAATATGAGGTTGGAGAAAAGTACATTATTACTGTAAAAATTATTAAGTAGAAAGAGGATTGTAGTAAGAAATTATTTTTGTGTAAAAATTTATTTTTTATTAATAACCTTTATTATAAGTATTAGTTTTCATTATATCTTTAATTAATATGATTAATAATATATTTTTATGAAATATTTTATTTAATAAATTTATTTTATTTATTTTTTATATTTTAATTTAATAATTTATAATTTTAAATTTATATGACTAATAATACATTTTTTAAGTATTTATATAATAATTAATAGTTTATTAAATTAATAGACTTTTTAATTATTTTATCTCTTTTCAAATCGCACTTGACAAGTATTTTTTTTATATTTCAGCGGTCATCAAAACAATAATCTTAAATACATAAATACTTATTATTTTTACATATTTACAGATCCAATTTGAAAAGCAGTCTCTTTTGCTCCTCTCTCTAGAAAAGATGTGGGTCGAGTTGGGCCATTTGGTCAATAACCCCCTTTTTCAATCTATTATCTCCATTTTGAAGTTCTCGAAGGTCTAATAACTGCAGCAGCCAGGAGAAAACCTATTAAAATACAAACCCTAATGACATGGTATGGAAGCTAAAACCAGCACACCCACAGCTCGCGTGGAATTGAAAGAGATTATAAATCATCCTCTCCCGAACCAGACCTATGACCACCCGCGTAGTAAGTACAACAGGAGTGCATTAATTAATTGCCAAGCACATTGAAAGTTGTACAAAATCAAATTGGCTTTCAACGTGTTCAAAATATATTCTTTCCTTATCTTCATGGAAAGGGAAAGCGATCCTCAGATAGGACGGCTTTTTCGAGAGCATCTTCCTTTTTCTATCACGTGTTGGCCCAGGGTCCTAAGCGGCCCAATCTGAACCCCCAACAGCACATCCATGGACCCGCACGCACCGGATAAAGATCCAAAGGTCTAGATTCCTTAGGCGTGATGTTGATTGGATATTCAATCACAACTCCATAACAGCATCTTACCTTTTAGAAAAGGGGGTTTTAATCAAATGCTCCATCATGCTGCGCCTTTACAAAGTCTGTCATCGAGTCCCTCTCCTCCCTGCCTCTCCATCACCACCGAAACCCCGTCATTTCGCATCCCCCCGTACGCCGTCCCGCCACCGGAAAACTCTCTCCAGACACGCCGCGAGATCGAAGTCGACCATGACCTCTGCTGCTTCTCGACTCGCCAATCTTGCGCCTCTGAATTCTATTGTAGCGGAAAATGTTGGCGGTGGCTCCAATGATTCCGTTTCTTCGACTAATGAACTGTTCGACGACGAAGGTGCTCGTTTAAGTCTTTTACTGACTGGTTACTAGATTGTATCTTTAAGTTATTAGATGTTTCTAGATTCTTCTTGTTATTTGATAGATTGTAGGATTACGTGCTTGGTTCAGTAAAGAATTTGACTGTTTTTCCTTCCGAACGCTTTGATATTGAGCCTATTGTAGTATTTCGAATGTGTATTGGCATATCTTTAACAGAGGATGGTGTCTTGTTGGCCAGAAAGTGGAGGTTTTTTTTAGCAAAATCTCATAACTAATTAGTCAATCACCAGTTTTCTATTACGAAATGTATTGTTTTTAATGATTAAAGTTTGAATCTCAATCTCCGAGTTTCTTGAATTCATGTACAAACTTTATATTTTTTGCACTTGTTGAGCTCATGAAGAGGAAAAAGGAAGATATGTGACTTTAATCGCTCTATGTAGTTGTATACGAAGATTTAAGTTTATCCATTGTCTTGTGCCTACTTAAGGCTTTTAGTCGTTTCCGTGTAGGAGATTTTACTTATGATTGGTAAATTCATAAATGCAGAAGCTTTGGGAAGTAAGTATCAACTTCCTCCGCCAGAGATTAGAGATATTGTTGATGCGCCACCTGTTCCTGCATTGTCATTTTCACCACAGAGAGACAAAATTCTTTTTCTCAAGCGGCGGGCTTTACCTCCACTGACAGAATTAGCTAGACCAGAGGAGAAACTGGCTGGCATGCGCATAGATGGGAAATGTAACACTAGGAGCAGGATGTCATTCTACACTGGTATAGGTATCCATCAATTAATGCCTGACGGTACTCTAGGCCCAGAGAAAGAGGTGCATGGGTTTCCAGATGGTGCCAAGATTAACTTTGTCACATGGTCTCTTGATGGTAGGCACTTATCCTTCAGTGTTCGGGTCGATGAGGAGGGTAGTGACAGCAGTAAACTTAGAGTATGGGTAGCTGATGTGGAAACAGGGAAAGCTAGATCATTGTTTCAGTCACCTGATGTTTACTTAAATGCCGTTTTTGATAATTTTGTGTGGGTGGATAACTCTTCTTTATTAGTTTGCACCATCCCATCATCACGAGGAGACCCACCAATCAGACCTTTGGTTCCTTCTGGACCAAAAATTCAGTCTAATGAGCAGAAAAATGTTATTCAAGTTAGAACCTTTCAGGACTTATTGAAGGATGAGTATGATGAAGATTTATTTGATTATTATTCTACCTCTCAACTTGTTTTGGCTTCTTTGGATGGAACTGTGAAAGAAATTGGTAAACCCGCTGTATATACATCAATTGATCCTTCCCCAGACGAGAAATATATCCTAACCAGTCATCTTCATAGACCGTATTCTTTCATCGTACCATGTGGAAGATTCCCCAAAAAGGTTGAAGTCTGGACAACTGATGGAAAAATTGTCAGGGAACTTTGTGATTTGCCCCTCGCGGAGGACATTCCCATTGCATTCAATAGTGTGCGCAAAGGTATGCGCTCAATCAATTGGAGAGCAGACAAGCCTTCCACACTATACTGGTACGTACTGTTTGATCCAATAGGATTCTTCTGATAATAAATTACTTAGATGACATCGTCATGCGGTGAATGAATTAACTCATGACAATGTCAGTTCACTGTTTGGGCTTTTAGGGCTGAGACTCAAGATGACGGTGACGCAAAGGTGGAAGTTTCTCCCAGGGATATTATTTATTCACAGCCTGTGGAATCACTAGAAGGTGAACAGCCCAAAATCTTACACAAGCTTGATCTTCGCTATGGGTATGGTACAATCTTCATGTTTGATCTCCTTTCCTTACCAATTTCAAATAGTTGCTTAATTTGTAAGAATCTCTTCAAGCCCATTGCTTTGTGATTTTGTGAATTGCTTAATATTACTCAAACAAGTCGCAACCTTATACTGGCTAGTATTTCATGCCTTAGGCGCTGCTCTAATGTATATCTTTATAATTTGTCCACAATATAGGCACCAGGTTCAAGCAGGTTTAATTGTTACTGTAATTATGGAAATACTATTCGGTGATTAAATGTGCGAATTTTGGCTTTTGTAGCTTATTTTTGTACAAAATTGAGGAGTTTACCTTTAGCAATCTTCAAATATTTGCAGTGGGATTTCTTGGTGTGATGACTCATTAGCTCTAGTCTATGAATCCTGGTACAAGACAAGACGAACAAGGACCTGGGTGATATCTCCCGGATATAAAGATGCGAGTCCTCGCATTCTATTTGATAGATCATCGGAAGATGTGTACTCTGATCCTGGCTCCCCAATGTTGAGGAGGACTTCCACTGGTACTTATGTGATTGCAAAGATAAAGAAGCAAAATGATGACAACACTTACATCTTACTGAATGGTATTGGGGCTACACCAGAAGGGAACATCCCTTTCCTTGATCTATTTGATATGTGAGTATGATCAACAACTTAGTCGTATCTTCCTTGGCCAGTCTTGAGTCGTCATTGGTGCTATATGTTTGAAACCATATTCTTTCAGAAATACAGGCAGCAAAGAACGAATTTGGGAAAGTGACAAGGATACTTATTATGAGACTGTATTTGCATTGATGTCCGATCAAAATGAAGGAGATCTACGCCTTGACCAATTGAAAATACTGACCTCCAAAGAATCTAAAACTGAGAATACCCAATACTATATCCAGATTTGGCCTGACAAGAAATCATGCCAGATTACAACTTTTCCTCACCCGTACCCTCAGTTGGCATCATTGAAAAAAGAGATGATTAGGTACCATAGAAAGGATGGGGTCCAGCTTACTGCAACTTTATATCTGCCGCCAGGATACGATCCATATAGAGATGGTTCCCTTCCATGTTTAGTTTGGTCTTACCCGGGAGAATTCAAAACCAAGGATGCTGCTGGACAAGTTCGTGGTTCTCCAAACGAATTTCCTGGCATAGGTGCAACATCAGCTCTTCTTTGGCTGGCCAGAAGGTAGAAGCTTGCTCTTTCTTGAATTTTGTACTCTCTGTTGTGTATGTGATCTTCCCACTAATATGATAGCTTCTAGTTTTTATTATGCTGAAAAATCGCATTGTTGTGAATTGGTTTGTTCAGGTTTGCCATTTTATCAGGACCAACAATACCTATCATTGGTGAGGGTGATGAGGAGGCAAATGACAGGTTACTTCATGGCACTGTTATATAACGCTGATTATTGTGCAGCTCATATGCACTAATTTTTCTTGTTTGCATCCTCGGTAAAATTGTTCACATTTTTTTTATGCCACAGTTCTTCCTGTGGTAAATCAAATTTGCACAAACCATTTGATCGATTCATTTCTTGTTCACGTGAAGGAACATTGACTTTGATAACTTGAAAGAATGGACTTGTGTTATATCTATAAAACATTTTTAGAAGTATAGGAAAATAGATTAAGTTGGCCGTGGTCTTACTGTCTGTAGCCATTTTTCTTCTTCTAGACATATATTCAGTTTCTTCCTTTACAAGTCAGAAGTGTAATGATGACGTATTTGAAAGATGTTATTGGAATTCTAACGGATACATGACTTTATCAGATATGTAGAGCAACTGGTTGCGAGTGCAGAGGCAGCTGTTGAGGAAGTTATCCGACGAGGAGTAAGCTTCTCCATTCATCTTGTATGACTACCTTATCATGAAAATATATTAATTCCTAACATTATTTTTAATGCTGCACTCATTAAGGTTGCTCATCCGAGCAAAATTGCTGTTGGAGGACATTCATATGGTGCATTCATGACTGCAAACCTGTTGGCCCATGCTCCTCATCTTTTTTGCTGTGGAATTGCACGCTCTGGTGCTTACAACCGGACCCTTACACCTTTTGGCTTTCAGGTAGAATACAAATTATGGGTGTTTTAGCTTTAAACATCCGTACTTCACAAGAAATTTCCTCTTTCAGTTTAGATATTATAGTAACGTATAACATTATTTGTGCATAGAATGAGGACAGGACTCTTTGGGAGGCAACTAATACTTACATAGAGATGAGCCCGTTCATGTCTGCAAATAAAATTAGAAAGCCAATATTACTTATTCATGGAGAAGAAGACAACAACTCAGGAACACTAACCATGCAGGTATTTCCTCCCTTCTCCGTTGAAGGAACCCTTTCAATTTTACATTGCCAATCAAGAAACATGAAAGTTTCATCCTATTGGTTTTGCTGTTTGATAACAGATTTTAGGATATAATTTTTCTTATTGTATGCTTTTGACTGGTTGTTTTTTTCACATTTCAATATGATGCAGTCAGACCGTTTCTTTAATGCATTGAAAGGCCATGGTGCTCTTTGTCGTCTGGTCATTCTTCCCTACGAAAGCCATGGGTATGCTGCACGCGAGAGCATCATGCATGTTCTTTGGGAAACGGACCGGTGGCTGCAAAAATATTGTGTGTCCAACTCTTCTAAAGTAAATGCAGAACTTAATGAGTGTAAAGATGAAGTTGGCAAAGGTTTGCAAAACTCTGAAAGCAAAGTAACCGCTGCCAGTGGAGGTGGCGGGCCAGAGTTGGCAGACCATGAGTACGAAGGATTCCACTCTGTGCCTAGGTCGTTGCTATGGTAATGTCTCTTCCTCATTTGCCTATCACCTTAACAGCAAGAATTAAATAAATTGAAATCAATGTCAGGTCGATTTATTTCTTCGGATCCCCCTGACTTTAAGTTCATGAGAAATATTCGGATAACATATCCTGTGGTGTCTTATCACATCTCCCCGTTCTTTGCTATGTTAACTGAAACTGAATTCAGTATCTTTCTTCTTTTGCCTTGTTTGGTCATGAGTTGAATTACCTGAAAGATTGGAATGTTGTGACCTAATAGTTTGTGTTGATCTGGTAATATTACGTACATTGCTTATGTATAGTGGTTTCCTCCACTATTCCCGCTACGGGTAGGCTTTAACATACCATAGTGAGTATATGGCACCTGAATGAAATGTTCTACACTTTATTCCACGTATTGTTCCTGCTGCCTGTTTTGTTTATATACATTGCTCTCGTATTCCTCGACTTTGTAGATTGTATTGCGGATGTTTGGCAGCGGAGGACTAAAACTGGAGTAGCATAAAAGCTTCTGAAGTACTGGGAATCGGATATATGGAATATTGAATTAGATTCAGTGCCTTTGATCATTGTTTATTATCTCTCGCAGTTTTGCACATCATGGCTGCGAAATAAACACGCAATTGCAGTCAGTTTTACGATGATTTCCCCGTGTAGGGACAGGTGGATGTATTACATCTATTCCTTATTTGCTTAAAAAGCTGTTACACAAGGTTCTTGCATTGCATGTACGGTCCCTCAAAGCTATAGTTACGACGCACCGGTGAAACACGCATGATCAGAAGGAAAGTGAATTAACTGATCCAATGCCTCTAAGCTGAAAATTTTAGACCACCTTGTTATGAAATAGCTTTTATTAGTTCCGGCGGTACAGTGGAACAGATCTTACTCATGAGTGAATTTGGAAATACCAATTGCAATGCTCTATCTTTGAATTTTAAAGTTGAGCTTTACGTACCTGAATCTCGTTATTTTTTGCTGAATGTTACACACCGATGAACTTGTGGTTGAGTCTCTACTTTTCGGCTTCCGCTTCCAAATAACGTACAACCGAAAAAGTCTGATCCCGTGCTCTTTGAAGACAATTGACATTATGTATGAATTAATAAATCACTTATTAAATAAATATTGCCAATAAATATTTGTACGTAAAATTTAATACCTGTTATATAAATAAAAATATCAATTAATGAACTTAGTTTTCCATCAAACGTTATGTTAGAATTATTACAAGATTTAACAACTTATATTCAGTACCTACAGGCCACATCATTTGTATAAGTTCATCCAACAAAAAATTGCAAGATTGATATCATAAGTTCTTAAGTCAAAGTTGTTTATTATTTTTTAAAATTGTAAAACATGCTAACTTGTATCAACTCTAGTAATAAATAGCGAAAAATCACCATGATAAAAATAAGAGGCCAGTCTTATATTAATATTTGTTAAAAATTGTCAATAAATAATAGTGAGAGAGAACTTTGCCAATGTTTATTTTCTTTGGTACGAGAAGAATAACTGCATCTTTAGCTGACAACACTGATCGCCTTTGGACATTATTGAGCTTATCTGTTTTTGATTTATAGGCCTTGAGTCTTGTTTTCAGATACCTGATCTTTAGTGGCATATTTGGCAACTCCTCACTTAGCTTTGTATTTTTATAATTATTATTGAGGGCCTACTGTTGTTTTCTTTGGACATAGTTTTTGAGTGCCTCCTTCGGCTTCTTTGATTTCTGTATTGAACCTTCCCTTTTATTAATATACTTATTTATTCTCTTCAAAAAAACAAGGTTCAAACAAATATCAGGCATGTTATTGCCATGCTAGGTGCATCAACTTTTCTTCAGAAATGGAGAGCAACAAAGAAAGCAACAATGAGTGAAACAAATTCTAATTGTCATATATTCAGTGAATCAAATGTGTTCCAAATCTCAGGGTAAAAAAAAAAAAATTACTGTTTTGAAATAAAAACTAAGGACGCTCAATCTAAGAGCCAAGCAAGGGGGACACATGACACAAAGTAAGAATACTGCAGACAACAATGAAGAAACATTAAACCACATTTATTCTTCCGCGACAACACTGATCTCATCTTTATCTAGTAAGTCATAGAATGCTCTCACTTTCCTCTGCTCATTCCAGTGATGCATCTTCCAAAGACCACCGGCAGCTAGGCCTAGTGTAATTCCTATGATTATTTCCTTGACAACACTTGGTCCTTTCAAAGTGGGATGAGGGATCCTACCAGCCATTTCGATTATCTGGTTAAGGCTATTTAAATCTGAAAACAGCAACAGTTGTTCTTAGCTTCTACATAGAACATGTTTCAATTCCCATAAGAATATTTTATACATACGAAAATGTTTCACAAAAGAACAAAGACAACCATGCAATTGAATTCGAGGAAATGCATTCACTAAAACTTTACAAAGGAAAACCAGCAGCTGGCTTTTACTGTGATAATGAATTCAAACAATTTAAGCACGCAACTAACTTTTCCAACTCAAACTGCTCAAAATTCCACCAATTTACACATGGTCTTATTGAATCTTGTATTGAAAACGTTATGTCATGTTGGAAATCTAATCCAACAATAGCAACATTGTGAAATTCCATGGATACACAGTTGGGGAAGTTAGGATAGAATTGGAAATAGTAGACAGTTTAACCTATCACCTTGAATAAAGTTACTGGCCTCATATCAGCTTTTTGTTTGTTATCGTGTAGATGTCCCATGGAGTTAAAATCACTTTGGATACAATGCTCGAAAACATAGTTTATGCAGATTGTCAAAAGCCGCTTTTATGTCGTAGAAATGCATCAAACAATTCATATGCAGGAAACAAATAAATTAATTAAATGCCGCAACATATTCACACGGTGTTCTTAATGCTTGGTGTCTGAAGATTACATTTTCACATTAAACACTTCGTCGAATTCCAAAGTTCATGTATTTAACTTCCTAAAGAATCTTTGCATCTTAAATTATGAACAGAGTCCCTGATCATTCTCATGATTACCCATTAACATCCAATGAGAAACACAAAGTGTCAATCAACTTATTGATAGGATCCTAAACCAAATACATACAAATTATCCAAACAATGGAGACAATCAACAACTACAGTAACAAATCCAAGGATTTATAAACCAACAGAAACAGAGAGAGAGAGAGAGCGTGTGTGTGTGAGGGTTTACCTGGCGAGTGACTGCGATTCAGAGAATGCGACAAGGTGTTTATCTTCTAATCTTCATCTCTAGCCAGAACGAGAAACAGTAAGCTCTTCATGGACCCCCAATTGGGCTACTAAATATGGGCTTCAAGTCCAAACAACATCAAAAGTACGGCCTTCGATTCAATGTATTTATTTAACCATCGACACTTGGATCAATCCACATCGTCTTTAGGTTACTGGTATAGTAATTTGTAACTCTCAAGAAAAAGTATACAATCTTGGAAGCAGATTTTTTTTCAAACTTCGTTGCGTGATCTGGATTTGCAGTATGCCACTTATCATCCACTTTTTCTTCTATTTTGTCATGTATTCTAAGAGCTTTGATGCCAGACTGCAGTATCTAAGATATTCCAGACCCAGTTCAGCAGATTCCAGTTGAAGTTCGCATCACTCTTTTCAAGATATGAATTTAAAAGTGTAATTGATTTGAGTCTAGTAGGTCAAGAGTGGACTTAATATAACCTAATCTCTTACATCAGAGGGGAAAAAAAAACACAAACAAACAAAAGATAAAGAACTGTATACTCCCCAGACAGCTTTTATCTTACGAAGAACGCACACATCCAAGTCCGTACCTAAGATGTTATGTATAAAAAATGTTACTGTTTTTTATTTAATAAGACGCAATCCTACATAAAATGCAGCGTTCGCTTCATTTTTCCGCACCCTAGCTTTCCTGATAAGGATTGAGAAATCTGGTCGTGTTAAATGACTCATATAACCTCAAGCTCACCTTTTCTTTACTTTTTTTCCCTTTTAAATCAAAAGCTTAACGTTAGTACTGAATAAATGATTTCCTAGAGAACTTTAATTTTCTTGTTGCGGACGCCAAAAAAAAAAAAAGACAGGCAACATTTGGTACATTTAAAAAAAATAAAATAAAGTTTTTAGTTCTTGCATTGCATCCTCTTGCAAGAGAAGCAATACAGTCAATGCACACTTAATTTACCTCATAATGTAACTTTTACTATCTTTTAGTTATTTGGTTACTCTAAAATGAATTTTAAATAATTTTAGACTTTTATTTTTAAGAGAAATGTGGTGTACATATAAGTTTAATAAAAGATAAAAGATATTATTAGAATATTATTAAGTTATTATTAAAGTATTGATAAGATATTGGTTCTTATCATAATGTTAAATCATAATCATTTATGTTAATTTTTAATAATGATTTTATTTTGTTTTATTGATATTTTTATTCTTATCATAAAAATGATTCATAACTATCCAAAAATTAATAATTTGATAAATCATTGAAAATCTTTTGATTAATTATTTATAAAATGTAAAATATTTTAATTAATTATTTATAACATAAACAGATAATATCCAAATATCTTATTACCTTTTTAAGTATTTAATATCAAATGTTAACACAATTGTTGTAATTTTTTGCAATTCACTTTTAACGGTCTTACACTATTTACATCCAGTTATTCAACTTTTTGAGTCACTTGCTTTAAAGGGGTCCCACAAGGCCAAAGTGAAGGAATGCTACTTATCTCAAGGTAAACTTTAATATCTCAGAACAAATCAAATTAAAATTCCGAAAATAACATGTAGTCGATTTTCGATTTTATATTTAGTTTTAATCTGTCTTTAATGTTACTCATATGTGCACAAAATCGCTAACAGTTAATAAGTGTGGGTGTTTTGGTAAATGAAAGCTCGCGGTCTTGCCCACGACCAGAGACACCGCGGCTACCTGGAGAACCTACTCCCACAATATCCGCTTGTCTTCTCCATCAATTTTTTATTTTCTGTTTCATTTTTCTCCTCCTTAAACTTGCAAGTCTGACTACTTCATGCTGCAAATGTGTTGTCATTATCTCAAACTCCCTCTTTTTTCCTCTGTAATTTCTTGGGTTATACCATATTCACACACAAACTAAGACAGACAGACACACATATATAGGTCAAATGGAGAGACAGAAAAGTTTCTCCTTGAAACCCACAAGATTTCTGGTCTTTTGGTTCACAATCTCATCTTCTGTAATCTTCCTTACCCTTTTTACCTTCTGGCTTGTCAAATCCAGCCCTTATAGTTATATTCTCCAGGAAACCAACTTCGAGTACAATAAAACCACCTTCCTTGCTACAGGCCCCCAACCGTTTACTGTACAAAATTTCACTGGATTCAGCACAAATCTCTCAGCAAGCACCTTAAAAACTTCAGTTATTGCTAATGTCTATGGCGTAGTCCCTGAAACTACATCTGGGTCTGGTGGAATTCCAGCCGTAACAAGTGAAAATGAATCTGAGATGCTAAATGCTGAAGAAGATGGAGAGGGTGCAGATAATAACTTAACTGAAGTTCAAGAGAGTGTAGCTGTTGTAGAATCTCCATCTGAGAAAATTGAAAGTAAAGCTAGTGAAGAGAAGAAGAGTAGATCCATTGCCATGGTAAAGGAAGATGTTGGGAAGATTAGAACAGATTCAATAGTAAAGGTCGAAGCTTTGAGCAATCGGATGAATGCAGAGAGGAAAAATAAAGTTTTTTCTGTTGACAATAGTGGGAATTTAGAGAATGGAAGGATTAAACAGAAGAGTGGAAAAGAATGTGATGTAACGAATGGGAGTTGGGTCTATGATGAAGGCTATCCTTTGTACACGAACAGCTCCTGCCCTTTCATAGATGAAGGCTTTGACTGTGCTGGGAATGGTAGATTGGATGGAGATTACACGAAGTGGAGATGGCAACCTCAAGATTGCGACATTCCGAGGTATTAATTCACTTCTTCATCACTTAACTGTACTTTACTACTTTTGATTGGTAAGAAATGAGTATTGAATGCTAAGCAATTATGTTTCTGTTGATGTGTCTGGGGTTGGTGGGTTTCAACAGGTTCAATGTGACAAAAATGCTGGAATTGATAAGAGGGAAAAGGCTAGTTTTTGTTGGGGATTCTATAAACAGGAACCAATGGGAATCCATGCTGTGTATGTTAATGGGAGCCATAAAAGATCCAAAGAGAGTTTATGAGACTCATGGCAGGAGAATCTCGAAGGAGAAAGGAAATTATAGCTTCAAATTTGTGGTAATCCCACGGACATAAAAAATCAGTTGTTTCTACTCTTGTCTATTGGAAGTCGATCTGACTTTCCCTTTGCATTCTCAGGACTACAAATGTACGGTTGAATACTACGTGTCTCATTTTTTGGTACATGAGGGCAAAGCAAGAATAGGGCAGAGGCGTGTACAGACCTTGCGAATAGATAGTATCGATCATGGTTCTTCGAGATGGAGAGGAGCTGATATTCTCATTTTCAACACTGCACATTGGTGGTCTCATTTTAAGACAAAAAGAGGGTAAATTCTTTTCCCATGCCAATGACAATCCTTTTTTGTTTACTTTTAGTGTCCTTACAGAGAGGTTGTGTGATTTTAAATGCGAGGAGGATGCTTGGCAGTTTTTAATGCTTCAAGCCCTCTAGTTTCAGAAGAACAATGAGCTATATATTGGCATCATTTTCATTCAGGATCAACTACTATCAAGAAGGTAATCTAGTTCATCCCCAACTCGATGTCCATGTGGCCTTCAGAAGAGCAATGGTGACTTGGGCATCGTGGGTTAATAAACATATTAATCCAAGGAAGACCCGAGTTTTCTTTCGAAGCTCAGCTCCGTCTCATTTCAGGTCTGCTGAGCTGATATACCAATCTGTTCGTGCTTCAACTTTACACATTTATTTACTTTTAATGGTGTGTGTGCTATTGTTGTGCAGCGACGGGCAATGGAATTCTGGAGGGCACTGTAAAGAAGCCATAAAACCCTTGAGCTATACTTCAAGGATTGACTCTCAGAAGAATACAATCACAGAGGAGATCATCAAGCAAATGAAAATTCCTGTAACTTTCTTGGATATAACTAGTCTGTCAGGATATAGGGTCGATGGTCATCCATCTATATATGGGAAAAAACCAAGCACGCGCTATTCGTCGAGCATTCAAGATTGTAGCCACTGGTGCCTTCCCGGTGTTCCAGATACATGGAATGAATTGTTGTATTTCCATTTACAATCTAAAGTAGGAACCATATAGGAGCAGATGTTGTTCATTTCTTCAATTGTTTCTACCTTTGTGCGAGCAGCCTTGGAAATGTAAATGTACGAGTGCCACATAAATGTAAGAGTCGAAGTTAGGTGATAGCCGCTGCTGATTATCTTTGTAATTGATAAGCATGCCCTTTCATATACTTAGTTTATCGAATCTGATTTCCGAGTAGCCGTAGTTTCAAACTTTCAATATGCTACCTGACGGCTGATGCCAGATTGAAGGAGATTTCAAATGAAATAACACAATAGCCGTTGGCTGTTGCCGGGGAAACTGCTGGAAAATAAGTTCCACAACGTTTGATGTCCCCTGTAATCTGATTGGCGGACATTAAATGCTCGTAGGAGATTATGTGTCTTGATTCGTTGAATTGGTCTTTTTCTGCGTTCATTACTACTTTTGAAGTTCTAACCATTCGCTTTTTGCTGTCAACTGCCTCTGATAAAGTGTAAAAGTAACCTCGATGACTGATCTAACGGTATTACGGTGTCCTATGTCAACAGGTCAACAAAATGACATAAAACATTTCGTTAGAATTCACTTCATGCGCGACGTAAGATTCTACACCAGAACCCACGCACTCAAGCGATGACAACATCACATCCCAACACCTGATGTTCGTCATCTGTTCATCTCTAAGTGTCTTCTTCTTGGTGCGCCGCGTCAGATTCTCTGGTTTATTTTGTCTGGGTCAACTCTGATATATTAATTCACGACACAAATCACACCGATTCAGCTCATTTTCAGCCAATTATTATTTATCAAATCGATCCCCAAGGCTTTTTATTGTTCTGAATCCAAATTTGTGCTTGTTTTTTTGCAAATTCCACCTCTAACTACTAATTTGTTTTTTTTCATTCTCACCTCAGTTTTCTTAAATTTGTATCTTATTTTTGTTATAAATTTTACTGAACATATTTCTAAGTCAATTATAAAAGATATAATTTTACAGCCTATTATGACAGGTAAGGTTCCAAAAACTTGGAAATGAATAAAACTTCATTAATCGATTAGAGAAAAAGGATGGCAAGAACCATTGTAACTTAACTTAGTTTTACAAAACCTGTATTAATATTATTAAATTGGACTTTCTCCAATTTGACACTGCAAAACAGGTATAAAATTTTTTAATTTCAATTGCATCAGTGATTTTATCGTAGGCAATAATAATAAAAAAGGCCTTTTGCGTTTGCTCCTCTAAATTACATGTTTTGTGGGATCAATTAGCTATTTATGCTTCGATATGGCCTAATGATGAAGCTGACAAATTATATGTTGATTTTCGTGATTGAAAATGTATTAGGCGGCTGCTTATGGTCTTCAAAGATGAGTTTGAGATCATTTAAAGTTCCGTGCTTCATTAGACTTCCTTGTTAGCGAAATAGCATTATAATAAATTAAATACTAACGGCTTATTTGAAATCATAGCATCGTGACGAATTATTGCCCTAAGTTGAAAATTTCCTCTCTACAGTGTAGTAGGATAATAGGATTCAACCCCAAGGTCAAAGCTTTCTTTACCAGCTTCGGTGCACTCCAAAAAGTAAAGTTAGGAATTGTCTCTGTGAATGAAGAAGAAAAGCAAAAAATGCAAAATACAGCAAATATGTATGTGGTAAATTATGAAAGAATATATGGGCATAAGGCAGTTGTCTGTAGAAGAGGTAGATACTTGTGTTGGAAGGAGGAAAGACAAAATGTTTGAAAGATGAAAAGCAGAGAGATCGTTTGTCTTTTAGAGGAGAAATATTTATCAAAAAAATAAAGGAATGTTAATAATAATAATGGCCATTAACATATAACATTACTGGGCAATTACTGGATAATAACGTTATGAGCATTTGGGTATGATAAAACGATGATGGACGTTTGGGTGTAATAAAGTGTAGTAATAAGGATGATGGCCGACGATGATGGACGTTCATGTTTTGGAACAAACAAAACTCCAACAATCCTCTACTTGGTTCAAAACTTGAGAAACAAAATGTGACAGTTTAGGAGAAAAATAGGCGAACAACCAGGTAAACTAAGGCGAACAACTAGGTAAACTAAGTCTTGAACCTGGTGTCCAAGAAATTGGAGACAGAACCTGCTGGAGACATAACAATCTCAAAATGTCATGGTCTCATGATCGCTCTAAAGAGATAACATAAATACTCTCATAGGAGGGTAGCTAGTCCCCCACAATCACGTAGGTGAGTCCATCAATTATGTGTTGCTCACACTACCCAAACTTGAGCTATAGAACTCATTACGAATTAAACAATCCAACCTTATCAAACACAATAAAGCCCTGCTAGGGACACAATTCAACAACAGAATGTTTCTCATTATTATTCCACAGACAATGTACAAGTAAGTAATCATCACATAACTTCGTTTGACCCATTGAACTTGGTTTCCCACGACGGGTATCCATCACAAGGTTACTACATAACTGGGCTCAACCCCATCCCTTTAGCATGCTCTGAAAATAGTTTCCTACTCAAAGCTTTTGTAAACGGAATCGCTAAGTTTCCCTCTGACTTGACATAGTCCAGAGAGTTTACACTATGTCTAATTAGAGTATAAACAATTTTATTTCTCAATATGATATGTCTATTTTTGCCATTATATGCCTTGTTCTTGGCAATATGAATAGCAGCCTGCAAATCACAATGAAGGAACATAGAAGAAATTGGTTTTTTCCAAAGTGGGATATCTACTAAGAGATTCTTTAGCCACTCAACTTCCCGTCCTGCCAGTTCCAAAGCCATACACTCAGCCTCCATTGTTAATCTTGCAATACATGTTTGCTTGGATGATTTCTACGACACAATAGCTCCTCTTAAGGTAAAAATATAACCATTGGTGTAGTATATATCATCACTCTCTATAACCCCCAAAAGATAATCCATGATGCATAGTACCTTTCAAATATCTCAATAAATGAATCAATGCATTTCAATGCTCTTGACTAGTATTATAAGTCTACTCACACAGTATGTAATATCAGGATGAGAACAGTTCATCAACAACATCACACTACTAAGAATTTTAGCGTACTTAGCTTGGTTTACACTATCACCAAGATTTTTCTTTAAAGCAACATTAGCATCATAGGGAGTCTTTTATTGGTTTAACATGACATTAACCAAACTTCTTCAAAATTTTCTCAATATAAATGAGTTTGATTTAATCTAAAACCAGAGTCAGTCCTATCAACTTTGATTCCCAAAATAAAGTCCATATGCCCTAAATCTTTCATATCAAAGGAAGACTTTAGTAGACTCTTGGTAGTATCAACGACAGATAAGCTACTACCAAAAATAAGCATATCATCCATATAAAGAGTTATGATCACACAACTATTCGCATCAGATTTCATATAAATGTAAGAATCAACATCATAAAAAGTGAAACCATGTTTGAAAATCTTACTTTCAAATTTCTTATGCCATAGTTTGGGAGCTTGTTTAAGTTCACTCAAAGACTTAACCAACTTACACACCTTTTGTTCCTGACTTGACACTCTAAACCCTTCAGGTTGTACCATATAAATTTCCTCATCAAGATCATCATTCAAGAAAGTTGTCTTAACATCCATTTGGTGCACATGAAGCTTAAATACTAAGGAAATAGCAAACAACATCTTTATAGATGCAATTTTAGTAATAGGAGAGTAAGTATAGAAAAAGTCCAATCATTCCTTTTGTTTAAAACCTTTAATCACAAGTCTTGCTTTCAACCTCTCAATGGTTCCTTCAGGTCTCAATTTCTTTTTAAAAATCCACTTACACTTTAAATGCTTACATCTTCGAGGTAGATCAAGTTTTATTAAACATGATTGACTCTGACTCACTGTCTATGACTTCCTTTCAAGAGGTAGCATGTAGTGCCCCCTTACCGCAGGGTATACACCGGGACACCCGTAGGTCATTTCGGTATATATCCTACGATAAGGGTGAGCTACGATTAATCACTACAATCACTTCACATGGCATCATAATAAAACATCAGTATAAAAATCATAATATTTTTGAAACCAAAAGTTTTCCTCATTTCATTTCATCAAAACCAGAAGTTTACACGTCTGTCATCTTTCACTGTCTATACATCAATTTTAAAACCTAGTACAACTTGCTACATGAAAGAGGAAAAATACATCAAATCTATCTAGGCCATCCCAAAAGTCCCAGCTAACCGACCTATGAGTCATGACTTCTCTCGCCAACACGATCTACATGGCTAGAAAAGTTTCTCTGGAGCTAAGAGTCTACTCTCGGTCCTGAAAAATATGTTACAATTTTGGGTAAGTTTGCGAACTCAGTGAGGTAACCTTCATCGATGGTTCACTCAATTCATGCAACAATTAAGCATATCACAGATATTTCATAATTTCACATAAATCAAAAGTATCACATGGTCCCGCAATTAACACTTTTATTTTCACATAAATATAAGGCATTTTGCCTTTCACTCAATCAACGAGATTAAACCAAATGCATATGAAATGCGCATGTGACACTTTTGCAATTTATTACGGTGTTGTGACCGAGAGCCTGAACTGTCCTAATGTGGGCACATTAATCGTTGAGCCTGAGGCTCTGAATTGCTGTGGGGCTCGAGGCCCGAATACAATCGTTAAGCTTTTAGCTCTCGGTGGCTACTCCGGTCACAACTATCATTATCTGATCATGCAATCATGAATGAAATGTATATGTCACAATTATGCACGTATGCATAGGTCACAATTAATCACATTAAAAACACGATCACAATTATTCACATTAAAACACGTAGGTCCCAAATTCACATACAAGTAGTACTTCTATGTTATAGCTCCCCAGTACTCAGTCATCGGACCTTTTGTCCGGAATCCACAATCAGACACAAATCATAATCCACCATTATTCACCGCAAATTTTATAAACAATTAATAATTGAGAGAACTATTTAGGTCACTCACAAGTTGCTCCCGAAGCTAATGCCTGGAAGTGCCAGCAACATCAGGAAGTCGACGTTCCAAAAGTTCCTCTATAACAAAATGACACACGCATATATCACAATCTATATAATGACGCGTGTTCATTAATGCCACATATATGGAATGAATTATGTATAATGGATGCTCATGACAATCCCGGGTACCCTTCCATCAAGCTTATCATAAACACAATCGAATATAGAAACTCACTTAACTAGCATTATTCGTAGGGTTTAAACCTCACAAATCATTTGAATCAAATTTCATAACCTAATAAGCCATTTTTAATTTCTCTCCAAACTTTGACTTTCGAGTCTACTATTCACGTTAAATCAGAGAGCGCAATTGATAATTTGTTCTTATAAGTAGAAAGTAAACGAATACTCAAAGTAGACGATACACCAAAGACAGATGAAGTGTTTAAGGCTAGACGAATTCTCAAAGCAGACGATACGCTAAAGACAGACGAAATGTCTAAGGCTAGATGAATTCTCAAAGCAGACGATACGCCAAAGACAATCGAAGGGTCTAAGGCTAGACAAAATTCAAAGCAGACGATACGCCAAAGACAGACGAAGTGTGTAAGGCTAGACGAAGTTCAAAGCAGACGATATTAAAGCAGACGAAGTGAAGTCAAAGCAGACGATATTCAAAGCAGACGAAGTGAAGAAAGACAGACGATGAGTGGTCAACTCAGACGATAGAATAGTTAACCACAGACGATAATAAACGGACGATGTGTGGTTAACTCAGACGATATAATAGTCAACCATAGACGATAATAAACAGACGATGTGTGGTCAACTCAGACGATAAAATAGTCAACCACAGACGACAATAAACAGACGATGTGTGGTCAACTCAGACGATAGAATAGTCAACCATAGACAATAATAAACAAACGATGTGTGGTCAACTCAGACGATAAAATAGTCAACCAAAGACGATAATACACAGACGATGTGTGGCCAACTCAGACGATAAAATAGTCAACCACAGACGATAATAAACAGACGATGTGTGGTCAACTTAAGACGAAAGGAAAGTCAACCATAGATGATAAAACACAGACGCTACATCTTTATAGACGAAACATCTATGCTCCTGGACATCTCTACGTCTTCATCAACTCTCTTATAAACCCGACGTATTCATACATGCTCAATGAAGAAACATAGCATATCACCTTTCCATATCTAACCCTCTATACAAATCTTATACATATCATTTTATTTATATTTCAACTTCGAGAACCAATTCACAACACCTGTTCACTGATAATCTATCAAAACCCAAATAACGCTATATTCCAAAATTTTCATCCCTTTAACACCGTGTTCAAGAACACAATTATATGAAAATGCCATGCTCATGCAAAT
>JAOSBN010000004.1:6297598-6321773 GCA_027563595.1 Erythroxylum suave | reverse complement strand
AAAATGCATCTCTTGCCTCTCACTGAAATACTCCTATTTACTATTTTAACCTTCCCATAGGTAACGGGATGTTACATAGCATTCATAGATCTCATTGCTTCCTCATAATTTTTGGGATCTTCCTCAATAATATAAGTTACCACAAAAACATCGTTTATCTCTTAAGGTTTTTTCACCATAAAGGACATAATAAAGTCATAACCAAAACTAGTGGGTACTCTAGCTTTTTTGCGTCTCCTTAGTTTAATAATTTCTTCTTCCTCTATGTCGTCATTGGTAGAAGAACTAAGGAAAGATTCTCTAAGAGCTTGTATACTAACTTTCATAGGAAAATATATCCTTAAAGAACACTGCTTCTCTTAACTCTATAATTGGTCTATAAGTTTTAAAGGCATATCTCACAAATATTGAATCAATGGTCTTAGGCTCAATTTTCTTCCTTTTATGTTTACATGGAGCAATCTTAGTAAGACACCCCCACACTTTCAAAAAATGAAACTTAGGTTGATAACCTTTCCAAATTTCATAAGAGGCATGATCTAGATTCTTATGGGGGACTTTACTTATAACATAACAAGTTGGAAAAAAAGCGCTGGAAGAATAGCTTTCCCCCCAACATAAAATTAGGTAATCTTGAGGAAATCAACATTGCATTCATCATATCCTTAAATGTTCGATTTTTCCTTTCGGCTATTCTGTTTTGTTTAGGTGTATAAATTTTTTACAAAAATCAGCAAAGAAATCAGTACTACACTCACCACCTTAATCATACCTTAATCTCATAATTTTCCTTTCCAATTGGCTCTCAACCTCCGCTTTGTATTTCATAAACACTTCTTTTGCATGACTTCTATTTTGCAATAAATAAACCTTAGTAAACCAAGAACAATCATCAACAAAAGTAATATAATATATTATGTCTCCTTTACTCATACTATTCTTAAAATCACCCAAATTTATGTGCACCAAATCCAAAAATTTTGACTCTCTCTCGGTTACTGACTTAAAAGGTTTCTTAGAATGTTTAACTTCAACACAAATTTGACATATTTCCATTTCATTAGTGATCTGGTTAGGTAATAACTTTGAGCTTTGCATCCTCTTAATTGACCTCACATTCACATACCCAAGTTTACAGAGCCATAGGTCTAGGGACCTAACAATATAGATAGAAGAAGTAAATGCATTCATTTCAATGTCAAGTACAAATAACCCCCATTATAAAACCCTTTACCAACAAAGTTTCCATTCTTAGTAAGACCTAGCTTATTATAATCAAATGTAAGTTTAACACCAGTCTTGTTAAGCAATACACCAGAAATCAAGTTTTTATGTACATAAGGAACAAACAAAACATTTTCTAAAATCAATACTTTTCCAGAAGTGAGTTTGAGAGTGACCTTCTGAACTCCTGGGATAGGAAATCTGCTGGAGTTGCCTATGTATATGAAATCACCATTAGTAGCATCATTCAACTCTTTGAACAGGTCCTTGTTTGTGTAGATGTGGCTTGTGGCTCTTGTGTTAATGATCCACTCGACCAAGTTTCTATCAAGGTTGACTTTAAATACCATATTAGTAATGATCTCCTTGTCATCGTCACTAGCTTTAACCATATTAGCTTGAGGCTTATTATAACTCTTTTGGTTGCCCATTGGTACCCCGTTTGGTTTCCTTTTCTAAACTGTCGCGATTTTTGTCCTTGGCCCTTCTTCTCATAGCTGATTCTAGCTTGACAATAAGCAACATGATGGCTTGGCTTGTGGTACCACCAATAATCGCCACCAATTCTTTTGCGCTTAAAATTGACCCTGCTTTTTATTGTTGAAAGACATGTTTTTTTCTGCCATTCTTCTTAAAGTTACTTGCATTTTTATATTCTATCACATTAGCCTTGACAGTAGGGACAAGAGTGAGCGATTTGTTCTTATCTTATATACGACATCCTCAATCTTTATATGCCCTATCAACTCTTGAAGCTTCATGTCTTTCTTCATATACCTCAACTGGTTTTTATAATCATTCCATGAGGTAGACAATGTCTCAATAAGGGCATTAGATTGAAACAACTCACACATGTTCATATCCTCGGCAAGGATTTTGGCAACTAGGTTTTCATACTCATGTATTTGGTCTGTAATGAGTTTGTCATCAATAACGGTAAATTTTAATCACCTAACAATTGTATATTTCTTAGTATCGACATCATCCATCCCATATTTCACTTTTAAAGCATCCCAAATTTCCTTAGTAGTTTTGTACTTGAGGTAGATATCGAACAATGGGTTTATCGAATAGTTGAGCAACATTCCCCTAACAATGCGATTATCCTTAGTTTTCTTGGGGTCGATATTGTCACTAGGAATTTCTTGAAACAATATATAATCAATTTCGTATTGCTGAAAGTAAAAAAATATTTTTCCCAAACCATCGTTTAAAATTTCTCCCATCTAGATGCTCTAATCTAGTTAGGTCAGGTATAATCCTCTGGGCTACGGTGATAGGAGTAGAACCCATATGGGAACAGTAAGTGCAGACCTGAACCTACATTGGTCTCATTTGTAGATAATATGTTAAATTTGAAAACAGAGATTTCTCACACAGAACACTCAAGTAGCAGTAAGAATAGAGCAATATTTTGAAATAAACATATAGTAGCACAAACGAAAGAATTGCTAACAAACAGTATAAAAAATGCAACAATTTCCAATAGTAGTAGCAACGTAATAATTTCTAACTTAGATTGTTAGCGAAATAGAAATAAAATAAAATAAATAGTGATGACTTATCCGAATTCAAGGCATCATGAAAAATGGTTTCCCTAAGTCAGAAATTCCCTCTCTATGGTGTATTAGGACAACGAGATCTAACTCTAGGGTTAACGCCTTCTCCACTAGCTTTGATGCACTCTAAAGGATAAAATTAGGAACTATCTTTGTGAATGAAGAAGAAAAGCCGAAAATGTAGAATATAACAAATATGAGTGGGATAAAATGAAAGAATATATTGGCGTAACTCAATATTGAGTTGGAATGAGGGAAGACAAAATGCGTAACAGATTAAAAACTGAGAGCTCGTTTGTCTTTTAAAGTATATATATATATATATATATATATATATATATATATATATAGAAAAAATAAAAGAACATTAATAATAATAATAGGCATTAACCTATAACGTTTTTGGGTAATTACTAGATAATAACATTATGAACGTTTGGGTATACTAAAACGATGATGGACGTTTGGGTATAATAAAGTGTAGTAATAATGATGATGGACATTCAAGTTTTGGAACAACCAAAACTCCAAAATTACTTGCCTAAACTTTGATACCGTAGTCAAGGAATTACATTTTTAAGAGACTTGCTTAAATATTATTCAAACTGAACAAACATCATCTTCGATTGATGTAGTTCTTGTTGCTCTTATATCTTCTAAAATTGCTCATAGAGAGTAATCATTATTAAGTTATACATAAAATTTATCACAATCATCTAGAAAGAATTATCGTAATTACTGAAGAAATTATCGTCATGTTAATGCAAATTGTCAATGATTAGAATATAAGAAAAATTTTAGGAAAGACACTACATCTCATCTTTCTCGTATCTCTGTTGTTACTACTTTTACTAAAGAATCCTTTGACAAAAATTCTTCTAAATTTTCTATAAAAAACATTCACGATCTTCTTTAAAAATTATAACTGGTAAATCTACTTCGCGAACTTTATATAGGTAATTCATCCTCGTGGTTATTTAATTATACTTGTTGCAATCATATGAATTCTAGTTTTTTAGTCTTCACATTCAAAATATGTCTAATTATTATATCTATTGCTTATATTGTAGATAAATTAACAGCGAACAATATATACACCTACTTTATTTTATGATGTTTTCTATATTCTCAAAGTTAACTTAAATCTTTTATTTGTTGAAAAATTATGTGAACTTAGTGTTAATGTACATTATCTGAGTCATGGTTGTGTCGTATATGATTCATAGATAAGAAGATCATTGGGACCAGACGTAAAGTTGGTCGCAACTTATCATCTTCTTTCTAGCAACACTGCCGGTTATATTTCTTCTCATATTTGGCATGCTCGTTTAGGAAAAATTTCAAAATTTGTGTTTGGGTTATATAATAAAAAACAATTTTGATCTTGTTTATGGTAGCTTTCAAAACATCGCACTTTTACTTAAATCAAGTTAATTATGCTACTGAGTTTATTTCTTATGTAAGCCTAGCATATTCTAAACATGTACACTTTTATAGAGTTTAATGCTTATTATTTTAGTATCGATGGGGCTCTTCATATTGATGACACTCTCTGTTAGTAATTGGTTTGCAATCTTATTTATCTCCCAATCACTTGGCCATATATTGCTCATATAACTTAGATTATTAGTTAATTCATATATATATACCACTCATATGCTATTATTTTTCACATTATATTTTATCTTAAAAAGGGTGTATCTTATGGTTTTTATTTTTCTCAATATTTTTATCTTATTTTAAAAGCTTATTCTAATGTTAATTGTGCTAGTGATCTAACTAATCAATACTTTAACATTAGATTTTACTTTTTATTGGAGATTCAGTAATTTCTTAGCATAGTAGAAGTAAATAGGCATATCTTGCTTTAATGTTGAAGCTAAATATCAAGCCATGCTTGTTATTATCTCTGAGCTTATTTGGTTACCTTGACTACTCCAAGATATATACATTATATACTCATCAATCATTATCCTCTATTGTGATAAGTGCAATGCTATGCATATTGCTCATAATGATATATTTTATAAGGATATTAAATACATTGAGAATGACTATCGCTTTATATGCCATCATATTATTAAGGTACAATATAATTTATCTTTTGTTCTTTTAAGACCATACCATTGGTATATTTCATTAAAGTTTATCTACTAGGTCAGTTTGCACTTTCATCTCTAAATTGCAACTAGCTAATCTTCGACCATCTTAAATTTAAGAGGAGATGTTGAGGATACTCTTTAATTAGGTGACCATTTTAAATGGCTAGTAGAATCACTTATTAACTTCAACCTTTTGACTTAGTGTAATGTTACTGAAGTGAATTTATTTAATGCTCATTTATTCAAACAAATATTTTATTTTTTATATGGGATGATGAAAATGCTTAAAATAAATTTAGTTATAACTCAATTGTACGTCCATATTATACTAAAAGTATGACAATGCAAATCAAATACCTACTTTTAAAATTAATGAAGCAAATTTAATCATTAGTACTCATGACTATTTGCTTAAAAAAATACAACAACAACAAAAACAACAATAACAACATCTAGTGAGAGTCTCGCTAAAACATAGGATTTAGGGAGATTTAGTAATACGCAACCTTACCCCTAACTGATAGAGAGGTTATTTTTAATAGACCCATATGTAACGCAAAATATGTTAGTTTATGCCCTACAACCATTTGATTGGTTGTAGTTTAGTGATCAAATAATTTAAAGGCATTATTTATCTTATACATGTTTATAAACATATAATAAATTTTATGAGACAATTATACATTGCAAATGAAATTATAATGAGATTATAATTATGAGATTCATATTGCATTTATGTATTATCCCTAAATTATTCTTAGTCAATGTTTTATTAAGACTCGACATTAGTTAAATGTAAAAAGGGTAGCACACGTTATGTTTTTCCTTATGAAGGGAGTAGTCGATCTTATAAGCTAAAGTATGAAAAAACTTAAACAAACATGTGAGTGCTTATTAGACAATAAGTTCATTGAACAGAGCTAATATGAGAGATCTATTTGTGACATTACTTATATGTCTATGGAATTCTTATTGTGATGATCGTATAAGTGATCCTTTAACTTGAGATCTCCAAAGTTTTCTTGTATAGGGATCAATATATTTTGATACTACTTATGACCTATTTAATCATGGGTCATTCAATCGATAGGTATTGGATGTGACATGAACTATATGGAGGTAATTAAGTGATCAAGATATGATTTATTGCCCTAAAGTAATTAGGGAGAATGTTATACTGCGATCGATTTGTTTTGATTTGGGAAATTCTTAGCCAAGGTATAATGAAATTTTGTAAATAGTTTACAAATTTCATTAATTGAATCAATAACTAATGGTATAGAGAACTAATATGATTGGACTCAAATTAGAGTAGACACTAATTTCATGCTCTATGTCTAACTAGAATTTAGAACATTGTATGATGAAATGATTGAATTATATGAATAAATCATTCACAGAAAGGTTAGTTAAAATCACTTTGACATTTTTTTAACTATTTGGGTGGTCATGATGAGTTGCTATATGCCAATCTTGATTTATGATTTAAATTGTTTAATTGGGGAATTAAAGATGAATTAAAAGGAGTTCTAATTATCTGATTCTAATTATAAATTGGAATTATAGTTTATAATCATTGCCAATATATTTGGAAACCTAATGGGTCTCACATAAAGAACGAGTTGAAGAGAGCAAAAATATTTTAATCAAGTTGGACTTGATTGTAAAGTTTCAGTAGCTTTATGATTAAATATGATATATTTAATAAATAAGGATCAATATAAGATACTAGATCTTATTTGGACATAATTGGTATTTAAATTGAATCATTTTTAATTCTAATTAAAGTTTAATTGAAATTAGAATTTAATTTTAAGTAAATTACTAAAATGTCCAAAACCTATTATAAATAAGCTTAAGCTCTATGGAGCTAGCACTTCTTGCGTAACCCTCTCTGTAAGAGTTATAAAATTCTCTCAACCTGTTTTGTGGATACCATTGAAGGTAGAACACTTATGCGACTACGATGGTTGAGATGGATAAGTTTTAGAAATGGTTCATGGGATACGATAAGAATAAGATCAAGCTTCAGAATAAGGTACGGATTAAGATTCATGCTTTATTATGATTTATACGTTAATCATTTTATAATTAAAGCGATCTTGGTTTTTGGGAAATCAAAATACAAAAAAACTTTATAATTATTCTTTTGTAGTTACAATCAGATCTTGTCCTAGTTTCCTAACAAAGTAATGATAATATAAAATATAAATAAATACATAAAAATTAATGCAATACATAATATAAGACATATAGAACATGGTAAAGATTAACAATAAAAGACAAAATATGTAAACAAATACACAAACTAGAAAAAGACATGTACAAGAATAAATCAAACCAGTCATTACAAGAAATTAATTAAGCTAAGGAAGAAATTGTTTAGGCTAAAAAAAAAAAGAGGTAAGTACTAAATAATAAAAAATTAAGGCAAATTATAAAACAAAAGTCTTGAAGAAATTAAAATGTTTAAAAGACCTAAGAAAATCATAATGACCTCTCTATGAGAGATCTTTCATCTGTATCCTAGTAGACCAAAGTTTTCTATTGTAGGTCTTGACCTTGATAAGTTCCAAAAGGGTTGTATTATTCTTGATATTTGTTTAAACAAATCAAATCACAATAACAACCAAACTTATAATGAATCATCTTGATCTATCTTCTTTTAGAGTTAAGAATTTTCTCAAAATTGTTCCCTATTAAGCTAAATTTAGCAAAATTAATGAGCATAATAATTAATTCCCTCCCTAAACTTGAGTTATACATTTTCCTTAATGTATAAATATATAGAATAATGAAAACACAGAAAACAATGTAAAGGAGGTAATGATAACTGGTACTTTAGTGATAATCAAAGACACTATAGTGATAATAAAAGATTTTCATCTTTGTACAACATTATCAATATATATCCAGAGCTAATCTAATATCTACTTCGACGCATCAATGTTTCCCATATAACTTACAAAGTTCTATCAATTCTTAACTCAAATAAAATAACCATGATTTAACATTTATGAATTTATAATATTTTAAACTAAAAACACATGCAATAAATATCCACATTATGAAAAAGTAAAATTTAAAAAATATATAAATAATTGGGTTGGCTCTCATCAATGCTACTTTACGAATGTTCAAGCTGAACTTAGTCATTAAGTACTTCACCCTAATGGCTCCCAAAAATTCTTCTTACTAGTTAATGGCTTGTTAACTTCCATAAGCAATTTATCTTCCTATACAAAGTTTAGCGAAGAAGAGATATTAACATGTTAAGTATTATTGTCACCTAAATGTGCACAATTGAAGTGTAAAGGCAATTGCTTAAAATTAAGCCTAGATGTTTCTTTGGTAAATGGTAGGGGTTTAGGAAAGGCATTAAAGCTTCTATTTTTAATATAAAAGGGTCTTGATCTTTCAAATAATCTTTGGTAAACATTTTGGGAAATGTTTTAATCATATTTGGAATAAATAAATTGGATTTAAGCAGTTGGAGTTAAAATCATCTTTTGGGGTGATTGGTTGACCTAAATAGGTTAGTGATCGGCCAATATAGGTTAAAGTTGTTAAATTTGATGTATCATGTGTTTGTAGCAACACTGGTTAATATATTGGTTAACTAACATAACATATTGGTTGATCAATTTATGTACTGATTGACTAATGTTCAACAGCTAGTGAATTTGAAGCTTTTAATACAAACTAATTGACTAGTATGCTATACTAGTCAACTAATGTATAAGATATAACTATTGTAACGGCTATTTATTGAATCCAAAGGCCATTTTGGGTCCCAAAAGCACTATCAATTGGTTTTTTTCTCATTGGTTTTAGAATTAAGAAGGTTTTAGGTGTTGTATACACACATTTCAAAGAGTTTTCAATAATTTAAGCATCATTGTGTCATATTTGTATGCGAGAGTCATTTTGGGACTAATCCAAGTAGTATTAAGGTTCATATTCACCTTAAAAGAAGATTGTATAAAGGGTTTCTCTTTATAAAAAATGATTGTACAAAGGTTATTCTTTGTATCGAAAAACTAATTATAGTAAAATTCCAAGAAGATTCTTGGGAGTGGACGTAAGCAAAGGTTGTTTTTTGAACCACTGTAAATTAGTTTTCATCTCTTCCCTATACTCTTTAAATTATAATTAATTGTTTGATTATTTATATTAAGTAATTTTCTTATACTTATATTGATTGTTGTTAATTAAGTATATAGCTTCAATCATTCCTCCTAGTTGATTTTGATATTTTACTAACTATCATATTCCTCTACAATTAATAGCTACTTTACTTTAAGGACGGCTATGATCAATACCAAATTTGAAAATCTTGCTAGATTGTTAGTAAAAAAGTTAGATATCTATGTAAATAATTGAGTAAGAAAGCAATATACTTTAGATCCCAGAAAGAGAGAGAGTTTAGCAATCTGAGAGGTGATCCCAAACAAAAAACATGTGAAAGAAACCAATCATATACTAATGGCATGGTCCGGGATTCATATAATCATCTTAATGAAGTTCATTTTTAGGTATAATTTTTTTAGTGTTAATGTTGGCCCCCAAATTTTTTTCATTGAATTAAGCACGATTTAAATGAATTTTGAGGTTTTGATAAATTAATTTTTTGGAGTTTAATTATTATGTTAATGTTAGTAGGATTTTACTATATGGTTTAGTTGTATTAAAGTAGTAAGAAGGTTGAAGGGTATGTTTGGAAGATCACTTAAGGTTAAAAGAACATAGGCTTATAAAGAAGGGTAAAATGGACTTTTTGCACTCATTAAGGGTAGAATTGGAAAGGGAAAAGTGTGTCTTGTGCATTAGAAGGAGAAAAAAGTGATTTGAAGAGAAAGAAGAAGAAAAAAATGTGAAAGAGAAGAGAAGTGAGAGAGTTTCAGCCGTTGGAGAGAAAAGGAAGAAGCAAGTTAGGGTTTCATTTTTTCTTAGCTTTTAAGAGTGATTTTGAGGGTGTTCAAGAAGAGAAAAAGAAAAAGGAAGAGAAGAGCTTCCATTTGAGCCAAACATCTCTTTGTTTGGTGAAGATTCAAGATAAGCCTAATGTTAAACTTTTAGATTTTTGGAAGGGTTTTGGTTCGTAAAGCTTAAGAAATGCATGAGTTAAGTATTCTAGGACCAATTTTAATGTATATATTTCTTTGAATTCTTAATTGGAAGTCCTATTGAATTGAGATTTTTGCCAATATTGAAGGAAATCAAGAGGAGAGGCAAGAGGAGTAAGAAAAGAGGCATCTTTGAGCAATTGTTAAGCAAGGAATTCAAGGAGGGTTACATTTTTATAATTGAATAATAAGCCATTAATGTTTCTTCTAAATCAAGAAAGTAAATATTTTTCAATGGTTTTATAAATGTGCATTTATTGCTCTTTGAATGCTTTGAGAAAGTGTTATGTGATTAATATGTGAATATTGTGTGGATGATTTATGAAAAGAATGCGAAAATGATCTTTTTTTGAAATAAGAAAATAATACTATGTTTATGAAATTATATTTTGAAAAAGTGCCATTTCAGGCAACAAATTTACAAGTTATGAAATACATATTATGTGAGTTTGGTCTAGTCCATTCTGTATGTCAAGTGCATTTTGACTAAAAGCTTCTCCCGCCTGCCTGCAAGTGACATGGAGCTTCTTCAGGGACTCCCTTATGTTTACGACTACGCAAAACCACTATGTGGGATTGTGTTAGTTCGTTCTGCTCATGACTACACAAGACCCTTTCATGGGAATGTGTTAGTTTGTTCTATTCACAACTACACAGAACTGTTTCATGGGAATGTGTTAGCTCGTTCTGTTTATGGTTCTCCCAAACCAAACCATTTTGATGTGCTTATGTGTTAACAAGTTTATTAAATGCATGATTTGGGTTGCTTATAAAGTGTTTGATAAATCATGAATTTGAAAATTGTGTTTCATGATGTATTGTGACTTGTTCAATGGTTTTGTTTATTACCAGTTATAAAATTGTTACCTACGAGCTTTAAGCTCATCCCCTATTCCATCCCATTTTCAAGTCATGAGTAAGAAATCGAGTGATCGAGCACAAGGGCATTACTCCAAATTATGCTTATTTTGTATTTTAAGTTAGATTTTGTAAAAAAAAGGCTTTAGTTTCATTTTGAGCAACTCTAATTTGCATAAATTATGTATTTTGGACTATGATGTATTGTGGCTTGAAATGCCCATTAAAGCTTTGTAAAACTCTCATCTTTTGATTATAATGAAATATGATTGTGTTTTTGCTCGTGACTCTCAAAGTTTGTACATTGCATTTTCAAGCATTCATATCTGCCTTCTAAGGAAAATATGTATCGATCTAGGCTGAATTAGACAAAGTTTCTTCATTAAAGTTGTAGAAATTTGTCTTATCTTTCCAACGATATAAATTTTGTAAATTTTTTCTTTCAGATAAAAAAGATATGGCTGTAAGACTATGCATAGGTACCAGATAAATAGTATGTAAAACGAAGCAATTTCTAGGGAAAATATGTATCGATCTAGGCTGAATTAGACAAAGTTGTATTTATGAAAGTTGTATATCTTTGTCTTATATTTCAAATAATATAAATTTTGGAACTTTTGGCCTTTGGGTGCAAAAGATATGGCCGTAAGATGATGCATAGGTACCAGAAAAACGTAGATACCAGATGAATAGTAAGTAAGATGAAGCAAATTCTAGGGCAAATTTGTATCTATTTAGGCTGAATTAGACAAAATTTTCTTCATAAAAGTTGTATATATTTTTCTTATCTTTCCAAAGATATAAAATTTAGAAATTTTTTCCTTCGGATACAAAAGATATGGTCGTAAGACGATGCATAGGTATCACATGAATAGTAGGTAAGACGAAGCGACTTCTAGGGCAAATTTGTATCGATGAATTAGACAAAGTTGTCTTTATGAAAGTTGTAGGTTTTTTTTCTCAGCTTTCCAATGATATAAAGTTCAAATTTTTTTTCCTTTGGATGCAAAAGATATGGCCATAAGACAATGTATAGGTATCAGATGAACAGTAAGTAAGACGAAACACCAGAAGAAGCATAAAACGAAACGTCAGACGAAGTGTAAGATGAGCCGATTTTGACCCTCTAGATGGAAAAATATTTCTTCAAGTTCTTCATGAAAGTTCTATATTTGAACTCCTTTTCGAAACCATCCTAAAATTACCACAATCCGACATCTCTAATGAAAGTTATGCGAATTGTCCCAAGATAGGTACAATATGATTGAGGACATAATTGGGGTTAACTCTTTTGGCCATAACTTCTTTGTCTGACCTCCAAATGAAGTGATTATTGAACCGATAGATTCCTAACACATTTTTCTATCATTGGTAGCCTTTGGTGTTGATTTGAAAATGATAAATGGAAAGAAAGTGAGGGAGTTGATTGGAGAAGCATGACTTAGTATGAGCATACTTTGGCTTTCAAGCATATCTTGATTTGGATAGTAGGAAAATTTTGGAATGTTATAAGATTGAAGATGAACCAATGATAGCCAATGAGGGTTCATGGAAATAACCCTACAAAGAATTACATACACTCACGTTTTATGACATTTGGACAATTGGGCTCCGGAAAAGGGTTCTAACAGTTAAACTTACTTTAAATTGGTTTAACAATCAGAGGTGGCTCGAGTCTTTAATAGGTTGAAGTAAGAGAGTCTTAGTAAGCATTCCTTTAGCAAATGCTTACGTTCAAGAGGTGGACCCCATTCATGTCTACCCCACCACCCCAATTCAAAAGGGATTGGGCCATTGTGTAGGACAAATCATCCATAAACAATTAAAATAAGTTAGACAAAGCATTAATAGATCACTTTTCTTTATTGGAAATAGTTATCTTATCGGAAAACTAGGATGAGATTCTTCTTAGTAACTGAAAGTAAAGAATTATGGAAAATAGTTTCTAATGGCTCTTTTATTCTCACAAAAATTTTATATAACAAAAAGGTACCAAATCAAAGGAAGAATGGGGACCTTAATTTAAGAGATTAGTATCCTTAAATAGTAGGGCCATATGGATCCTAATTTGTGCTTTAAAAAAATGAATTTAATAAGGTCTCTATGTGAAAAGGTTTATGGCATATGGCATACAATAGAAATTACTCATAAGGGGAACAAATTAAGTTAAGGAGAGTAAAAAGCACACTAACACATCAATATGAATTGTTTCAAATGAAGCATGATGAAAACATTTTTATCACATATACTAGATTCATTGATATTACTAATGCTCTCAAAGGTCTTTGAAAGACCTATGCTAATGTTGAGTTAGTGAAAAAGTTACTTAGGTCACTTCGAAAGACATGGAAGCTAAAGTAATAGTTATACAAGAAGTTAAGGATTAATCAATGTTACCATTGGAGCAATCTATTAGATCTCATCTCAGATACAAAACTAAGCCTTAAGAGACACAAGAAGAAATAATAATTCCAAAAAAAAGGAATTTAGCATTTAAAGCCTCAAAATAAGAATCAAGTGAAGAGGAAGAGGCATCAACTAGTGAAAGAGAAGAAGATATTGGCTTACTTAGTATAAAATTCAAAAAGTTCTTAAAAAACAAATTATATAAAATAAAGGACTTTAAGTGATTTAAAACATAAATTCTCTAACATCGTTTACTTTAAATGTAGAAAACCCAACCATATAAAGTCATAATGTCTTCAATTGAAAGATAATAAGAAGTATGAGAGAAACTATAAGAAGGAGAAGAAAGACAAAAAGAAAGTACTTAAAGCATCAGTTTGGAATAACGCAAGTGAATTCAAGAGCTAGCATTTGGAAGAAGAGATAGCTCATATGTGTTTTACTGCTATGGATAATGATGAGGTAACATCTAACCCTAGTCTTTGTAACAACACTGATATTGATTTTTCATATGATGAATTAGTAGAAAGTTTAGAAATCGCGAGTAAGAAAAGGAAGAAATTGTCCTCTAAACTCAAGGAAGTTCAAAAAGAGTTAAATGTATGTACGAGTGAGAATGAAAAGATAAAAAGTGAATTGCATAATATTAAAACATCCAAAATGTGACCATTGATGATAATTATGACTTAGATGCATTAAAGTGTGAGAATAGAACATTAAAAAAAGGAAATTAATGCTTTTAAGGGTTCCCTATCTAAATTTACAAAGAGAAGAAAACATGTTGGGAGCTTAAAAGAATTCTAATGAAAAGCATGAAATTAAATATAAATGTGAAAGTGTTTCCAATATTAAAACTACCTTTGTTAAGAGAAAACATTTATATAGTTAAGAATCATTGCCTAGAATGACAATTAACCGTGGAATATCCACATCCAAGTAATGAAACATTTACTAAGACCCAACCTAAAAGTAAACATTATGCTTTCGTATATGGCTTAGTACCTAGGCATAGAGTTAAATAAACTCAATGGAAGAATAGGCATAGTTTTTATGATAATATGCAACCGCACTCACATGCTTATAAAAGCAAGCATCATGTCTTCATTCATAGTAGGCTTCATATATATAATTATGGTAGGACTTTTCACCATCCTAAAAGACCATTCAATATATTTAATATCCAAAGAAAACGTCTTATGCATACACATATAGAATTTTAAGAAATGCATTTATGCATCATCATTACTCATGTAACATGGTATGTCATTTTTATGGTAACTTTGAACTTATTGATAGATTTGGTTTTATTAAGAAAAGAATGTTAAGCAAATCATTGAAAGTGTGGGTTGAAAAGAAGAAAGAACTAAACAATTAAGGAATTCAGCTTTTTTTGGGTTCCTAAAACATATTGATTACCTTCATTTATAAAGTTATGGTAAGTGGTAGAGATAGTGTTATTACTAAGGGTTTATGCATTTTATTTTGATGAATCAATCCTTCTTACCTCCAAGAAATTCTTGAAGAGGTTGTCATAGGAGAAAGGGAAAACCTAAAATTAACCATCAAGATTTTTCAAATTGGTGAAAAATGAGAAGGATGAGAGGCCACTAATGGATTAAGAATTTAAAAGAATCTTCATTCAAATCTCTCATAAGTAATGCTGAATATAAGGTACTTATTAGTTCATAACTTGGAAATATATGATTACTTGCTCTTATGTGTCATTTTGAGTATAAATCTTAGTGATGATTATTTGGATTTGAATTATAAATAAGGTGATTTTAAAGTTTAAACCTTAGTACCTAGAATTGGAGATTCTATGAAAAATAAGGTCACTAAATTAGAATTTACATCAATTAGTTTATTATTTCTATAAACTTTTATATAAGGATAAATCTTGTTCAAATTAGAGGAAAATTAGTTTTGGGTGACATTATTTTTTTTATAAGGCCCTTTATAAGATTAAATTCTTTTTTATTTATATTTAGTTGGTTGATATATGTTTTAATAGTATTTTATTGAAGTTTTGATGCTTTAATTTGAGTTTCAAAGATAGTTCCTTAAGTTATTTGGTTAACTGGTAGATCAATATCTCAGTGTAGTTAACTACTATCTTCCAAAGTCACCTACTTTTTGTTTTCCAATAAGTTTTTTTGCATTTTTAGTCACTTGACCAGTTGCCTAAACTGTCTCATTGGCCAACCAATCTCCTTTAGTGGACTACCAATGTCCCAATACTTGACATTCTTTTATCATTCCAGTGAGTTTGCAAGGAGTTTGGTCACTCCTCTGGTCAATCACCTCTGCTCATTAGTCAACCAATATGTTCTAGTGGTTAAGTAATATCCCTTTTGCTTAAATTTTTTTTGGTCCATTGAGTTTATGGAAACATTGTTTACCCCCTCTGTTCAACTAACAACATAAATTAGTTGTTCATTATACTTTAGTGGTCAACCAATATATCATATTTTAAAGCCAAACCATTTTTTCACCATACCTCCACTATTCATCCTTTTTTCTCTCTCTGAAATAAAAACATAGTAGATCAGTCAAGGCAAGTGGTTGACTAGTTCTCCTGTTTTCAATATTTCTGTTTATATCCTTTGCCTCTTTTCTTTTTATTTATGATTGTATCCCCAAAAATGCCAAACAATTAACTCATTTACTTGAAAAACATTATCCCCTATTTCATAAAAATCTCATTAAATTAAAAATTTTCATTCTTGAATTTCATATTTAAGATTTTCAAAATTTTTAATTAATTAAAAATCATTTTCAAAATTAATTCTTTCATAGTTAAATTATAAAAGTAGTTAATTTTGATTTCCTTTCAATTATATCATTTCATCTTTAATTTTGTTCAATTTTGGTATTTTGGCCACTTTGCATGTTTCCTTTTTTGAAATTTTAAGACTTTCAAAATTATACATTCTTTTATGAAATCAATTATTGGATATTAGAATTATGCTTTTATCTATCATAATTCCATCATTTAATTTTGTTAAAACTTGCCTTTGGTATTTTAATTGAATCTTTCAACTTAGACATAATGCCAAAATTAGGGAATTTTCAAATTAGAAATAATTAGAGATGTCTTTTTCAAAATTGATCTTTTATCTTAAGTTTTTAAATATTCAATAGCATTTTGTAGTGAGAAAGTTTATCGGTTATGAACAAGTCCATCTTTTTAAACAAGTTAGCTTGTCACTTCACACTTTATATTATGCATTTTTAGTTAATAGAGTTCTTTTTTATGATTCCAAAAAGAGAGAAAGTTTCAAGATATTAGATTTAGGGGAAGTTATAACATTCAGGGGAAGTTATAAACTTTAGGGAGAGTGATCGTTTTGTTACTTTTGCACTTCATTTGAAACATTTGACTAAATTTATGTTATCTTCATCAAAATTTCTTTGATTTTATTTGATTTTGATTATCTCTTTTTTTCTTAATATTGAATTATGATCTTCACATTGTATTATGTTTTACGCATAAATTAAGAAGGAGCTAATCATTATCTTGATATTTATTTATATGCTTGATTTATTATTATTATTCTCTAATATTATAAGTGTTTTGTAATTGTCAAAATGAGGGGAGATTGTTAAACCGATGATGGTTCTAATCGGTGTTTTAATGATAACAAAACATACTTACTACTAATGTGTTTACTATTTTGATGAAAATAAAAATTAGAATAAAATGAAGCCATAAACTCAAAAAGATAATGTATAAAGTTTATAAAGAAATTCGACATTGCAACCAATGGAATGAAGACCAAAATAAGAACAAAAAAAGAACAAGGCTCATCAAGGTCATTTCATATTTTGTATTATTATTTGTAAGCTCACTTTGTTAATTTGATGATAAAAAAGGTCACTATACATAATCATTTCTTCATTACACAAGTGTTTACATTCAAGAGGCACTAAAGCTTTTGTTTTTAATAAAAAAACATATTGATCTTTCAAATAATCTTTGGGGAACATTTTCTGAAGTTTTTAAATAATATTTGGAATAAAAAAATTAGTTTTGAGCAGTTGTTAAAATTATGTTTTTGGGGTGATTGGTCGATCTATATGGGTCAGCAGATGATCAATATAGGTTAAAGTTATTAAATTTGTTGCATCATGAGCTTGCAGTAGCATTGGTTGACTAATGTACCATATTAGTTAACCAATATGTATACTGGTCGACTAATGTTTCAATGGCTAGTGAATTAAGAGCTTTTAATGCATACTTGTCAACTAGTACACTATAATGAAAAATCAACTAGTGCATTAGATATAACCATTATAATAACTAATTCTTATATCTAACGACTATTTTGGATCCCAAAATACTATAAATAAGTTTTTTTAATCTTTGTTTTGGCTTCAAGAAGGTTTTGGGTGTTGTATACACATATTTCAAAGAATTTCTCATTAATTTAAGCATTATTAAGCCATATTTGTTTGAATGAGCCATTTTGAAGTTATCAAGTGAATAAGTGAGATATTTTTAAGTTGTAATACTTTGGTAGGGTGTTGAATATTATTTTCAAGTGAATAGTGAATGTTCCTCTTTACTTTGAAAGAATAATTACAGTGAAATTCTGAGAAAAGTCTTGGGAGTGGAGGTAGGCAAGCATTGTTTGTAAAACTACTATAAATTGATTTTCATTCTCTCACCCTTATCATCGCTAAATTTTTGTTCAATTGTTTGCTTAGTTTATATTAAACAATTTTTTGTACTCATTTATATTGATTATTGTTAATTGAGCATATAGGTTAGAAAAAGTGTTGAATTTTGTAAACACCCAATTCAAACCCTTCTTGAGTGCCTTTAGTGATTAATGATCATCATGCATAATAGAATAAATAATATCTATTTTATAATAAATGTCATCTAAGACAAGCCCTTTTAAAGCCTTAAAGATGTTGAACTTACTTTCTTGTTGCCCACCTTAAATATCAACTTACCATTGGGCACATCAATTAGTATTTAAAGCCTTAAAGTTGTTAAACTTACGTTCTTGTTGCCCACCTTAAATATCAACTTATTATTGGGCACATCAATTAGTATTTGTATAGTAGCCATAAATGATCTTCTCAAAATGATGAGAACCTTAGAGTCGTACTCTATGTTCATTATCAAAAAGTAGTAGGAAAATTTAGTTTTCCTACTTTAATATGTAGGTCTTCCACTACCCCAGTTGGGTAACTAATGGACCTATCAACTGGTTAGAATGACATAATTCTAGGCTTAAGTTCTCTTATTCTAAGCTTATAAAAAGAGACAAAGGCATAATGTTAATACTTGAACCTAAATTAGATAAGCATTTATGAAGATTAGAAGCATAAAAGTGATAAGGAATAACAAAACTCCCTATATCTTTTAACTTTATAGGTTTGTTTTTCAAGATTGCATTACACTCCTTGATTAAAGGTACCATAGCATAATCCTAAAGTTTATTTTTGTTGGAGATGATTTCCTTTAAAAACTTTAAATGAGATGATATATGATTTAATGCTTAAACATATGAGATGTTGGTGCGTAACTTCTTAAAAATATCTACAAATTTCTTAAAGTTGCCCTCAACTTCATTTTTTCCAACCTCTGAGGATATGGAAGGGGTGGCATATAGGGGTTGATAGTGGATTGAGTTGCCAATATTGTATTGTTCACCAAGTCTAGCCTTTGCACTTCAATCATGTCATCCTCTTCCTTAGGGTTTTGCAACTTTTACACTTCCTTTTCCTTAGTGATTGCAACATTAAGTATTTTTCTATTCCTCAGTGTGATGGCTATCACTCTCTCTTTAAGGTTTACCATTGTTTTATTAGGAAAATTTCCATGATCTTATCATCTGGACTAATTGATTCATTTGCACTTTAAATTGTAAACAGATGCATATTTTGACTATACCTTATCAAGTTAGCCCTTATGAGACTCAAAGTTCACCCAGTTATCTAATTTCATATTAATGAAAGGCATATATTGTTTAATCATCTCTTCCATCCCTTTATCCTAAGAAAATGGTTGTTAAAATTAAGGTCCTTATTGAAACTCAAGTGGTCTCATAGATCTATATGCTCCAATTCTTTTTCCTTTAAGAGAAATTTAGGTGACTTCTTCACCTATGTAACATCCACATACCCCCTGGGAGGATATGCAGATGCTACACAAAACAAAACCAAAGTAATCCAATACATAATAAAGCATTTCTAGAAACTCAAGGAGCATACATTTCATTTATCATTAGTTGGGTCATATTCAGAACATAACATACATATGATACTTATTACATACAAGCTTTAAATCCAAATCCAAACTGTATTAAGGCTTTTACAAACCATTAAACAAAAAAAAAGATACAACATATTTCATTACATTGAAGAACAACTCAAAACAAGCTGAACATTTCTAGAACAAAACACAATCTTCTTGGCCACTGCAATTGTCTTTGTCCCAATCTCAACCGACACGGGGTAAAACCACCATGCTAAGCATATAACTTAGTGGGGAATAACTAAACAACATATAAATTGGTGACTGTCTCTAATAGTCGTCTAGCATTTTCATGCATTGAATCTTAACAAATCTCAGAAAAACTTTAATTGTTCAAATTACTGAACATTCCAATATCATTTGCAAGAGGACATAATATCACATATCAGAATAGAATATACTTGCATCAAACTTATAAATATCTGAACAAAATATCATAATCACAAAATAAAACTTCAAATTATCTGAAGAAATCTTACTTACTTCAGAACAACATTTAGCTGTATTAGAATTGAACTTAACTTATGTCAAAATTGAACATTTATTAGAACACAAAGCTAGTTAACCTGCTGATCCTTTTTTATAGAAGTGGGTAATGGGACCAGAATAGGAGATACTTATTGGTATCACAGAACAGGAGAAACTTATGACTCGACACTGAAGTGTCTTTATTAAGAGATACCAAAGTTTCAATATCAGGAGAGACTTATGTCTCAAACACCGAAGTGTCATTATCAAGAGATACTGAAGAGTCGACACCTTAATATAACATCATCTAGATTCAATTTCAAACTCAATTAAGTTTTAACATACCATTATTAAGTACCTTAACCTCATATAGTTTGTCAATTGCACAAATTCAGAAATTTCCTTAACAAAACCCTGCACATTTCTAGATTGTTTTAGGACAAGTTTCGGGTCAATTTTGTATGGTCATTTTGACATAGAGACTGAGGTTTATAGGTAATACATTTTTCTAAATAAATGTTCCTTTATGTCTTAAGTTTCTAATGAAATAAAGTTAATACAATATGGTTCATTCTACAGTTATACTCAAAATACTGTAGACTATTCTCATATAGTTATGGTAACTAAAAATCAACTTCAAGCCAAATTTCAGAACTCTTAGAGACAAAAATAGAATTCTATCCCTTCATAAACATTGTAGAAATATGCATTTAGTTTAATATACAATTAAAATCACCCAATTTGAAGATCTACAGGTCAAGTTATGGCTAAAATATCCATGTTTGTTCAGTGGAACCACTACAATTAACTCACATCATACACCTTCAACGCCCTTTCACCAAAGTTCATCAATTCCACTTCAAATCCACCTTATTCGTGTCTCAATTCTACATCAATTTCATGTCCAGAACCAATTCAAAAGTCATAGTAATTTCATGTCCAGAACCAATTCCAAAATCATTCATTAGGTAACGTACAAATTAATATCTTCTACACATCAAAACTAAACTAGAAATTATCATGCAAGCATAATTTTTCCAGTATTCAATTCTCATCGTCTTAACACATATTCAAGTTAATTCAAATCTCATAACACTTGAATTAATATATGCTATCAAGTTCAGAATTCCCTTACCTCTTTAACTTCAAATTCAACTCCAAGGAACCAGCTACTTCAGCCCTTCCAAACAACCAACACAAGTCCAAAATCAAGGTTAACTTCAAATTCAACTTCAAAGAACTAGCTATTCCAGCCCTTCCAAGCAATCAACACAAGTCTAAAATCAAAGTACAAATCTTAGCACTAAGAAGATAACATAATCTTCTTTTTTGATGCAATATTTGGCTAAGAATTTGGAGTCATAATGCACGAATTTACAGCAAAATTTCAGAGCTGAAGAGGAGGGATAATTTCAGTGGAGATGTTTTAATGAAGGTTGCAGAAACTTCTAACAAGTTTGACACCTAAGTTGCTAGATGTCCTAATCTTGGAGGAGCACATGTCACCAAAACATGTGTCACATTTGTTCCCCCCTTGTCAAATGTCAATAACTCATAGGTCCACATTTCATTTGAAGATTGGTCCACTTGTCACTCAACCAATGTTGTCAAATCTAAATGTATTAACTATGCCAAATGTCAAAAACTCATAGGTCATTCCAAGATTGGTCCACTTGTCACTCAATCAATATTGGCAAATGTCCATGTATTAGCTATGCCAAATGTCAATAACTCATAGGCATAGTCATTCTAATTTTCATGTACCAATTAATCTTGCCACTTAACAATTTCCTAGTCCAAATATAAATTTTAATACCTCAATTCTCTAGTGATGTTAATTAATTCCAATTGACTAAGTATGATCCATTAAACCAAAATTCAAGCTATACATAATTCTCAATCATATCACAATTTTTAATGCCTACCATACATGTACTTTAATAAACATATAACATTCCAACTAGGGTACAATTTGGGGCCTTACATCCTAGGATTGTAAGTGTTAGAGAAAGGATCATTATTGACAATTGGTTTTTATCTATAGGTATTTATATATTTTACACCTTCATAATAATTTAATATAGGACCTAGATTAATGCATGTATAGGAAGGATGCCCATACATACCATACTAATTACATGCCTACCTATTGCTCATGTATCCATTTAACAACATCTTCATCTTTTTAGAAATATTCGTAACTTCTAATGCCAAGTTTAAAGTTGCTTGGACCTCATAAAGAGAAGCTTTTGATTTTTCCTTTATAACCTTAGTTGACAAGTTCTTATCTAAGGTTTCAATTACTTATTTGACTTCTTCAGCAATTTTTATAGATATTATACCTCTTGAAATAGGGGAAACCAAGGTTTGATATGTGAGACTAAGACCTTCATAAAAATTGCATAACCAACTGTAGAAAATAACAATGGTGTGGACATTGACTTAGTAATCCTCTATATCTATCCTATGCTTTACGGAATGATTCTCCCACTTTTTATACAAAACTTTGAATTTGTATCTTAATCTTAGGAGTATTAAATAGTGGAAAAAATGACAACATAAAAGCATCGTATACTTGATCCCATAGTCCACCTTGATTAAAAGCAGTCATGACCTTGCTCTATCTCTCATACAATAAGGGAAATATCTCATTTACAAATCATCATCCCTTAAAAAGAAATGTTTGGATTAAGGGAAAAAAATTCTTAATAAAGGCGATTGTGTCTTTTCTAGGTAATCTATTAAGAGTCGACAATAAGTAAGGATATACTTATTTTGGCTTATAATTTCTTGCTCTTTATCTCAACTTGATATATAGAGATGATACCTTGAGGTCAACGGGCTAGGTCCAAGTTGACCGAGCCTCAGGTTGGGCTCAAGCTTAAGCTATCTAGGCCTGGCCCATCCTCAGGCCTAACACATATAAACAAAATGGCGTCTTTTTGCAAAAAATGATGTCATTTTTACGTTTTAATTTTAAAAAATAGCTCAGGTTGGGTCGAGTCTGGCTTGGGCAAGGCTACCTAGGGCCTGGTCAGGCTCGAATCGGGCTTAGGCTGGTTATCTCTGGCCGGATCGGGCCTTGGGCGGGACTAGGCCTTAGTAACACTCGATCTTAGCCTGACCTATTGCCATCCCTACTGATATATAAAGGACTAACATTAATACGATGCATTTGAATATCCTCTATGTGAATTTTAGGTGACTGTAACTTTTTAACACTAATAAGGACATTATTTCTACCCTTGATGTCAATATTTCTAATATTGATATGATTTGTAACCATCTTTGTTGTGCTTCTAATATTGTTTTGTTTACGTGGCCGCTTGATTTAAAGGTTAATAAGGAACATGTTATCTAAGTTTGCACTTCAAAATCTCTTATCTTGCATAAACTACTTGAAGGAAAGGTAAGAGTAAAGTAAAGCTAAAATTAACAAAATAACACAGTCCCTGACAATGACATCAAAACTTGATCACTCAAATTTTCAAATGCAGATAATGAGATGTAGTAAGTTAAAATATGGAGTATTCTAGGTTATTGTTTCCATGAAGAATAATTAATTAATTGGTCCTAATGACAAGACGATAACTAAATTCACACTTTTTTTGGATACTGTGGCTTCTAAACAAGATCTTACACCTTTAAATCATGCTAATTAAAGTAAGATTCCTAGCAAACCTTCCTGGGAATATGTTAATGTAAGAAACCATCTTGTTAATACTCCTTGTAATTTGATATATAAAATTTAAATGAACATTGATTGCATTGCAGAAGAGATATACTCTTCCCCTTAGAAGGTAAAGAGTGGACTTTGAAGATTGTTGGGGATACATGGAGAAGTTGCAAGTTTTGTCCACAACATATGTAGAAAGAATGGGCAATTATCCTAAAGACATAAGCAAATAAGTCTTTGAGGAGCTCATTGCTTATTGAAACCACCTATATGTGAAGGTATAACAATTATTAGCACTTTATAAATTAATTTCATAATATCTAATTAATATACTGTTTCAATAAGTTGAAAATTACTAAAACAAATTGATCGCGGCTTTGTCGATTCGACCTTATGATCGATCCTTGGAAGCCGGTCAAAAATAATAATTCCAAAGATTGCAATACGGGATGCAACCTCGGGTCGTCTCACTTAATTGGAACCTAGTG